>CM035407.1:73685403-74285403 GCA_020310875.1 Ceratopteris richardii
CTGTTAGAGAAGATGTGTACAAAATAGCTTGGCCTCACTTTGCTCATAGCTATGGAAAACTCTCCTACTCTGAGTAGTTATTCCTTACCATCTCTCTCAGATGAATACCCGACATTTCAGGTTGGCAAGGAAAGTCTAGTTTGTAAGCTCAAGAAGATCTTGTATGGACTTAAACAATATCCTAGGCAATGGTACCAAAAGTTTGATGCTTTTGTGAAGTCCCAAGGCTATTCTCGAAGCAATTAGGATCATTGTCTCTACACAAAGAGATGCTCAGATGGCAGCTTGATATGCTTGATACTTTATGTCGATGATATGTTGATTACTAGGAAGTCCTCCTATGACTTGTCAATTCTTGAAAGGAAGTTGAGTCAGACATTTGAAATGAAGGATTTGGGGGATGCCAAACATATTTTTGGCATGCACATTACTCGTGATAGGAGTAAAAGATGCATATACTTGTCTCAAAGTAAGTACATATCCAAAGTACTTCAGAGGTTCAATATGCAGGGTGGAAAAGCATTGAGTACACCTTTATCCACATATGTGAAATTGAGCAAGGATGATTGCCCCAAATCACATGAGGAAAAGGAATTCATGACCAAAATTCCCTATCAATTTGTCGTTGGTAGTCTCATGTATTCAACATGTACCACGTTTGCTCAGTGACAGTCAGAGTGCCATCGCTTTGGCTAAGAATCCGGTCTATCATGCAAAGACCAAGCACATTGAGGTGAGATATCACTTCATTAGAGATTTCTTAGCCACTGAGCTCATTATTCTTGAGAAGGTTCACACTCGAGATAATGCTTCAAATGCTTTAACTAAAGCTCTACCACAGGATAGCTTTTGACACTACTATCACTTGATGGGACTTGATTCATGATCTTACACAGTCACTTGTATACTATGTAACATGCCCATCAGGTGGTAGGTATAGTTTGTATACTTATACTCAGGTATTCTTTATCGTTCTTTATTTCTCTCCCATAGTTACTTTGTCCATATTGGCCCTTAGTGGGAGATTGTTACCGTTAGTGTCCATGTGAAAGGCCAAATGGCCATCAGACACTTCTTTGTATACGTTCTTTAATAAAACATATAGTGGCCTGGTCAGTCATAGACCGTAAGTTCGATTGCATTTGTAAGACCTAAGAAGTTTGTCTTCATGCTCCCTCTGTACTTTGTTTTCTGTGTGTTTTGCAGTCTTTGTGCGGAGTACCGTGTGCGGCCTTAGGAGCTTCATTTTCTACTTTGAGGATATTGTCGTGGAGCTCGTGATAAGGGGAGTGCACTGTGGTGCATCGTCATCGAATTACTTCAAGAATGGGCCTGTTCTGTTTGATGAAGCACAAAATTGAGAAAATTGGATGGTTGTTATGCAATCAGAATATGATGCTATTATGAAAAATGGTACCTGGTCTTTATGTGACTTGCCTCATGGCAAGAAGGCCATTGGCACTAAATAGGTATACAAGCTGAAGCGAAAGCCTGATGGAATAGTTGACAGGTATAAGGCTAGGCTTGTTGCAAAGGGTTATGCTCAAGAAAGATGCATTGATTTTGATGAGACTTTTGCTCCTACATGCCAAATCACTATTGTTCATAGCATCTATGCACTTGCATCTCATCATGGTTGGAACGTACATCAGTTGGACATTAAAACTACATTTCTGAATGGTGACTTGCATGAAGAAGTGTATGTTTTTCAACCCCGTGGTTTTGTGCAAAATGGGCATGAAAACAAAGTGTGCAGGCTGAAAAAGGCTTTATATGGTTTGAAGCAAGCATTGTGTGCTTGGTATGAAAAGATACATGGCTACTTGATTGCACCTGGTTTTGAGAATAGTCCGACTTAGAGAACCTTATATGTTAAGCATGCAAATGATGTGCTTCCGATCATTGTTGTCTATGTTGATGACATGCTACTCACTGGTCCTCATGAGAAGCATATTGCTGATTTTAAGGATGATTTGCATGCCTCATTTGAGATGTCATATTTGGGGCATTTGCATCATTATTTGGGCATTCAATCTATGCAAGTTGATGGCGGAATAGGTTTGTGTCAAATAAAATATATTGACACACTATTGCAGTGTTTTGGTATTGAAAACTGCAAACCTATTGCCAATCCTATGAAAACAGGTCTATGGTTGAGTCTTCATGATGCTGGTTATGCATTTGATGTTGTTCTTTATGAGCAGGCTGTTGGATGCTTGATTTACTTATGCATTACTCGACTAGATATTCAATTTGCTATCTCACAGATGAGCAAGTTTATGCATTGCCTAGGTGTTAAGCATTGGCACGTGGTTAAGCACATCTTTCACTACCTTAGTGGTACCTGAGTACTTGGATTGTTTTATCCCAAGGGGGGATCACTACCACCAAATTTATATGCTTTTCTAAATTTGACTGGGGTGGTTGCTATGACACTTGTGTGTCTACCAGTGGTTTTTGCTTCACTTCTAGTTGTGAGGCTGAGTATAGGGTAGCTTTCATAGTGGTTATTGAGTGTGTCCAGCTCAAATGCCTTACGACTGATTTGGGTGTTGGTCAGTCTTTTGCCACCACCATTTTCACTAATAGTCGGAGTGCATTGGCTGTTGTGAGGAACCCTGTGTTCCATGCTCGCACTAATCTCATTGAGGTGGATTATCATTATGTCAGTGAGAGGTTCTCTATGGGAGAGATCAGTTTGGCATATGTTCCCACACAAGAGAACATTGTAAACCTTTTCACAAAGGCTCTGCCTAGGAAGAAGCTAATTGAAGCTTTCTGCAAAGATTTGGGCTTACTTCCTTTTGTGGATTGATTCTACATATCTTGGCACTTCCTTATACATGAGCGCCAACTCATTGTTCACCGCATCAATCCTAGGGGGGAATTGTTGATATATTTAGGTAGTGACGTGTGCGAACACACTAGGACTATGGGGGTACTTTTTTCCCTCTTTAGGAGGTTTTTTCCCCCTGAATTGTATATAAGCCTATAATCCTAACGGGTCACTTATCTTTGTACATTCTCTTTGTAATACATTCATATATTGTGTGTTGTGCTTCAAGCTTTTTCTTCTTCCTTGTATTGTTTGTGTGCTTTCGTAGACCTCAAACTCCAACACTTCATATGTTTGTGTTGTGGATGCCTCGTTCACACACAGCAAATCATTGAATTAGGGAGGGATGTTATGAAGCCACCCTTATCAACTTTTCCATAATTTACACTTGATTTAGTTTTTTATGTGCAAAGTTAGATGGTATTTAGAATGATTTGGATAGGGACCCCACACATGGATTCCCCTCTTTTCATATCTAGTCCAATATAGAATCTCCTTTTGATAAAGAGGAGAATCAGAGAGATGAAGACCATGATTGACAAGGCTAATCATGGGGTACAGGGGAATACTCCACATAATATACTTCCACACATTTTTAATAATGAAAATGTTTAATTGGGGGAATAAACTTGTATAGAACTTGGATTTGGAATTGATAGGATATGGATTCTAAGGGTTGGAAATGTTGGAAATAACCCTTGGGTTTTAGGTCAACCCATGATTTACTTATTTATTAATCCCAAGTGAAGGGTTTTTACTCTTATGATTGATATTTCCTAAGGGTATAGTATTTAGGCCTTAGGGAAGCCTCTCAAGCCTTTGGGCTTGCACAAACAAGCTTAATAGGAATCTTTTTGGAACTCATGTGATAGCCATGTGATTTCATGCAACTTCCAAGGTTAGAAGGACTTGGATTAAAATTCATGTGGAGGGGACACTTGGCTAATTCTCCTCCTAGCCTTGTAAGTGTATATATGGGTGGAGTTGGTTGGGTGGATACGTGCATCTCTCAACCCCTTGTGGGTTTAGATTATGTTGTAGGAACCCTTGTTAGATTCATACTATTCTCTAGTTTATGTTGTGGTCAATATGCTTTACTTCAAAATCCTATCTAATTCAGGCGCTTAAAGTCCACAACTACACTTCAAATTTGGAGACTCCAAAAAGGTGCAATCTTCAGAACCCCGCTTCATTGATTGAAGAAGAAGGAAGCACAAGAGTGGTTCTTGATGTATGGATGAAGAACACACACCCAAAGTGCTTAGAATTTGTAGATTGTATATAGAAGAGTTTTGGATCTTCTCAAGATGGCAAAAGAACTTCACAAAAGAAGTAACTCTCACCAAATAATCATATTGTTCTATATAGGAGATAAGAACATTACCACTGTATCTTCAAAAGCATGGATTAAATGAGTAAAAGCTTTATGGGTACAAGGCAATCAATCCAATATGACTTGTATAGCAAAAGAGGTATGTCAAAAGTCCTCAAAGGATGTACATGCAACCTCAATGTGGCCCCCCCCCTTTTTTTTAAAGAAACTCTTATTTCCTCTCTTCTTCTTCTTCTTTCTTTATAACTTACAAAGCAAAATAGAGACTCGTAATATTAATTTTTCTTTTTATTGTTCCTTCCGGCATTACAAACTTCAGTTTTTGTTAAATGAGAGAAAAGCCACAAACATAAAACAAAATATATTCAAAAAAGAAAATATGTTCAAAAAAGAAAATATATTTGACAATGTTCAAACGGAGTTATTTCTAAAGCTCTTTATCATTTGGTAGAGGGCCACCAAATTGGAGGGTCCTTTCGGAGAGGCCCACAAAATCAGGTCCTCTTCCATGGATCTCAAGCATGAATGGGATTAAGCTGTCAATAAATTCTTTGATGGATCTTTGCCAAGGTTGAACAACTATGTTCTCTTCCCTATGGCAGGGGGTATGGGCCTTATGGAATCCTTTGTTTCTCCCTCTTCTGTCAATAGATTTGAAGTGTGTTAAGAAAAAAAAACTATGGGGCGCAACTTGCATGACAGGGTTCGAACTCTTTTCCTCTGACCCCTTGAGGATCTGTAAGTTAAGAAATACAGTGGCGATGGGATTATGAGGAGAAGACCAAGGTGGAGGAAAAGCGATGTTCACAGCAGTAAGCGGACAAGCAGCCTCCATAGGCGAGCATTGAGCAGTTTTTCTTCATCGGCTTCATGTCCTTCTACGCCCTCGGATTATCCATGGCTAATCTCCCAGGAAGAAGAAACGGAGCTTTGCTCAATCGTGAGACAGAATCATCTGCGGGAAGATATGGGTCTTCCTCTTCTTCCTTCTCCGGATATACGGGATTCCTGCTTTCAGCAGAAAGAGAGTATCGATCAAAAAATGAGTCATACTCAGTTTGCCTGCTCCTTGCAGAATGCGTTAGGCTATGGGAACCCGGTTGATTATGAAATCGAGGTGCTCTGCAGAAAGGGCCTTCTAGACGAGGCGTTCTCTCGTTTGGATGGTCTCTCGAAGCCTACGTCTCATGGTACTTTAATTCTTTTCCTTAAAGCTTGCGCAAGGCTTGGATCACTGCCCCATACCCGACAAATGCATCACTACTTTCTGCGTAATGAGGTATCTTTGCAGGGATCTCTCGGTGAACAGCTTGTTTCTACTCTTGCCAAATGTGGCAGCTTCCAGGAGGCTTACTCGCTCCTTGATAAGCTGCCCTCCCGCACATCATTGTCATGGTCGTCTTTGATCTCCGCCCTTGTTGATCATGGGAACCCTAAGGAAGCCCTTTCTGTATATGCTAGGATGCTAAAAGATGGTGTTGCAACAACAAGCCATACCTTTGCAACCCTCTTTAGAGCTTGTGGTCTCATTCCTGACCCACAAATGGGGAGAGAACTCCATGAAATTGCACGCATAAGGGGTGTCACCTCAACAGTTTTCATTGGTAACGTTCTCATAAGCATGTACAAAAAATTCGGAAATGTTCTGGATGCTGAAAATGTATTCAGTGAAATGCCAAAACGGGATCATATCTCGTGGAATTCAATGTTCTCAGCATACTTAGATCATGGAAAGGAAGATAAAGCATTATTGTTATACCGGCAGATGCAAATGGAAGGCTGGCATCCTAATCCTCAGTCATGTGTGCTGGCTCTTCAAGCATGTGGTTTGTTGGCAGACAAGGATGAAACCAATCAATCATTCTTGAAGTATGACATGTGCAAGTACCTAAACATGGTACATGCATTGCATAGTGATGCCAAAAGGTTCAATTTTGATACACATCCTTTCGTGGGTACTACTCTTGTTACAATGTATGGAAAGTATGGTACCATTCTTGAAGCAGAACATGTTGCTAGTAACATGACTGATCAAGATGTGGTGTCGTGGACTGCCATGTTTTCTGCATATGGCCATCAAGGCCAAGGGACTAAAGCTTTGCAATTATATAAAAAGATGCTGGAAGAAGGCATGGATCCAGATTCAAGGGCTTTTGCAATAGCTCTTCAAGCATGCGAGGCTGTAGTACAGGAAGATACTGATAGTACTTTTGTATCCCTCCAGATTGTTCGAGCCTTGCACAGGGATGCTTGGAGCAAGGGCATGGGATCAGATCCTATTCTTGGCAGCTCGCTAGTAACTCTATACAAAAAGTGTGGAACCATTGAAGGTGCAGAGCTGGTTTTTTCTGATTTGCCAAATCATGATATTACTGTGTGGACTGCCATGGTATCTGCATATCTGGATGACGGTCAGGGAGAGAAGGCCATACGGGTATACAGACAGATGCTGGCAGAAGGCATAAGACCAGATTCTCAAGCTTTTGCAACTGCTTTGCAAGCATGTAGTATGCTTCTTCAAGAGGAGCATGATCAATTAAGCACGCATTACATACAAATGAGATCTTTGCATATAGTGCAGGGATTGCACGTGGATGCCTGCAGGGGAGGACATGCATCAGATCGGTTTGTGTCTAATATGCTTATTGGTACATACAGCAAATGTGGAGCCTTAGCTGAAGCAGAGAATGTCTTTACCACGATAGTACACCCTGATGCGATGCTGTGGTTTAGAATGCTTACAGCATACCTTGATCAGTGTAAAGGGGAAAGGGCACTGCAGTTGTTTAAGTTCATGCAAGAAAGTGGTACCCATCCAAACACACAGACTTTTCTGGTTGCTGTTCAGGCTTGTAGCCTTCTTGCATTGAATGAAGAGACAGCCATTATGGAAGGAAGGTTTGTGAAGGTGAGGTCTTTAGAACTTGGAGAGGCCCTACTTGTTGATGCTAAAAGGGACACCTTTGATTCTGATGTTTTTGTTGCATCAGCCCTTGTTAACCTTTTAGGAAAATGTGGCAATATTGAAGAGGCAGAAAACGTATGCACTGCTCTATCCAAACCAGATGTGGTTTTATGGACTGCTATGGTCTCAGCATACGTTGAGCAGGGTCAAGGAGAGAAGGTGCTGGAAGTATACAGGCAGATGCAAAGTGATTGCCCACTTCCTTTGGACGAGGTCATCATCATCTGTATCCTTCAAGCATGTGGAAAAATAGGGAACCTGGAGGTTGTTCAGCATCTTCATTTTGTGATTGGCTTTTCAGGCCTAACTGTCGGTGGTTTCCTTTCGAGTGCTCTTGCCTATGCTTATGGGAGCTGTGCTAGAATTGAGGACATACAGGCAACTTTTGATGTGCTTATTGAACCGGATCTTGTCACATCAAATGCATGTATTGCAGGATATGCAGGAGAAGGTAATCTGATAGCATGTGAACAAATGGCCCAAGAAATGCATTTAATAGGTTGTCAGCCAGATGAAGTCACTTTTGTCTCTCTTCTATCAGCATGTAGTCATGTTGGCTTAGTCTATAGAGGCCTGGAATTTGTTGAATGTCTCAGAGCTGACTACCAATTGATCCTAGATTTGAAGCACTATAGCACCTTGCTTGACCTTCTTGGACGTGCAGGTGACTTCAACAGACTTGAAAACTTATTGCAAAATATTCATTTGGAGGCTGACCTAGCTGGCTTGTTATGCTTGCTTGGTGCTTGCCGCATACATGGTAATGTGACATTGGCACGTAAAGCTTTTGATATTGTACTTGACATGCAGTCTGATGAGGCAGCTCCATATCTCCTCATGTCAAAGATTTATGCAGAAGCTGGGATGCATGATCTTGCACAAGAGGTGGAGAGCCTAAGGCCTCAGTTTTTCAAAGATAGAGTGGCATGGCAGGAGTTGGACTAGTGTGCAAGGGCACGTGAGTATTAGAATTTCAAATCAGATGATTTGAAACCCAAAGAACCATACATGTGGTTCCTATCTGCTGTCATACGGTAAACATGGCAGCATGAATTGTATAATAGTCATATTCAATTAAAGTGTACTTAATATATTTCCTGAACCTAATGGAACTTGACTCCTGAAGAGGATTATTGTAGCAGTATTGGATTCTACCTCAATTTCTGGCCATTTTCTTCAAACCTTCTATCCTTTTCGGCTCTAGCGTCATGGCTTGCTATCACTGTGTCAATCGCTTGCATGGCTTTCATCAATGCAATAAGATTTTTGAGCAGTGGCACTCAACATGAACTAAGTGGATGTGCAGTAACCTTGTGGAGAGTTCATGTATACATGTCTAAAATATCTTAAATTTAAATATTAAGAACATTGGAAAATTGGAGTGCTCATTTTTTCTCTTTATATGTTTTCTCTATTCTTCACCTCTTTCTCTCACACTGGTATGTACTAGCTTAGTAGGTCCATACTCAACATGAACTAAGTGGATGCACACTAATCTCGTGGAGAATTCATGTATAAAATATCTTAAATTTAATATTAAGACATTCTCATGGAAAATTGGAGTGCTCATTTTTTCTCTTTACATGTTTTCTCTATTCTTCACCTCTTTCTCTCCTTGTAAACTTCTCAGGTCCCATATCCTTGGGATTCCATGTTTGCTATTCTGAATCTGTTATAATGCCACCAGAAATGGGAAGGGATGATGAAAGCTGAAATATAAACAGATCACAAGATAATGCGGGTAGCTTTGGAAAGGAGAGACCTATCTTAGAATTGACAAAGAATCAGAAGTAAACAAGTGATGGATCCAGAGGGACATCAAAGTTAATATGCACGAGGGCTGCAGATGAAGGGATGGGCAAAGAAGTTTGTCATGGTCGCAAGCCATCTGTTGCTCATTTGTGTGTCTTTGGTTGTCTATCATATGCATTAGTGCTCGAAGAACAACATAGGAAATTGGATGATAAGGCAGTGAGATGTATTTTTGTTGGGTGCAGTTTTGAAAGAAAGGCTATCCTCTGTATCATGCATAAACTAAACACATTTTGGTTAGTCATGATGTTGTTTTTGTGGAAGATGCAATTCAACCATCACTTTCATGTACTAAGGAGACATCAGTTAGTGTATGACACTTAACTACCTCTTTTTACAGGTGGACAATCTAATGAGGCAATTTCTTAGCCGTTACAAATTCCACATGATGATGTACACCATTCTGTTTCTCATGCAGATTTACTTCATGCACTTGTTGATGAGAGAGCTCATATAGAGAAGGCAAAAACTATGCCTAAATGTTTGGTGCAGACTTTGTAAATAGCAAATTAGATGCACCTCTATTTATCATAATCATTCATGCTCTCATAGTGCTTGTTTTATCGAATTGCTATGCTATGTCTGCCTCTAGTCTTTCTGATGAGAATGAGCCTATTTTGTTTGATGAAGCATAAAATTTTGAAAATTGGATGGCTGCTATGCAATCTGAATATGATGCATTTATGAAATTTGTTACCTGGTCTTTATGTGACTTGCCTCTTGGCAAGAAATCCATTGGCACTAAATGGGTATACAAGCTGAAGCATAGGCTTGATGGAACCGTTGGTAGGTATAGGGCTAGGCTTGTTGCAAAAGGTTATGCTCAAGAAAGATGCATTGATTTCGATGAGACCTTTGCATCTACATGCTGAACGAATATTGTTCGTAGCATATATGCACTTGAAGCTCATCATGGTTGGAACGTACATCAGTTGGGCATTAGAAGTGCATTTCTAAATGGTGATTTGCATGAAGAAGTGAATGTTTTTTAGCCCCCTGGTTTTGTGTAGAAAAGGCATGAAAATGAAGTGTGCAAGTTGAAAAAGGTATTATATGGTTGAAGCAAGGACCATATGCTTGGTATGAAAAGATACATGCCTACTTGAGTGCACATGGTTTTGAGAACACTCCAATGGAGAGCACTTTATATGTTGAGCGTGCAAATGATGTGCTTCTGATCATTGTTGTCTATGTTGATGACATGGTTCTCACTGGTCCTAATGAGAAGCATATTGCTGATTTTAAGGCTAATCTGCATAGCTCATTTGAGATGTCAGATTTAGGGCATTTGCATCATTATTTGGGCATTCAATTTATGCAACTTGATGGTGGAATAGCTCTGTGTCAAACAAAATATATTGACACATTATTGAATCATTTTGGCCTTGAAGACTACAAACCTATTGCTAGTCCTATGGAAACAAGTTGATGGTTAAGTCTTCATGATGATGGAGATGCATTTTATGTTGTTCTCTATCAATAGGCTATTGGATGCTTGATTTACTTATGAATTACTCGGCCAGATATTCAGTTTGTCTCATAGATGAGCAAGTTTATGCATTGCCAAGGTATCAAGCATTGGTAGGCAATTAAGCACATCTTTTGCTACTTGAGTGGTAACTGGCTATTTGGATTTTTGTATCCCAAGGGGGGATCACTACCACCAGATTTACATGCTTTTTTTACTTTGCCTCGGCTGGTTGCTATGACACTCATGTGTCCACCAGGTTTTTGCTTTATGCTTGGTAGCTCATGCATATCTTGCTAGAGAAAGAAGTATCCTATTGTGGCCACTTCTAGTTGTGAGGATAACTATAGGGTAGCTTTCACAGCGACTGTTGAGTGTGTTTGGCTCATGTGCTGTCAAGGCATGCATGAAGACCACTGAATGGATCACTTCCGATTTTTCAATAGGTCATACTATTGGTGCAATTTACTCTAAGCCTAAATGATTGATCATTTATCCTATGGCTCATATGTATATTCATGTTTTAGCACATGAAAAACCTCTTGTAAATGTTTGATGTTTACTTATTGTAAAAGTGCATAGAAGGAATCACTTCTAATCATGAGCTCTTAGGAAGAATTCTTTCACGACTTATTTGGTGAGTTAGCTAACGATTGAGCTCCTAAAAATTAGAGACACTTTTTTGTAGAGGATTTAAATTTCAAATTAAAAAAATGCTCCAACTTCAGCTATAATAGGAGACTCAAAAGTTGTGTGATAATGAGCCCCATTTGAAGATCATTTGAGAGGGATTTTCAGTGCTTAGTGAGCTCATTCTATAGCTCCTTCAATACCCTCACATTGTGCAATTATACATTGCCAATGTCATTGTAATTCTATGTGATTTAATACATATACATTGATCACATCTCTACTTCACTTCTCTGTCATGTTCATCTGAGAACAGTGAACTTCTCAAACTTGGTTTTCAGTGCATACTTGATCATTTAATGTGACTTAAAGTTTTATAGATTCAGCGTATTGTTTGTTTTCTTGCTACACAGTTTCATTATTGCCTTAGTCAATTTGGAAGCCCGAAAATGTCGAGATGGTCATTTGATTTGCTAAGCATAATTCTCAGAGTACACTTGATCTTTTTTAGTGAAATAACTTTTAATTGGTAGTTATCTAAGTCAATTAGATACTCCCAAAAGGAATTTGATCAATTGCTAGCAAGTTAAGAGCATTGTTCATTTTACCGAGCAAGAGTAGAGACCAAAATAACAAGTTTTAGCTCATAGTTGAATCTCCTACTCATATGTTTCGATCCATTGATTAGAGGATCATACTCAAAGCACTTAGGTGATTATTTGTGGTTCCTGGAAAGCTCATGAGGTCTACTTTACACTGCTCAACTCGCTTTTGCATGGTGTGAACCAAGAAATTGTAGCACCACTTCATCTCTCAAATCTATCCACAATCTCCTCAAACACATATTGTGTGACTACACATAGGGTGTAATTAGTGTGCTTTAAGACATAAGACGTGAAAACAGTGCTGTGAAAAATATTTGATTATATTCTAGTGGTCAATGCACATGGCAAACATCATTAGACTACATGCAAAACTTCTTTCATTTTTAGATGAGATGGAAACATTCATGTTTGTAAGATGAAGTGAAAATTGATCTAACAAAAAAACCCTATACAATTTAGGCAAAGATAATTAAAAGTTCTAAGATAATCTTCAAGTTTATCTAGATGTGATGGTAACATTCATGTTTGTAAGGATGAAATGAAAACTAACATAACAAACAACCTTATACAACTTATGAAAATTTTAGAGGTTTAAGTTCTAAGACAATTGGATTTAAATTTCATCTTCTAGAGAAATCTAGATAGAAAGGCTTCGAGGGACTGCAATTTTGATCAACATCTACCGTGTGGCTCTCTGTCTTCCCATTCATAATGCTCGTCAAGATCAGGTGCTCTTCAATGCTCTGAAAGAAAAACATTTAGGAAAAAAACATAAGTACTTTTTATGAAAAATAAAAAACACTCATGTTGTTATGAATTACTTTCAATTCTTAACATACATATATATGCACACATATTTATTCATATCTATATGCATACATTGATGCACATGCACACACTTATGCATATACACTCTTTCTAACAACATATGTACTCATTCATCTTACATACACATGCACATGCATTCATCTTATTTACTTATGCACATGCATACATGCATTCATTTATGCATACGTGCATTTACACATGCATGCATACACTTATGCTCATGTTATTCTCATACTTATGTATATGCATATTTCTCTTACTCTTTTTAGCGATTATACACATGTCAACTTTTTACATCATATCTATTAATAGTAACACACACGTAGTTAGAAATTAATATTTTTGTAAAATTCTTTTCATTTTAATAAATTCAATCTCTTTTTATTGAGTGAAAGTTTTTATTTCTTTTCAATGTCTTTTGTTTTGGTTTTATTCTTTTCTACTACTACTACTACTACTACTACTACTACTACTACTACTACTACTACTACTACTACTACTACTACTACTACTACTACTACTACTACTACTACTACTACTACTACTACTACTACTACTACTACTACTACTACTACTACTACTACTACTACTTATTATTATTATTATTATTATTATTATTATTATTATTTAAATTTATTAACTTTGGTATATTAATTATTAGGTTTTAATATTATATTACCATATCACAATTATACATTTTTTATTTTCATTTAAGTTATATGCACACAAACATATGAAGTGTACACATACACATACATAATTAAATGTATTTTCAAATCTATATATACATTGACTCAATCACATATTTACATTCAAAAGCCCATACACATACACAAAAAAGCTTACATAGGCACACACTCACAAGGCCTAGATACACAGTTACCCATACACACATATATTTATGTCCACTCTTACATGCACACATTCGAATAGGGTTTACACACATAAGGTTTATACCTTTTCCCTTAGGCACATAGGGTCAATCACATATATACACATTAGTGTTTAGGGTAATATTCACTCACACACTCATACTTACTTAAGATAGCTTACATTTAGAGTAAATGCTTACGGACATATCACACATATACTTAAGGTTGCATACTTTCACTTGGGCTACTTAGATGGTATGAAACACTAACATAGATATATTGCACTTTGCTAATGTATACACATAGGCACATACCCTCGTATATGCCTACAACCACATATGCATAAGCACAATTCACTCTTACCCATGCATCCTACATGAATGCATATACATACACATGTAAATACTCATACATGTGATAGTCCTTGCAATTATATTCTTATGTTGGGATTTATGAAGAGGATTCAAATGAAAAGTCTTCTTGTGCTCATCAGAGCACATGTTCAACTTCTTTAACTTGCAGGCACTAAAGAGAGAGGTTAGTCAATTTAACAAATCGTATCAAAGAGATTTTTAAGAGTAAAGATTACTACTTTGGGAGAAAATTTTTAATTTTTCTGAATGTCGGCTGGAGTGATAAAATCCTTTCGACACTGCCCCCACTAAACTTGCACATCATCCAGATGGGCCAACTTTTAGATGAAGTCAAGAAACATACATAAGTATCAAATAGTCATGGATAGATATTAATCACTTTTATACCTTAGGAATAAATATATGTGTATTTCATGCATGTTTATGAACATTAGTACAAATTTAGAGAAATAAGTAGATGCAAGCTTCACATATATCTTATTGTGTTTCTGTTTCCGCAATCAGACAAGCAATTGTATGAATAAATCGTAGGCTTTGTAGATCTTTTGTTCATTTAACCTGTTCAGTTCCAGCAACTTATCTTAAGCACTAGCATATATTAAGATCTACAAGCTCTCCATTTATTTCCCCCATTTATTTCATATCGTCCAACTCTCCACCAGATCTTATTCTTTTCTTCACTTTTTATTTTATTTTTCTTTTTCTCTTCTTTAGAATTTCATCTCAGCTCAACTCTTTTTCTTTTTATTTTTATTTTCACAAGTTAGACTATGCCAAAATCAGATGCGACTCATGGACTTGTCCGCTCTGCCAAGTTTACACCACCTGATTGCTGACATGACATAGCACACGACACACAACTTCAGCCTTATACAAAATTGACGTCAATTCATGGCTCTAACTACTCGGCCAAAGTGACTTCACCCGCCTACTAAACCATATAGGTGCATGACAACATATAGGTCAGGCCTATGATGAAACTAGCATTAGCTCGTGGTCTTGATCACCCAATCAAGATTGTTCCACCCACCTAGTAACCCATCGCAGTGCACTAACAACACTATTGCACATACATATATTGCTGGCTTGAGTATAAAGATTATCTTAAATCATAATCTATCTGGAGGTAGGATCATGTAGCAAATAAATAGTAGGATTCAAAGAATCCCACTCACTAAGTGTTGAAATCTAATAGTATATGCATGCACTTATTCTTAATTTGCTATCACATCCCAAATTTTTCACTCTCGAAAGTTTCTAATTTGCTAATTGATTTTATTCATATCATTTCTAATCTTTCGTGCTTCACACAAAACCACAATAGATGTTTGCTATCTTGGTCCTACTTAATTTTCTTAAATTTATACAAATCTTAATACATCTATTACATGCAAAAATGCAATGCATATGTTCACACACACACACACACACACACACACACACACACACACATATATATATATATATATATATATATATATATATATATATATATATATATATATATATATATATATATATATATATATATATATATATATATATATATATATATATATATATATATATTTTAGGTTGGAAGTGTTTCACCTGATTATTCTTTTCATCATTCTTCATTTGCATCATCCTCGTCCAAGAATTCTTTCTCTATTTCATAGTCACTGCTTTTCCTTCATTTGAATAGCTTAATTCTTTTTCTTGCAATCCTATTTCTCAAGGGAGTGCCATCTAATTCTCGTAAAGCATAGGTACCTGTAGAAAAAATAGAAACAACAGCGTAAGGACCAATCCATCGTTTAGTTAATTTTCATCGTGCATCATACTGGGCTTCAAAGGTACTGTCAAGCGAATCCCATGGTGATCAAAAAATTCCTTGCCTCTCTAGCATCTAGCTCGTCTCAATCTCCTACTACTTTTTTGACATATCCAAATATGGATATAACTTCTTGTAAAAGGAATAGGCATACATTATAAGTAGTGTTAGATCGAAGAGCATGAACTTCTACATGATTTGTCAAGTCTTCACATGCAAGTAATATATATCTCATGTCATTACTGCTTTTAGGCATAGTCACAAGGTCGACTATCCACTTGTAATGAATACAAGGTGGGTAAGTTGGATGTAAGGGATCTCTCTGTTTGAGCGAGGAATGAAATTGACATGTGGCACATGTGCTCACAAAATCTTTCACAGTTACATACATCGTTGGCCACCAATAACTTTCGTGAATCTTTTTATACATTCCTACAAAACTCTTTCGACCAGCCCATAGGCTTCCATGCATGTCTCTCATAACTTGTAGTTGTAGAATTCTTAACACTAATAGTCTTTGTGGGTTTTCATCTTCCCTTTAGCATGTTGGCAAAGATATCCATCTTTCAAAAAGAAGTTAACACACTTCTTTTTTATGTTTCGGAATCGATTTGCCATCTAGCTTGGGATAGGCTAAAAGGTACTCAGATAATAGCCTATATCTTTCCATCCTTCCTCATATTCTTCATCTCTAAATTGGTCATACGTAAAAGTAGATGGATTATAATTAATCAAGTTTATTCTTTGATCTCTTGGTTCTTCGTCATCATCAAATTTTGCTTGTGAGAGCATATGAGCAATAGTATTATGTTTTCCAGTAATATGAACAAAGGCTGCATTAATAAATTTGATAAATGCAATCCACCTTAATATCGCAATGTCAGGAGATGAACAGTTAGCAATCATTCCAATTAATGGAAGACAATCAGTTTCAATGATCACATTAGCTTCAATAAAATATTCTTTATCTATTTCTTAAGGCAATGAATAGTTCCCATAGCTCTCTTTTAATCTAAGGATAATTTCTCTGTGTATCATGCATAATTTTTGCACCAAAGAAAATTGCATATATTTGCCCCTCCTCATCATCCTGTCCAATGACCCAGCCTATACCAATAGAACTAGTATCAATGGTAAGGATTACAGGTTTATTTTTTGAATGATAGATCCTTTTCAAGATTGGAGCATTGATAAGAAATTGCTTTAGTTTTCTCATAGTTTTACTATGTTCCTCATCTAGAAGAATTTCTTTTTCTTTTGTAGTAGATCATATAATGGGTTTGCAACATGAGCAAAGTGAGGGATACATATTATATAGTACAAGTGTTGTAACACACCTCTGAAATCCTACTAATGGCATCAGCTTTCTATGGATATGGCCTATGGCCACAATGTTCACATAGATGTCCAATGATCAAAACTTTGTTGACACCAAAAGTGGATTTCTCTAAAGAGAAATTGTCCAATCTCCTCAAATCTCTGAAATATTCTTTCATCCTCAGAAATGTGATCAGAGATAAAATTTCTACATCCAGATGAATCTAAAGTTGCATCTTTTCCCTTTCCACACACCCTTTTATCTGAATATCATCGATAAAAGCCATAGTCACTTTGGGAATGAAGTCATGTAAGATCAGGTTCATAGCATTCGTCATGTGTGCCATGGAATTTATTGCTCCTTGTGGTAAAGTACACATATGTACTAGACCCAAAGGAGTTTTGATTGTGGTTATATCTCTACTTTCAATGGCTAATTGAATCTGGTCATATCCTGAGTACAGATCTCCCAATGAATAGATGGAGTGCTTGGCAAATGCCTCTACAAACTCATCTAGAATGGGACCTGTTCTTACATTTTTGATAGTGACTTTGTTAACAGGTTGTAGATCCTGTAGGAAGCATAGCTTCCCATTGTTTTTAGGTATCATGAACCATCATTTTGAATATGATGCTGATGATGGTTCTAGGATTTTCATGGCAATCTTCTCCTTTAACAATCTCATCAGCTCAGTTAAATGAGCCTTTGGGAATAGTATCGACCGAAGACTCCATGGAATATGTGGTATAGTGAATATGATCATAGGAGCTACAAGATTTGGATTAGAGCATCCTATTTCATGTGGGAATAAGAAAAATGCTTTTCCATGACAATGATCATCTTTCTAAATTGATCTTTTTTAATTTTTGAAAGAAATTCTTCTCCAAACTTTATATACTTCATAGTTTCCTCAGTAAATGTGTATCCTATCTTAGATCGATCTCTGAGAATAAGATCCTTAGAAACTCATCTAATTATGCCATAACTCTCATTGGGTAATGGATGAGGTACATGTTTAATCTTCTTTTCAACTGTTTTATATTTAGTATTAATCTTGACATCATGTTCTGCCAAGAAATTAGTAATCAGCTGTTATTCCTTAATAGACTCAAGAATGTTAAATTTTGATTCTAATTCTTCTTGAAGAGTATTTTCCAGTTCTTCTATCAAAGTTGAACTTTTAATAAGCTCAAATAAACTCTCAATATTTTCTTTAGTTTAAATTAATCCTAGGTTTTTGAAATATTTTTCATTTCTTTTTCAAATTTATTTGTAAGTTTTTCTTTTCTAATGAAGTGTAAACTAGATCTAGGGGTGCAAACTAAAAGTTCTCAAAGTTATATACATCATTAGGGGAGACATCAATCGATTGTCCACTATTGTCTCGCTCAATGGTGGAATCTAACAAAAATTTTGGTCATAGTAACTCCCAAATTCTCTTACAAGTGGTGGATTTTCATACATATGATTGCAAGAGTCAACGAGGTTTCTTCGTAGGTTTTTCCTATTTCTTGAATGACTGGGAGAGATTGTCATTACTTGTAAGGAATCCATTCTAGATTTAGAATGAATTCTTGCATATGCTTATCCGTCATTCATAGCTTTTGTTTCCATCCTTATTTCTGCTATAAATGGTTGTGCGAGAATCACTTCATAGGATCAGTTATCTTGCACAAAGAAATGAAATTGCTCTCGAACACCTCCTATCATAATAGGTACATGTGCGCATGCACATAGAAAAATTCTTGATCCATTGTCGGTTGTTCTCATTCTCCAACCATGGTCTTTATCAATGTGCCATCTAAATTTATCAAAGAATCTCTTTGATATTACATTTATCTTTGAGCCTAAATCAATCAAGGTCAGAGATAAATATGAATCTTTTTCATTGCGAAACCAAATTTTGACTTCTGGAGTTCCTTATGCCTAGAAAGTCATATCAAGTTGGCTTTCACCTTTAGTCATCTCATCATCAGGAAGAATTGGACCAAAAAATTTCTGTTTACACTTCCTGTCGCAATATCTTCCTTCTTATCCTTAGCATTATCACTTAACATGAAAACTTCATGCATTGCAAGATTTTCCTTAGCAACGTCCTGCATGTCCTCATCTTGAGGTAGTGGAAACTATCTTCTTCTTATAATTCTTATAAAACTATCCTTGAACTCGAGTTTTGCAATAGAAAGCACCTACTCAAGGGACATAGTAACTTGGCTTTTTAATAATATATCATTTATAATCTCTCTAGCATCATCTTTCTTTTCAAGCTCCAAGATCATAATTGCTCTTGGATTCTTCCTCACTTTCTTTTTCCCTTTTTCCTCTCCTAGTTTTTTATCATCTTTTTTATCATTTCTATTATTTTAATTTTTATTATTTTCAGTTAGAGATTTCTTTCCCTCTTTAATAGCTTTCTTCTTTTCTTCTTTGGTCAGGGTATTTTGATTTCCTTGTGCTTGGGTATCCTCATTTAATGGTTTCTTTTCTTCTTTAATTAATTTTCTTTTTTCTTTCTCAGATAGGTTTGCACTATCTTCAAACTGCACTCTCTTTTCATTATTTGTATTTCTCTTTTCATTTTCTCTAGATTGTCTTCTTGTCACTCTTCTATCTCCCTCATCTATCTCGTCTTGCATGTCATCCCATCTCCATTTTTCTTTGACATTGGCAATCTGAGAATATATGAAGGATTGGTCGACATGAGATTGCCATGTATTTTTACACATGATTTTGTCCCTAGCTCTTACCAATGCCTCAACAGAATAGGGACGTTGACTTGCAGCCAAACGAGCCCCTTCCTTTAACGGCTCTAGTCTAGCTGCCAAAGAGCTTGGAAAATGCATTGGAGATAGTTAAATTTTCATACAATTTCTTCATACCTCCTTTGCCCCAATTAATGGACAAAGGAAGTCGCATTCTAAAATCACATAATTTTTTATCAACTTCAACTACAAGTTGATTATGTTGGAGTTAGACATCTGCAGAAGCATGTGAACAACACAAGGAAGAAGGAGAAGATTGGAGCATAACAAACAATACTGAATGTATTACCACTAGAATGTACAAAGATAAGAAGCCCCTTAGGGCAATAGGCATATACACAAGCCGGAGGAAAAAACATCCTAAAGAGGGAAAAAAAGTACCCTGACGGTCCTAGAGTGTTCACACACATCAATACCTAAATATATCAACAAATCTCCCCTAGGAGTGATGTGGTGGACAAGGAGCTAGCACTCATGTATAAGAAAGTGCCAAGGTATGTGGAATCAATCCACAAAAGGAAGTTAGCCCAAAGCTTTGCGAAAAGCTTCAAACTTATCCCTAGGTAGAGCCTTCGTAAAAAGGTTTGCAATGTTCTCCTGCATGGGCACATATGCCAAGCTAATCTCCCCAGCAGAAAACCTCTCCCTTACATAATGATAATGCACCTCAATGTTCTTAGTGCGAGCATGGAACACAGGCTTCCTCACAACTGCCAATGCACTCTCACTATTAGTGAAGATGGTGGTGGTAGAAGACTGACCAATACCCAATTCAGCCATAAGGCATCTAAGCCACACACACTCAACAATCACTGTGAAAGTTTCCCTATACTCAGCCTCACAACTGGAAGTGGACACAGTAGGCTGCTTCTTGCTCAACCATAATATACATGAGCTACCAAGCATGAAGCAAAAACCACTGGTGGACACATGAGTGTCATAGCAACCAGCCCAATCAGTATCAGAAAAAGCATGCAAATCTGGTGGTAGTGATCCTCCCTTGGGATAAAACAATCCAAGTAGCCAGGTACCACTCAAGTAGCGAAAGATGCGCTTAACCGCCCACCAATGCTTGACACCTGGGCAATGCACAAAACCTGCTGATCTATGAGACAACAAGCTAAATATCTAACCAAGTAATGCATAAGTAAATCAAGCATCCAATAGCCTGCTCCTAGAGAACAACATCAAATGCATCTCCAGCATCATGAAGACTCAATCGTAAACCTGTCTCCATAGGAGTGGCAATAGGCTTACATCTTCAAGGCCAAAATGCTGCAATAATGTGTCAATATATTTTGTTTGATAAAAATCCATTCAACCATCAACTTGCATAAATTGAATGCCCAAATAGTGATGCAAATGCCCCAAATCAGACATCTCAAATGAGGCATGCAAATCAGCCTTAAAATTAGCAATATGCTTGTCATGAGGACTAGTGAGCATCATTCATCAACATACATAACAATGATTAGAAGCACATCATTAGCGTGCTTAACATATAAGGTGCTTTCAGTTGGACTCTTCTCAAAACCATGTGCAATGAGATAGGCATGTATCTTTTCATACCAAGCATGTGGTGCTTGCTTTAAACCATATAATGCCTTCTTTAACCTGCACACCTGGTTTTTATGCCCTTTCTACACAAAGCCACGGGGCTAAAAAACATACACTTCTTCATGCAATTCACCATTCAGAAATGTTTCTTTAATGTCCAACTGATGTACATTCCAAGCAGGGTGAGCTACAAGTGCAGAGATGCTACGAACATTAGTCATTCGACAAGTAGGAGCAAAGGTTTCATCAAAATCAACGCCTCTTTCCTGTGCATAACCCTTTGCAACAAGCTTAGCCTTATGCCTATCAACTGTACCATCAGGTTTACACTTCATCTTGTATACCCACTTAGTACTAATGGCCTTCTTGCCACGAAGCCAGTCATATAGCATCATATTCATTATAGCATTCTTCATATTACCGTTCTTCATTATAGCAATATATTCAGATTGCATAGCAGCCATCCAAATTTTTGAATTTTATGCTTCATCAAATGAAACAGGCTTATTCTCATCACAGAGACTAGATGCAGCCATAGCATAGCAACCTGATGCAAAAAAGGCATTATGAGAGCCTGAACGAGTACGATATGATTTACTATCACGCAAGCTCTCTCATCAATAAGTGCATCATGTAAATCTGCATTAGAAATGGAATGATCTACATCATCACATGAAACCTACAAAGGTTGAGAAGTTACCTCATTAGGACCAGCACTAGGCTGTCCACCTGTAAAAAGAGGCAGCAACATATCATACATGTCTTTGGAGCTAACAGATGTCTCCTTCGTACATGAAAGTAAGGGCTGAATAACATCTTCCACAAAAACAACATCACTGCTAACCAAAATGTGTTTTTTCTATGGATCATACAGACGATAGCCTTTGGTTTCAGAACTGTACCTAACAAAAAACCATTTTACTGCTTTATCATCCAATTTTCCGTGATGTTGTTCAGGCACTAATGCATATGCCAAACAACCAAAAATATGCAGATGAGCAACAGATGGCTTGTGACCATGCCAAGCCTCATATGGAGTGATAGATTGCAGTGCTTTAGTGGGACACCTGTTAAGTACATATGTTGCACACATGATAGCCTCAAGCCAAAAACTATGTAGTAAAGCCTAACTCTTGACCATACACCTTGCCATCTCCATGAGTGGCATGTTCTTCCGTTCAAAGGTGTATACAGCAGTGTACATTGATGTTTTATCCCATGTTCAACAAGAAATGCATTAAAGTCAGAAGACATATATTTCCCCCCCCGATCAGAATGGAGAGTGCCCATTTTACATGTTGACAGTTTTTCAGCCAAAACCAGAAACTATTTGAAGCACATGAACACTTTGGACTTTGCCTTCAATGGATATACCCATGCATGCCTGGAAAAATCATCGATGAAAGTCACGAAGTAAAGATAATTTCCAAAAGAAGGTGTCTGCATAGGACCACATACATCACTATGTACAAGCTGTAATTTCTGAATAGCCCGAACTTAACCATCTTTTGGGAATGAGGAATGCTGCATTTTGCCCAAAATACAGCGTTCACATACATGTTTATCAGGGTGCCTCAAGTTTGGGCAAAGAGGAAACCATTTCAGGTTTCTGCAGGTGTAGCTAACTAGCAAAATTCATATGACCAAAGCGTTGTCGCGAAGATTTTTATCTTCACGATTATCATCCAAATGGAAGAAAATGCTATGATGTCGTAGAGATTCTCATCTCTACTCTTGCGGAGAAAAAGCACTTTCAATTGGATGAGTAGTGATACAATAGTGATTATTTTGGAAAATCATCGAGGAAATGATGGATTTTTCATCCAAATAGATTTATTAGATGCTCGAGAAAGAGGGATTATGATCACGCATATCATAATTGAAGATGTGGAAGTATTGATGTGATGGAGCTTCTATGAGTTGCAATTTTGAAAGTCTTATGAGTTTTTAGTATTTGACATCAATTGTCAAAAACGAAGACCTCCTGGGCGTCAAGCGACATTCTTTCGAGCTTAAAGATAACAAAAAGGATGTTAAAAAGATGTGGATAACGCGGAGACATTTTTACACAAGATGGACATGGACATGAACAATTCAACTCGAATCCTAAAGAAAATTGAAGAAAAACATGCTCCACAAAATGCTAATAATACTGCAGATCAGAGCGTGGCTTCCCAAAAATGGCTAAGGAGCACTTGTCAGGCAGATTTTACATGAGCAAGATATGGGCATTGGGACACACACACCATACGTATCGACAGCACTCGCAATGTTTATCTCTACAACTACTACTTTGACATGCAGAAGGAAAGTAGAGAAGGTGGCATGCTTTTATGGTTGTTGTGCATAAAGGAGGACAGGCAGTTAACTGAGAAAAGGAAAGCCCATCCGTCACGAAAAGGAGGGATCTGATAATCGTGGAGAGGGGGGATGCGGAGGTCAATTTATCGAAGAAGACTCAGGGCACAAGGATGAAGGAAAGATTGCTTGCTCTGTCATCGGTGATTGTGCCCACAAGTGATAGCCACGAAGGGGCGATTGGAGGACCACAGGCGAAAGCTTCTAGCATATTATCAAATTTCTTCAGGAAAGTTCAGTGGAGGCGATGGTTTTTGAGATTCGATCAGCTATCACGTTTCGGTTCCTTGAACAGTCTCGGATTGCGTTTACAAGCTCGTGAGTTTTTTTTCTCCTTAATTTATTTTTCAAGGGCCTATGGCGGAGGTGAAGGCCGAAGCCGTAGTGGGCTAAGGTGAGAAAAACGACGACAGGAGCGTGGTTTCAACTGAAATGGATCTATAACCCAGGTCGATAATTCACAGTGAAGCACGAAAAAAAATTAAGACAGAAATCTACACTCTTGAGAGTACGCAGCATGTTCTGCACAAAGGCACCGCAATCGGATGAACCTACGTCTGCAGAGCGGAAGAAAGAGAGAGATTGGTGTCTCTGATCACTGACGGCTTGAAGCTTCGTGGCATATTGATCTTAATCACCGATAATTTATAAGCTCTTCAATTATGATGTTTAAGATTATCCTGTAGCTTTGTCATGATTCTCACGCTTTCATGATTATCGTGTAGCTCTGACGTTTTCATGCCACGGAATCTCCGTCAAATGATGATTATTACGTTCAATGATTCTCAGACCAAACTATACGCTGAGGAAATTATTTCCTGATGATCTCTGTGGAGGTTACGCTTGGACGCTACAACACCTGATTTTTTTTTTAAAAGTCATCTTCAGAAGACGTATCCATTTTGCAGTGTTGAAACATAAATATTTGATGTCCTGGCGCTGAATATGAAGTTATCAGTCTTGCGGCAATTTCCAGGTGCAATACTCTCCAGAGCGACCATAGCCATAGAAGAGGCGCATAATTCGCAAAGGGTCTAATTGGAAGAAATCATATTTGAAGAAAAAGGAGTTAACATATTCACTCTGATCTGAAAGCTTTAAATCAAATGTGTTTTGATTATTTTAGATTTGTGTTTGATACAAATGGTCTTCAAATCGCGTTAAACTGATGAGAATAAGATGATTGTTTTAGCTACGCTAATATAATATGAAAACAAAGCAGTTTAATTGATATAAAGACAATGCTTTGGTGATGTTCTAAGCTGAGAAAATGACAATGCTCTGTGGGCGTTTGTTGCTTATGATCATAGCTTTTAACTCATCCGACGATTATTTGCACTCTTATGATGTGCAATTCTGAAATCTGATGTTCATGTCTGCAGTTAAGCCTACAAGCAACTACGGAAAGTGATATCCGAGTTCGTTAATACTAAGTGTATTATTTCTCTAATCATTAAAGCTCCTTCGACCAATCATGCTATTCGATCTTGAGCTTAAAAGACTATTATAAGCAAACTTAGAGTATTTTTCTTTGAAAGAAATGCGTTGATTGAAAGAAAAATGCTTCAAATTAATGCCCCTCAATGCTTGTGATTGACTTAGCAGTACAAGATTATAGTATTTTTATCGTTTGAATGCACTTGACTTTGTGGAGCCACACTCGTCATTTATAAACATTGAGATGATGCATATCGAATGGATGATGAATTGATTAACTTGGTCCATTTTCTAGCGAATTCAACGACATCGAGACATGATACGTGCAATCTTAGTTTCATGCGACACTAGATGCAAATAAACCAAATACTAATTGATTTTGTATGCCAAATATTTGATCCATTGTCTTGAAGTTTTTCTTTGCTTTTACCTGAGCTTGCTCCAAGCACCCGGCATACACCGTAATTCCAGCAGTTCACTTGATCCACCAGCCATTGCTTTCGCACCGACAACGTGCATGCCAAAGCTTTGCATCTCACATAGCCTAAGAATCATGTATAGCACATGCTAAATCATTCACTGATCTTTCATAGTCTATGAGCTTATACATCACAAGACATAAAATGCCAGAAGCAATAATCATGTCGCCATTTGACAGATCATGAACTGTAGATCTTTCATCAATAAATTTTGCAACCAAGCCAATCTTGGCTAATGCAAAAACTGATAACATATTTTTCTTGATCCCTGACATAAATAAAGCATCTCACAAAGTGAGAACTACCATCAACAGTAGTCAAAATGATCTTACCAATTCCCATGACAGGATAAGAGGAGCTATTGGCGCATGTGACATTATTCCCTGTAGGGACAGGCTCGAGTGAAGTGAAGAAACTACGTTGCGAGGTAATATGTTTGGTGGCCCCACGATCAAAATACCAAACATCTGAGTCTACTACAGACATGCACTGCTCGTGAGAAGATGGGTAAAAACTGCAAACAATAGTAAATGCCCATTCTTCTTCTTGCACAAGATTAGCAAACTCTGTTTTTGGTGTATAGACCTCTGCAACAACCATTCCAGCCTCTTATTTCGTTTCCTCTTTAGTAGCCAATTTTGGACAGCTCTTAATGACATATCATTTGTTTTACAGTATTTGCAAAATAAATTTTGCTTTTTTGATTTCTTCTCATATTTGTCTTCCTTCTTTGAATGTGTGGTATTTGCAGATTTTTGCTTACTAATAGAAGAGCTCCATTTTTCTTTTCCCTTCTGACTAGCCAAAAAAGCTTGATCTACAACACATATAATAGACGTGTTCTACCTAGGTTGGTCTTCCTACAACAAAACAGAAACTAACTCTTCAAATGTTAAGGAATTTGGATTGCCTTTCATCACCAACCGAAGAGTAGAAGCAAAACTCTGATATGAGTCAGGAAGACCATTCAGAACAGTCTGCACAAGTGAACTGTGAGGAAGAACTTCATCTGCAGAAATCAACTGTTCCTTCAAATCCTTGATCTTTGTCAGAAAACTATCCATAGAATCACCTTCATTCATGTGCTCACTTCTCCAACTATTTTCGGAGGTAAGCAACATGAGCCTCATTCCTAGCCTGGTACAATGTGGTAAGTGTATCCCAAGCATCCTTAGCTATTCTGCAAGAGTGAATGTGAGGAATAATGGCACATTTGATAGACAAAGCTATCAATGCATGTGCCTGAGCATCTCTGCCATCCCAATGAATTTGCTCTATAGTAGATACAACAGAAACATCAGCACAAACAGGAATCTACAGAATATCACCATCGTCGATTCCTTTTGCATCAGCTTCAGTACTTGCATGAGTTGTAACAGTTGCAGGTATGATAGGACGTTTTTCAACACCCTACACAATGTTCCACAGTCCTTTTGCAACCAATGCATGTTGCATCATATAAGCCCATAACGGGTAGGTATCATCCAACTTATCCTCAACAACCAACATACAGAATACATCACTATTTTTAGCCATGGCCGGTGACTAAAATACCTTGATGCAAAAATTTGATTGTATCTCAAAATATTGAACAGGATTGCCCAGACGAATTCTGCTAAACTTGTAGCTGACTTCGAGACACTTATACTGGCAAACTGAAATTGGTATATGCTTTAGCATAAAAAGATGAGCACAAGCACTGTGATAGTGCATTTAGAGGCCAAAACGAGCTCAGACCGTGATTTCGGTACCACAGAGCGAAGCAGTTATGATCTCTAAAACACCCTGAGTATCATAAAAATTCATGCGATTGTGAGACTGCAATCGGAGGGGTGTCGACGACGCCCTAGATGAAGCAACGACCTGCTCTCATACCAATTGTTGGAGTTAAATATCTTTGGAAGCACGCGAACAACACAAGGAAGAAAGAGATACTTGGAGCACAACACACAATACTGAATGTATTACCACTAGAATGTACAAAGATAAGTAGCCCCTTAGGGCAATAGGCATATATACAAGCCGGGGGAAAAAACCTCCTAAAGAGGGAAAAAAGTACCCCAACAGTCCTCGAGTATTTACATATATCACTCCCTAAATATATCAATAGACTATCCTTAGCTTGTTTTACTTCATCACATGCATAAGTAGCATGGTCTTGACTGTCACACCAGATACATCGTTTATCAACATTTACTCATTTTTTAGTATTTATTTGAAAAGCTAGTTGAGCAGCCGATCGAATAGGAGGAGCTGCCTAGAAAGTTGGGTGAGGAGGAGGATTGAATTAAAGTTTAAAGCTCTTGATTTTTGAATCCTAGATTTACTTTAACTTAAACTAAAATCTTTTTTTTGTATTCTTTTTGAAGGTTTTCTATTTTATTTTTAGAGTTTTTAGATAGCAATGATAGAAAACAGAAAGTAGTAGCAAATAACTAAGTAGAGAACGTAATAAGAGTTTTTCCTAAGAGAAATGATATCTATAATAAAAAAAAGAAACCAAAGCAATTTTTAGTTGTATGATTAGTTAGTCCACAAATAGAACAAGGATTAGATGCTTTGTCTTCCTCCTCTGCCTCTTCCTCTAGTACTTCTTCCTCTACCTGCATAGTTAGCTTGGTGTGTACCTGCTTCATCATCCTCTTTCTTTCCTTTCCCTTTGCTGTCTTTGACTTTATTTTTATCAATGTACAAGGAAGATGATTGAATACCTTTGGAACCTTCTCTATTCTTCATCAGTTTGGCCTCTTCAGTAAGTAGTTGTCCATTGAGTGTATTGAAATCTGGTACATGCATATCCATGTATAGATCCATTGTTGTGGTAAAGGCTTCCCACTTGTCATCTGCCTTTAAGCCATTGATGACTTGCCTTACAATCTATTCTTCATCTGTTACTTATCCAATGCTTCCTAGTTGATAGAAAATATCCGTAATCTTTGTGACAAAATCAGTCACATTTTGCTTAGGATATTTCTTGATGGTTGTGAAATCTAACCATAATTGATTCTTCCTAGCCTTTGTGCTTGAAGAGAAGAAGGATTCAAGCGCATTCCACACTTCCTGAGAGGTTTTGCAACTTCTAATGTGAGGCAACAGAAAAATATGACATAGAGTTGAGGAGATAAGACCTTGCAAGGGCATCTTTGGAACACCATGTGCTACATAAATTTTGTTTTTAAAACTTGACATAACTTCATCTCCAGCTACATAACCATATAAATTCTTGCCTTGAAGGTAATTTTCCATCCTTAATGACCAAGCAAAGTAATTAGCTCTGTTCAATTTGTCAATTTATGAAGGAAATCCATCTGCCATGTTGTCCAACCTTGCTCTGATACCACTGTGAAGAGATGGATTGTAGGTGGTGAAGATGAAGTCGTGCTGCTGAAAATTTGCACTACACCAGCCAAGTTGACTCCAGGGATATGTGATGAGCCCTTTTAGCTTGCAAATTGATCCTATGTATCTTGGAAGATCACTCACAAATAGATGAATCAAAATAGACAGGTTTGACCAATGGTCAACTTAGAGAAACTTTGTATTTGTGAAAGATATGCTCTAGTATTTTATTGAGTGCTTCTTCTCTAGTTAAAATTGACCAGAGAGCTTTTAGACGAAACTAATTGGGAGGCAAAGAAAATATTAGAAGTTATTTCAATGAAAATGAGCGAGTATATTAAGAGAAATCAATGTAGCAAATCACCTATGTGATCCCTACTTTTCAAGAGATAAAAAGAGAAAATATGTAGACAGATTCTGATGAATGTTTCTCACAACTGAGAAGGCCAAATATAATGAAACTCTGGGATCTTATAGAAGGCTTCAAAAGCTACAATTACCAAGTTAAATCACTTGAAAAGATGAACCATGAAAAGATGAACCATGCTCAGAGAAATCATTTCTACAATCTGGCCAAAAAACTGGGATTTTTGACAGTGAACAGTACACTCACATAGACTTGAAGTTATGACATCAACCATGTATGAAACCAAATGTATATACATGGAAATACACTAGACTTACTGATAAATGCATAAGCTATAAGATCATGCTCCAATCTAGCACGTAGCTCTGCTGTTGAGTCTCTCTCTCGCGACTAGAAGAGTCACATATATATAGTGTGTTTTGGATCCATAGTTTGAATTTGAATTCTTGCTCACCTAAGATTCTTCTTCTAATTTTAGAGATAGATTCTCTTATGAATTCATGGAGTTCTTTTCCTAACATCAAGTGGCTTCAACCACTTTTGATTCTTTTACCTTTACACTAGGTAAATACTCAAGAGATTACAAGAGTGAGTTCACAAGAGAAATCTTCATTACTTTAATTGTTTTCTTCAAGACTTCATAATTTTTGTGATACTCAAGCCACCACATAGGCTTGCCAATGATTTTCTCCAACATCAAATAACTCAAGGGACCAAGGGCTACTCTTGGATATACGAACAAAGAAAATAGATCTTCCTCAAAGAAGAAAAAGTCTGCTCAATTAAGACTTGGTAAGGATAAAACTTATAAGTCTATAGAATTATTTCACTCTATATTTTTTGAGAAAATTCTACTTGATTAAGAAAAGAGAAATATAATTATCTCAAAGATGGTGTATAGTCTAATGAAAAGTCCCAATGCAAGAGCTGAAGTTATTTGCACTAAGGTTGAAGTATAAATCGGACACTATGGGACATCTAGGCTTAAACTATCATTTTAGTGGATTTGATGGTATGGCACCTCAAATTTTTAAAAACTTTTTCCATCAGTTTGGAAGACACAATGATCGAGCATTAACAAAGCCCGAACTCACTTTCCAAAGAACTCAAGAAATTGGGTGGTTTGAACAAAAAGTCAACACCAATTTCATTAAACTTATAGTTTTTGCAAACAAAAACTCTTTAAGGGGAGGGAGGGACAAGCTATCATTAATATGATACTTCTTATAAAAAATACATTACTTAGGTATTAATCCATTTGCTAAGTTTGAGTATATTTGGTATTAAGTACCTTGTGTTTGAGATTTAAAACTTGAACAAAAGTACTCATCCGATATGCAAGAGTGGAATTCATAAAGGAATTCCAATTTGGTAATAATCAAGGTAGAAGAAATTCAAGGACTTGAGAATATCCATAGAAAGGTACTTAACTCATTATGAGTAAGATTTGGTTGGAAAGCATGATAAATTGCTTAAATAAAAGGGATTATGTAAAGTTGTTGATCCCTATAAGGAGGAGGATGGCTAGGGTTTTGAAAACATCAACAGGATGTTGAAACTTAAGCATGATATGACTCATGAAGGTTTGAGTTGTAGATCCCAAGTAAATCCCGTGGGTAAATATCAAGATGAAGAACATATTAAAGGGAAAGATTTGGTATTATCTCTAACTAATTTGGTTCTTGGAAAAAGGGAAAGGAAAATGAACTAGATTTCAAAATGATCAAACCTTTTATGGTTTGATAATAAATCATGCCAACAAAATTTCAAACACCAATCAAAAAATGTTTAAGATTTAAGGTTGGTTTATATGTGAAATAGAAACCTTAGCCGTTTCTCTCATTTATATGATATCAAGTTATTCAAGATTGAGTTCAAGGTAATAGAAAAAGATCAAAAAACATTGGAAGGATGAAGAAGGTGGAAAGATAAAGGATGCAGTTCTATGGATTAGAGAAAGGATCTTATGGGAAAGTGGGAATTGGCTTCCTTTGCTAATTTTCTCCAATGGCCAGAGAGGAAGAATACTCAAGATCGGATAGAAAACATCAGGATAAACCTTTAAAAAAAAGTTTTAGATTCAAAAAGAGGTGAATGGATACACCTATTGAACCGGGTAAATACACTTGGTCATGGATAGGTAAATGAAACAAGATGACTTTTACCATAGAAAAATATATCCTTTATCATCTTAATAAGATATATTCTTTTGAATAGAATGCATACTCAACTTTAGACTATATAGTAGGTTTGGATCTCAAAATAAGAACTTTAGGGAGGTTTTGAGTAAAACTTCAAAGAGGGGAACTTGTTGAAAGTCAAGCCCATTAATTTATAAAATCTTTGAATACTACATCTAAAACAAAACAATTTATAAATAGATTATCCTTTCAATTTTTGGATGATTTAAACAAATGATTCAAGCATGTCTGATAAATTCCTAGAAAAGTCTAGGATATGATACCAAGAAAGAGATATCTAGAAATTTTGCAAGGCCTTGGATCTAAAATCAAGAAATACTTGAACCATTTGACTTGAATAGAAAATTAATTCAATGGATATGGGATCTAGCAAGCAGGTTTCCATGACTGGCGAAAAGCAGCTTTATGGCTTGATATGTATGGTTCCTCAATTACTTAAGGATTTAAATGAATTGATTAAGTGAGAATGATTTGTCCCTTCTTGCAAAGCATTGGTGGCCTTTGAGGCTAATATGCTCACTATCCATGATATGAAGGAAAGATGGTTCATGAAGTAAGTATTAGTACTCTTTGGAAGAACCTACCAAGCTTGACAAAGAACTTGGATAGAGACCTACAACAATGGTCTACTGACTAAATTTAATTTCTAAAGACATGTCAAATAATTATAGTTGATGGATCTTGAAAATCAAGATTTTCTAGAAGGATGGATCAATGGAAGAACAAAGAATTGTTCCATGAAAATCAAAAGGTTGATCCAACTTAAAGGGAAATCAAAGATGATCAAGATAAGTTATTGGTTTTATTTACCATCACTCAGAATTCTTGAACATTATGCTTCAAGAAAAGTTGATTGATAGTTATTAGTGCACCTAGCTTTCTAAGTATTCGAGAAAATAGCATATATGCTCAAGATATAAAGTTTTTGGCATGTCTAGGTAGGAAATAATTGCACTATTTTTCTAGGTCCTGCAAGTACTATAAAGTACATTTGTATTTGAAAAAGATAATAAAAGAGTAATTCAAGTAAATGCGAACAAAATGTTCCTCTTCTTTCTATAGAAAGTGTAAGATGAATCTCATTTTAGGCCCTTTCAAAGATAGAGGTATAAGCTCTACTCAAAAATAACCTTGAAAGTTCTTATAAATATACATTTCTAAGAATATACAAAGTCTACTAGGATGTAAAATTTATGGAATTTGAGACTTAAGAAAAGCATCAAAGGAAAAAAGTTGAGCTATGAATGATAGACAAATCCACTCATTTCACTAGTTCATAGATATTAGGCACACATGTGCATCTATGTGGACTACGGTGAAGTGACTTGGGCAAAGATTATGATTTTTGCCCAAGTTACTTTCCTTTTGTATAAAACATGGGTTCGAAAGGCTAAATACATGGATTCCAAGGGTTGGAATGTGTTATATAATAGCTTTGAGGTACGCTTTGTACATCCTAGGACCTTTGGTTTGAACCCTTGGCTCATTTATTTGATATTGAACTCCCAATTGAGTGGTTGTAACCCTAGGGCATGATTTATCCTAAAGCTTAGGAAACTTAATCTTGGGAGAAGTTTCTCCAAGTTCCATCATCGGGTGTATGTCAGAGGAGATGCCTCGTTTGATTAAAAAGCATGTGCTACCCATGTCAAGGACTTTAGGAAAGTATGCACCCATGAGATACTTGGATGATTCCTAAGATATGCACCCCCTTTGCCTAAAGGTATATATATGGGTGGAGTTGGATGGGTGGATACAAACTCTCTCTCCCTTGTGGTCTAGGCTAGGTAGATAGTTTGCTAGTACTTGATTATATATATATATATATATATATATATATATATATATATATATATATATATATATATATATATATATATATATATATATATATATATATATATATATATATATATATATATATATATATATATATATATATATATATATATATATATATATATATATATATATATATATATATATATATATATATAGAGAGAGAGAGAGAGAGAGAGATGTGTGTGTGTGTGTGAGAAATAAAAAAACATTTAAAAGTTTTCAATTATAATATAGTTAAAAAAAAGAAAATAAAGATAAACAAATTATAAAGTTAAATAAATTATAATTAATAAAGAAGAGAATATAAATAGCTAACATTGAACCCACAAAATCTACTTAACATGATCAATAAGCTTTCCACTTCCATTGAATTTAGTCGTGATCAATTTGAATACATCAAGTGATGAAGTACCATAAATTAACTCGTTACGAAGTAAAAAGACCTTGCTTCTTTAAAAGAATTTTTGAATAAAAAACATTTTCAAACAAGCAAAGAGATTAACTAACAAAGTTGCACAACAAATAAACAAAAGCTTGAAGAGGACACCAAAATATGAACAACTTAGAGCAAAGAACATCATTCTTTGTTGAATGAGACATATTAGGTTCAAAGCTAGTGGTAAGATATTTAGATTCTAAAATTGTCATAAATGTAATGCTTCCAAACCAAAATGATATTAAAATATATTTGAATGTAAAAATGCACAGAGATCACTATTTGATGTACTCCAAATGAATGCGGTGATTAAAAATAGTTTCAACAAAAAAATATGCTACAAATTTTTCCAACCCAAGCCCTTCTTGTCTTTTTCTCTTGTTATGCGTATTAATAACATCCCTATTCCTTGGTTCATTTCCAAAAGGCCCACTTCTTCTCTACACGAAATTTATGTTTTCATCCTTAATAAAATAGAATCACCACACGTCTTTAAGAGATATCCAAGTACCTATATTGATGTCCCATAGATTGTCCCATACATCGAAAAACTTCTAGATCTATTCAAATTTTTGCATTGAATTAATTGAATCCATATCATGGGAAGCTGAAAATTAAGTGGCTTAGATCAAAAGTCATATCCTTTATTGGGTTCTTTCATGTCCAATCCTTTATTGTTTTTTTTTTATGATGAGATACCTTTACTGCTTTTTAAATCCTAGCCTTCATTTTACAAGAAAAGGACTAATGTGTGTTTTGTATTTATTCCGTGGGACTCTTAGAAGAACAATTTATCCCAAGATTCTCCTACTTCCACCCAAAGTTCGCTCATGTTTTATACTATTATTTTTCCTAAATATTTAAATATTTTTAATTCCATTGGTATTGCCCACACAACTATGGAGCTTGTGGGTAGAAAAACAATAGATACGTCTAGATCATATTGGATATGTCGACAATAACGAAACTTCATCAAAACTGATCCCCTTTGGACAGGGCAAAGATACTGTAACATGTGAAAATACTGTGAGGTTTGTATGTGAATATTATTTATAACAATAATGATGATGATGATGATACACTCGGTTTCTATGATTAAAGAACTTTCCTTAAAAGAAAGAATGTTGGCGAGATACAAGTCTACGCACAACAAACAAAAGATAGTCTGAAAACTGAACACACATAAGCTTCCAACCTACAATGGAGTTATAAAAGGGATGATCCTGTCCACATGCATTAGTTGGGTTGGCTGGGCCTTTTGCCTCTTGAGGCAGGGGCGAGGGTTCAATCCCCATTATCGGCAAGACAGTGTGAGCCAAAGGCCAGTGTAAAACCATGACATTCCCGTTGAACTTGTGTCGCCTTTGGGCAGTCTAACCCCTCCTTTGTAGGATACGTGGGGTCCCATGGGTACTATGTCTATTCACTTGTACAGTTGCAATTTCAAAGTTAAAATCCGGAGGAGTAGGCTTCGGCTGAACCTCCATAAAAAAAAAAAAGAACAAAAACGAAAAAAAAAAAGCGATGATTCTAGTACCGACTATATTTATGCTAAACACAAATTCCTAAAGAGTTTTGTATCAAAAAGTAAGGCGGAAGAAAAAAAGGACTCGTCAAGTTCATCAAGACACGGGATGAACTGGACAAAAATCGTTTCTATTATAGCAACAAACATATTGCTATAAAAATAGATTCTTTATAGAAATCAAGTAGAAAAGGTATCGGACAGAAGGATATTTTATTAAATATCTGTTGTATAAAGATGAGCTTCAAGCTGCTTCTCTTTTCTGATAAAATATCATGAAGATAGGTTGCCAAGGATACGGCAGCAGGTAAAAGAACTGAATAAAAGAGGAGTATCAAGATCCAGTTCTTCAATGCACTGCAAAGCACCCATACCTTGAATGGTCCTCTTATATTGATGTAAGGCTTCGGTATAAAGCTCCTTGGATGTGCGGCTATAAATGTAAAATAATAAGCATTCACGGACTTATTTTTTGACAGGAGAGATGAATGAAGAGACTAGAAGCTACAAAATGGTAAATCAAAGTGTTCTCTAATTAAAGTAGAAAGCAGATGTTGCAACGTTTAAAATTTTAAAATGAAAAAGAAAAAGAAAAAGAAAAAAAATAATACCTCTCTTTTTTATAAAGTTGATCTTGTAAGTTATCTTTCTTCAATGAATATGCTACAAGGTATATAAAAGCAGGTCAAAAACTAAATCGGAGAAAAGTATCAATCTCCATCCCTTTTTCTTAGTTAGGTATTACATTTGGACAGTCCTCTTATGTTGACATAAGGTTCGAACATGAAGTTATTTAGGCTATCACACTATAAAATAAAGTAATTAGCATCTATGAAAATTATAATGCATTCACCATCTATTATTGCCATAATGCAGAATTCCCAAGCAAACTTTTGACTTGGAACATAAATTTCTTATACTCGCAAATGAGACCTACCTTTGAAGCTTCTAACGACAGCTGCTACCATTGGATTCGAGTCCTAACTTAGATGGATTGGAAATACATAACATGAATCTGTCCATCAATCTGGCTCTATAACATTGTAATCTCCTATGATCTCACTAGAGAAAATAAAAGATAATGAATATAGGCCTCAGAAGTAATGAAACGACTACATTTGAACTGAAATTATAATGCGTTCACCATCTATTACTGCCATAATGCAGAATTCCCAAGCAAACTTTTGACTTGGAACATAAATTTCTTATGCTCCCAAATGAGACCTACCTTTGAAGCTTCTAACTCGTAATGCAACATCTACAAAGATAGTGATTTAAAATCAATTTAGGGCCCAAAAGCAAAAGCATAATAATGTCGTGTTCCCATGCTATAGATGTGACTTTCTTTAAGAAAAAGATCAATAATGTCCACCCTTTTCACAGAAAAACAGTAATGCGATCTTCTAACTTAGTCAGAAGGCAAATTTTATGAATCTCTGTGTATACACTACACATGCATATATACTTCCTCTTGACATGGAGAATAAGCTAATCACACCACTTGAGATATAAACAATATAGTTATCCCCTCTTGTATGCACTATTTGATAGGATTCTTTGAAACCAGACAAACATATTAGTTTATGCTACATATTCAGCCTTCGTTATGAAGTAAGATCTGCTGTTCATCTTTAGGAGAGCATGCCACTGATAACCTTAGTTTATGCTACATTATGAGTCTCTGTAAGATGTAAAATACGCCCTCCATCTTTGGCAGAGCATGCCATTGATAGTTGTTGGCCATAAATGCAGATAAAAGCTTGGACTTTCAGCTACCTCCAATAAAAAGGTGGAGGTTGCATATGGATTTTGAGAATGGAATGTGAAATTGTAGTCTTGTGTATTCACACAAATGTACATGCACATACATACATAATAGAGGATCAATATGCGGAAGGACTTGTTCGAGTGGAGTTTTTCATTGTTAGCATAATCTCAATAACGTCCAGACAACTCAAGGTACAAAGCTATCTCAAATTTCAAAATGTGAAATGGACAAAAAGAATCACAAAAACATCAAACACTACTTTCTGAAAAAAACAGGTTTCAAAATACGAAATGGACAAACAGATAAGAGCACAAGCACATCGAACATCTAATTTCTGAGAAAAAACAGGAAAGACCGTAGTTCAACTGCGCTGGATTCTGTGATTAATTATATACAAAATATGTACGATAAAGCAGCTATGTACAGAAATACCACTGAACAAAGCAAAATTTCACCTTCTACAATTCTATCAACAAACAGTAGAGATGTTTTCAAGGGCTCAATTTTGATGATTTGTTAAAATAGAACCCTCCAGCTTTCACTCATCATAATATCCATTTCACCTGGGCAATATCTTTTCTCTGAAGCCGTTACCGTCTTAGTTGAACCATTTCTGAAAGGACCCTCCTAGCTGTCTCAGTGCCTGCCTCTGCATTCTCTGCATGGGCAATGATCTCATATACAATATTTGCCAACATAGCTGAACCTGGAGGAGAAGGACAACTAGATCTTTGTCCCTTCGAAGAATCCCTCAGCAACTCCAACAGTTTCTTCGCTTTATCTTGTGCAGAGGGTGTACCTTGGACAGTAAGCTCAAGTAACCCAGGGATTACCCCTTCCTCAAGAATGGCTTCCCTGTATTTACACCTATTGCTCTGGCACATAGTGAGCAAGGTCCCTACCGCATGCTCTCTACCCTGCACTGACCCCTCTTCCAACACCTCTACAATTGCCAGCAAACCTCCATTCTCTCTAAGGACACTACGCCTACCTTCTTCATATTTTGACAGCAATTCCAACAATGACATTACCTTTTCAGCAACTTTAGATGATTTTGCAGAGTCTTTCAGCAAAAGGGTTAATGCAACACCTGCATCAGCAGCAAGCATCTGTGATGTGTTGTCAAAAAGGGTAGATAGGTTGAGCAAGGCAATAACTGCATCAACCTTGCTTTGGATACTCCCAGAAATGACAATTTTTATAAGCAGTGGAATTGCTCCTGATGTGCCAATAATGGACCTGTTTATATGAGCAGCTGATAAGGTCAAAATAACAGCAGTGGCAGATTCCCTCAAACCTACTTCTGCAGACTGCAACAATTCAATCAAAGGACTGATGGCACCAGCTTTTACAATCCTGACCTTGTTTCTGGAAAAGGAAAAACAAATATCAATAATGTACCAGTGTTGCAGAAGAAACATAACATAAATACATTCGACTCTTATAATGATTACACCGAAGCATCCATACATATTGAAAACACAAGCACATTGATATGTGAAATAACAAGCTTACCAGATTGAAAACACAAGCATAGTATGTGTATATGTACACGTGGGAGAGAATGAGATAATTATACAGTAAGGAATGCACCTTTCTCTCATTAACCTTGAAAACTACAACCTATTCATCACCAATATCTATGTATTTTACATCAGTGGTGGAATTATAGTTGTTCGAGGATTTGGTTCTCCTTATCATCCCAGTAATGTGGTTGAAGGTCAGTTTTCATGTGAAGCAATAGTGCAGTTCTCACAAATTCTAATGTCACATTGAGGGCTCCAGTCCTCATCCTTTTTCCTCAGAGGCAAACAGACATAGGGCAAAAGGGTAACCAAAGACTTGCTTTGGACATCATGACAAAGACTTGCAGTATTATTTCATGTCTCATGATGAGAATATCGAACTCCAAGGTTAGAGCAGTGTGCATCAATTTTCACACAGAATCATCAATAATAAGGCTTTTGAACTTGCAAGCATTAATTATTCATCAACTCCTTAGACGAGTTTCAGAAAATTGCTCTGTACCAAAATATCAACCATCTCACACACAATCCACCACATTGGAGATTTTATTAGGCTTCTTGAAATTCATCATCACCAGATCTTTTATTCTACCGAACTTATATGTAAAAACGTTATATCATAGATCGCCCTTGCAGCAAGCTCATTAGTCAAGAATATGAAAGCCAATCACTCCCTTGACAATGTCCTGTTGAATTGAGGACTAAACCCAAAACGTGAATTGGCATATACCTGTACCCATCCCCCAGCAAATCTAAAGCTCATATTATCATCACATGGACCTCTGTATCACAACCCATGGCACTCGTTCAACAACAGACGAGATAGAGGAAAATTGGAAGAACTCCAAAGATTAACTTTAAGCTCAAAGTAAATCTGATCAAACAACATCAACGTTCAATTGTTTTCACTTCACATCTTCTGGTTGTTTTTTAAACAGCAATCGTCATCTCTATAGCTTGGTAGAAGAGTGGTTGGTTATCAGCAGGCACTAGTAAAGAACAGTTAGAAGATGGCATGAGGGATATGTGAGCAACCTCAGATGACTGATAAATGGCAGGTATTGATATGTTACAACTATGGATAACTAAGAGATCTCTTGGCCATTTTGGTTGTCTTCTCCCGAATAGTAGGGTACATTGTAATGGAAGAATCTCTTCTCGATTTTTTTCAATCTTTAAAATAACAGAACTCTAGAAGACAATCAAAAGAGTATTACTATCTTGTTCTGAATCTAGTTCTTCTCCCTAATTGTAAGGTACCATTTAGTAGAAGAATTTCTACTCGCTTTACTCTCAAAACAGCAGATGCCTAGAAGAAAGTCAAAAGAGCATTACTATCTTCTTCTAGCTCTAGTCAGCTTACAGAACCATACGGACCTTTTATTTTTCTGGTTGGAGGCCTTGTTTTTCATTTCATACCGCCCCAACTGTAGCAAATATCTAGAACAGATGAAAAAGAGCATTCCCACATGCATGTTTACTTAGATGTAATTTCGCTTAAAGCTTGTGAAAGTTACGTTTTGGCGAACGAAATTGGATTAATAGCAGCGCATAGCCTCCAGCCATGTAATAATGTACATCACTGATACGTCGACTAACATCCTTTGACACGACACGGCATGAATCAGAAGATCTCTATTCAAGCACGCATGAATTTCTTACTCAATATCTTTCACAGAAACTGCCATAATGTCCATACTTCTAGAGGGTTGGAACTATACTGCCCAAATAGGTAATGGCAAAATGGTTCCTGCAGATTACTGCTTCATAACACGAGCAAATCTCGAAACGGAATGCCACACCAAAGACAATCTCCCATGAATAGCCACACCATGTATGATAAATATCCCATAAATAGTCACCATAATAGATGATTTCTTTAACAGTGCAGCAAAGGAATTCTGGCCGAGAACGCAACTAGAAAGAGCAAGCAAGCACATCTCGAAATGGGCTGCGACACCAATGATAATTTGCCATGAACAGCCACACCATGCATTATAAATATCCCATGAACAGCACCATAACAGATGATTTCTCTAACACTGGAACAAAGGAATTCTGGCCGAGATGCAACTAGAGAGCGAAATACAGAGCATTAAATATATATCAGAGAACTGCCACCGACAAGTAATTTTCCGACAGCGTTAAAATATTATATTAACGGCTGGAAGGTTACGGCGCTTCAATGAAGAAAGACAATCTTCAAAAATCATGTCACTGATTAACAAGCACAGAAGAAATACGTGGTAGTAGTATGACACCTTTCATGGCGTACAGCTAGGTTCAACAAGGCTAGCAAGGCAGCTTCTTTCGCTTCAATATTGGACGATTTAAGCATCGACACAAGTGGCGCTACGGCTCCTGCCTCACCAAAATAGGTTCGACTTCGAATGGAGCATTTTGTAAGCCTGCGGATCTCTCGCGCGGCTTCAAGGCGGACCTCTCCCCTGCCATGCGAAAGATCAGACAGCACGCACTGCATGCGTTTGATGCGCTCATTCTGCTGCAATCGCTTATCATTGCAGACATCTCCATTGGCATCATGCAAGAGAATGCAGGAGATGTGCTCATCTTCCAGCATCATCAAACATGTAGAGATACAAAGCCCAGTGCAAGAATGCAGGAAACGAGCAGAGGTATTTCACAAGCAAGGGCGAGGTGGAAATTTGAAAAATATCATTCTGTCGAGTCTAGATGAGCAGGAGCCCGTTGCTGCAGGCTTGGTGGGTAAGGTGCGTCGGTGTGCCAACGTCCCGAAGTGGGTGAAATTTCCATATGGATGTCTGTTGCTCTAGTGGGCGGCAGCGCTAAGGATGAGGTGGGGCATCACGAAGTAGCTCTTTCACCACGCGGACGTTTGGTCTGTCAAATAAAGTGCTCGCCTCGTTTCTCGTCTGCTTTATGTCACGTTTCAATATCAGTCTCACTCACACCATCTAGCGAGTAGCGACACAAGCTCTCTTTCAAATGTGTCAACGTTTCCGGCTTGAAAGTTGACAGAGGCGAACCTGATTGAAGGATATCATAACAGCTCTTATGCCGTTGAGAGAGCGTCTGAGAATTTTGGGCTGCCGAGTCACTGCCGAGTGAATCAATCGCTAAAAGCCAGGAACCAAATCCATAGGTGGTCATCGAGCCAAATCTATTGGTTGCCCACGAGTCAAATCCATAGGTTGTCCATTGATCAAGGAGAATGGATGCAAACAAGTAAACTGTAAAAGGTAAGACCATTTTCAAACTCATGGCATCCGAATATATCCAACATTGGGTTATGGAATTGAGATGGTTTGGCGAAAACTTTCTCGAACTTGCATAATGAATGAGAGGTCATTGGTTGTTCAAGTGGGTCTTTGGATTGTAACTAGTGGGCGTTTTGGTTGCAAATCAATTTTCCTTGGGGTCAATTAGTTTGCACATCAATTTGCAGTTGAGACATTGAACCGTAGAATTATATATATATATATATATATATATATATATATATATATATATATATATATATATATATATCACAAAGGAGTGGATGCTCTATTGAAAATTACATGCGGTGCCCACAATTGATGGTCATGATATTGAGATCAACACATGATGCAAAGCCAATCTATCACTGAGTGGATATTCTATTGAAAATTACATGCAATGACCGAAATTGATGGTTAACACATGCCATTAAGATCAATAAATGATGCTTTAAGGTGATTTTTTAATCTTTTTCTTTCTATTTTTGGCATGTCTTATGGTTATGGGAATATTCTGTAGTCTTTCCATTGGACTTCATCAACATAACTTACCCATCAAGATTGATGGCATGCTCATCTCACCACTTCACTCACTGTTCTCTATTACAATTTCTTTTATGTACTTTTTTTTACATATCGGAACATAGTGTTATGTTGTATTGAAGTCATTCTTGTATTGTTGTATCGGAACATAGTGTTATGTTGTATTGAAGTATATAGCCTCTTATAATAGAAGAAGAAGATTTCCATCTTTTTACTCTCTTTCCTTCTTCTTGACATGGTTTCAAGGTAGTACAAATAAAGACTTGTCTTGAAGAAGCTCCACTTTGAGAGATTCATGAGAAGTTGGACATAGCACACTATTAGTGAAAATCTTACATTGTTACAAAAAATTGTGAGCAAGTAGAAGAATTCAAGTTCTATGAATGATAATATTTTATGAGGCATTTTCAAGAGGGGTACCTAAATTCTCAATTTGAGGCCATTTTGAGCTCTACTTGAGGGCCACCAAAAATAAACGAAATTATAAGACAAAAAAATGTATATGGAGCATGGAAATATTTATACTAATTGTCCGTGAGTATAGAACATAGAATGATTGGGCTAATTCAGGATGTAAGAACTCCAAAAGAGGCATTGAACAACCTGTCACATTGAATGAGACCAATACAAAATTCATGAGAGTGGAAACAAAAGAATGAGTTTCACGCATTGTCAAAGAAAACTATTTCGGCAAGTGAATACATTCTAATGAAATAAACATATATGTGAAATAAACATATATGTGAGTTACTTGCATCCATTGGTGTCAATGTAGATGATGATGACAACGTAGAAGTGCTCCTTTTGTGGTTTGGTCTTGCATAAAAATTAAAGAATACCATTCCAAGTACAGAGAACATCCATAAATTTTATAATCTAGTTTCATGTTGGTAATTGAAGAAATGTACCTTAGTGAAGACTCCACTTCATAAGGCGATTGTCTATAAAATATGATAAACCTTAGTGAAGAATCCACTTCATAAGGGGATTGTCTATAAAATATGGAAAGGTAAATGATCTTGTTAATGTAATGTATACCCCTAACATAAGCAAGAATCTAGTTTTTATTGGATAAATAATTGACCATAGATGGCAAGTGAGGCTCAGCTCAAAGGGCTTAGAGTGGAAGAATAATAAAAAAATAGTGGAACCGGTTCCTAAAGGAACAAAGTGAACAAAATGCTTTGTGAAGAAAGAGTTGATGAATAGCTCTCTCCAAAGGTCTTCTTACTCTAGAATATTGACACTATCCATCAAAGTGTTGTACATGCAACTACATGTGCTTGAAGTGTGCTAATTAATTCGATTTAGCTTCTAGAAGCTAATTAATTCTCCTTGCTATGTGCAAGACTTGAACCCAAGACCTGCCACTAGAGGCTTCAACAAATTAACCACTAGGCCACACATCATTGTTGAGATATAAAGCTCAACATGTGATGATCGAGGATGACACGTATCACTTTTGTATTTCTCTGACATGTATAGTGGTCACGCGGGTATACGGTAGGGACACTATAGTGAGCTTTACTAGATTTATCTACCGAGAGTGATGGCACATTTGTTTCTTGCCAGCTCACTCATTCATGAACATTAGGATTTTTCCTTATGTACTGCTCTTTATATATTACACTAGTTGTTTTGTTGTATTAGATCATTCTTGTATGTTCTCTTTATGAAAAAGAAGAAGAAGAAGAAGATCATTCTTCCTTGCCTCAATCTATGTGTGCTCCTCTTTGAGAGTGAGAGTGTGTGAGTGATCTCTCTTCCTTATATCCTTTCTCATGACATGGTATCAGAGCCAGTGTGGTTGTAGAGAGCTCATGGAGAATTGTCACATCACAATGTGACAGTATTCAAGTAGAGGTACTACTTCTAGTGCATTTGTAGTGTTGCAAATTGCTTTAGAAATGGCAAGTGCTAATGGGATGAGTCAGCTTATGAGTGATAAATTGTAGAAGAACAACTTCCATGCTTGGAGATTCAGAATGATGAATATCTTGATGGGAAAAGGCTACAAGAAGTACATCGAAGAAGAGAATGAAAAAGCTCTGTAGTTATCAGAGAGGAATCGGACTGCGAACCAAATAAAAGCATATGAAGAATGGAATCAAGGAGCATGGAAGGTAATGTATTGGTTGTCTGTTAGCATACACGATAGCATGATTGGGCACATACAAGATGCCAAAACACCAAAAGAGTCTTGGAACAGTTTGGTCACATTGTATGAGACCAATACAAAGGTGTGGAAATTGCAACTCAAGAACGAGCTACATACACTAGAGAAAAAGAGCATGTTGATAACTGACTACACCCTGAAAATCAAAAGCATATGTGATTCACTTGCATCTATTGGCATGAATGTAGATGATGATGATGATAAGGTGGAAGTGTACCTTTTTGAATTTTATTGATCTAGTATCCATGCTGATAATTGAAAAAAAGAATCTTGGTGAGGACTAAAAATCCCAATGAAAACCTAGTTATTAGCAAATATTCTACTCTGGCAGAGGAAGAGGCAAAGGTAGAAGGAAATAGTAAACAAGACCAAGGTGAACATCAAAATCATGTAGGAGATAGAGGATAATTTCAAGGCAGGGGAGACAAAGAGGCCATAGAAATTTCCAAAGAAATGAATCAGGTAATGATAGTAAAGGATGTTGGACTTGTGGCAAACATGGTCACTTTGAACATGATTGCACGTTAAAGAATCAAAATAATAGAAGGAAACAAAACAATTAAGCATCAACAAGTGCAGAAGATTCGAAGAAGTTGCTCATGGTCCAACATCACATGATGAATATGATCTCTATTGATGTTCCAAAATTGAATGGTAATGTTTGGTATGTCGATTCAGGTGCTTCAAATGACATGACTAGTCATACAAAATGGTTTAGCAGTTTGCAAAAATTTCCAGTTCTTGGATATGTTGAAACAGGCGATGACACATCACATCCTTTCGAACATACATGAAATATAGCACTATCTATGGATCTTGTTGATATGATGCATTATATGTAGAAGGGTAAAAATAGAATGGAAGGTTGTTCACCAAAGGGAACAAAGTTGGTAGGATGTTAACCTTGAAAGTGAAAATTCTTGAAATGAATGCAACCGTGTTTGCAAAAGGTGCAGTTGTTATTGCTAATAGAGAGATTTGGCACAAGCGAATTGGAAATGCAAATTTGCAGAGGTTGAAATTGGTGCAGTCAAAGGAGCTTGTTAATGGACTACCAAATTTCAACGTTGTAGAGATGCAAAAAGGTATGTACAGCATGTCAATTTGGTAAACAGTCAAGGGCATCATTTTTGCATGACAAGCATGTTAGTGAGAATGTTCTAGAAATAGTACATGCAGATGTATGGGGTCCTACAAAGACCACATCTATGGGAGGATGCAGGTTTTATGTCACTTTCATTGTTGACCATGCACAAAAAGTATGGATATATCTCATGAAAGATAAGAGTAAAGTGTTCACAAGGAAGTATATTAAGACATTGAGATCTAATGGAGGAGGTGAACACATGGCAAATGAGTTCAGTATCGTTCTAAAAAGTCATGGAATTGGACGGTAGTTCTCATACAAGTACACACCACAACAAAATGGCGTTGTTGAATGCAAAAAATAGACATATTGCAAAAATAGCAAGATCCTTCATGGCTGAGAAGAATATGCTTCATCGTTATTGGGCATAAGCTATGCACGCTAATGTATACATCATGATCAGAACTCCGAATACTACTATACATCTAGTCACACCTGAAGAGAAGTTTGCCCATAAAAAGCCAAACTTATCACATATGAAAGTATTTGGTTGTATTGCATATGTACATGTTCCAGATGAGTTGAGAATGAATCTTGATCCAAAAGTAGAAAAAATTATCTTCATTAGGTACTCCCTTGAGCAAAAGGGATATAAATGTAATAAGCCATTCACCGGATAGGCGAAGTTAAGCAGAGTTGTGGTGTTTGATGAAATGTCAAGCTTCTATGTAGATGCCAAAGAAGGACTTAATCTTGACTCAAATGACAAAGGAAATGTTGAAAAATCAAGTGTAGAATCTCAAGTTTTGAGTGGACCTGATGTGTCACCAAGTTATAGTTACAACTCAAATCCATGGAGTGGAAGATTGCATGGAAATTTTAGTCTGGAAAATTCATCTAGTACATCCAAGAAAGGTAAAGAAAAGCTTTCTGCTCGTAGTAAAACATCTACCAGTCTTGAAGATATTGATGGAGATTCAACTGGTTCAAAAAAGAGCCTTGATGAGAAACTTGGATTGTCCTCTGTGAAGAATCCAATAGTAATAAAGGCACATGTAGATGATACAAGGAGAAGTAACCCATGACCAAGAAGATCTAGGAGGATGCAGAAGTCAGTGCAATGATTGACAAATGATAGTTTCATGGCTTGTTATTGTGCCTACATGACCAAAGTAATACAAGATGCTGAACCTTCTTATTTTGAAGATGCAATTGGAAATGTAGATTGGGAGAAAGCTATGGATGAGGAGATGGCTGCACTTTATGGAAATGAAACATGGAAGCTGGTTCCATTACCACAAGGAAAGAAATCCATAGGTTGCAAGTGGGTTTACAAGGTGAAGCCCAATGCTGACGGTAGCCTAAGCAGGTATAAAACACGATTGGTAGCAAAAGGATATGCACAAACATATGGCATTGATTATGAAGAAATGTTCAACCTTGTGGCTAGATGGCCACTATCAAAGCACTTGTTGCATTTGCTACAATGGAAGGATATATTTTGCATCAGATGGATGTGAAGAATGCTTTCTTACATGGTGAGTTGTAGGATACATGAACCAACCACAAGGATATGAGGATTCAAAGCACCCATAATATGTTTGCACGTTGCAAAAGGCTTTGTATGGGCTTAAACAAGCCCCTCGTGCTTGGCATGCAAGGATTGTTGATTACTTAACCACCATTGGATTTTCTATGTGTGATGAAGCTCACTCATTATATGCAAGGAAGGGTAATGATAACATCATTATTGTGGCTATTTTTGTTGATGACTTGATTGTAGGTGGTGATAATGAAGAAAGCATTAAAGAGGTAAAGCAACTCGTTATGCAAGAATTTGACATGAAATGTCTTGGTGCTTTGCACTATTTTTGGGCATTAGATTTATACATACAAAAATAGGCATATGGATGTCGCAAAGGCAATTAACCTTGAGTATGCTACAAAAGTATGGTATGGCTAATTGTAAGCCAATTTCTATGCCATAAGGTCAGAATTTGAAGTTGGATACTACATCACATGAAGCATTGGAAATGCTACTATGTACAAGGAATTTGTGGGAAGTTTGATAAATCTCACAATTACAAGGCTTGATCTAAGCTACACTGTTGGACCTGAAAGTCAATTTATGCAAGCTCCAAAGAAACCACATTTAAATGCTTTGAGACATACTCTATGATATGTGAGTGCTACTTTGGATTATGCGTTGTTTTATGAAGCTGGTGCAGAATTGTATGTTCATGGATACACCAATGTAGATTGGGGTTGGTAGTATTTTAGATAGAAGATCTACTAATGGCTTTCTATTCTCACTTGGAAGTGCAATTATTACATGGAGCACTAAGAAGCAACCCACAATTGCCTTGTTGAGTACAGAGGTTGAGTATAGAGGTGCCACAATGGAAGCACATGAGGCATCATGGCTAGAGATGCTACTTGCATATTTAGGTGTGGAAATGCAAAAACCTATCATAATCTATTGTGATAATCTTAGCATCATACATTTAACACGAAGTCATGTTTTTCATGCTAGAACAACAAATATCGAGGTACATTATAAATTCATCAAGGAAAAGGTATTAGCAAGTGATATTGACCTTGTTTATGTGAGGACAGATGATCAAGTTTTGAGGAACAAATCCTCTATATGCACAACAAAAACACAACGAGCCCAAGTAGGTCTCCCAACCTACTCCTGAAAAGTACCTAACTTGAATTAAGCGATTTGACCCACTTCTTGAAATCCAATGACTCCAAGATTTTGTCTGCACTTAGTAGACTCTGTTAGCTTTCCAACAATCCAACAAATACTCAATTTAGATGAGTAAACTTCAAGCAACACACTGTTACAAAATAGACTACCTGTCTATCCACCTATGCAGACTTTTTAGTCACAGATAAATGCAAATATCTCCACGCATTAGAATTCAACCATTGTGAAAATTGATAGACATAAAGTAGTTAAAAATAGGCTTTCATTCAATACAAGAAGCACAACATTTGAATTTATGCACAGAGACAACCATCTATTACAAGTTGGGTATGTCTGACAAACTACACTAGAGAGAGAGGGTCTAGTGTGAGAAACTGATACAAAACCTCAATTACAGAGATGCTCTAGTGCTGAAACTTCTTGGGCATGCTTCTCTAGTCCCTATGAACTTGCTATGTCCTTCTCCTTAGTCCTTGTGTCTCGAAAATGTGCCTTCATGCATGTATGAGTGAATGTGTGACCTTTCACCTACCCCTTCCTTGTCTCTTGACTCTTCAATGGATTCTTCTTGCTCTTCCAACTCCCTTGAGTGTCCTTTGATGCTTCCTTTGTCCTCAAGTGGATAAGAACTCGTGGCTTCAGCTTTATCCAAGTATTTAATCACTTTTGGAATATTCAGTTTACCAAAATAATCCTCTAAGCTTGCTCCTTCTTTTTTTCAACACTCCCCCTCAAGCTTAGGTAGGAAGTGTCTATGTCCATCAAGCTTATCATGTTCTTGAACTTTCTTAGCTTTGATGCATCCAATCCTTTGGTGAATATATCAGCAATCTGCTCCTTGTGGTCACAAAATGAACATCCACTTCATTAGTAGCAACTTTTTCTCTTACATAATGGTAATGCACCTCAATGTGCTTACTCTTGGCATGATACATGGGATTATTAACCAAGTGTATAGATGACATGTTATCTCCATAAAGGGAGATTGTTCCAATTTGCACATGCAAGTCAATTAGTAGCTTCTTAAGACACATAACTTCACATGTAACTAGAGCTAATGCTCTATACTTAGCCTCAGTTGAAGACAATGCCACTGTAGGTTGCTTCTTTGACATCCATGAAATAGTTTTTGCTCCAAGCATGAATACATACCCAGAAGTGGATCTTCAATCATCAATAGAACCAACCTAATCAGCATCACTCCATCCTCTAAGAGTTAGCTCTTCTCCATACCTATAAAAAAATCCATACTTGATTGTATACTTCACATATCTAAGCACTCTCTTGGTTGCATTTAAGTGCTCTTGAGTGGCAACATGCATAAATTGAGCAAGTACTCCTACCACATAAGAAAGATCAGGTCTAGTCATTGTTGCATAGATCAAAGAGCCAATCAAGCTTCTATACAATGTCAAACCATAAAGTTTCTTACCATCCAATATGCTTATCTTTGTATTTGCATCAATAGGTTGAGTGAGTACCTTACATTCAGCCATACCATACTTGTAGAGTACATCCAATAGGTATTTCCTTTGCAAAAGGTATATGCCATCCATTGAATAAACAATTTCAATACCTGAAAAGTACTTTAACTAACCCAAATCTGATAACTTGAACTCATTTCCAAGCCTCCACTTGATGTATTTAATTCCTTCATGATCACTACTTGTTATGATAAGATCATCCACATATATACATATAAATACCACCTTACTCCCTTCTTTCTTCATGTGGAGTGAGGGATTTGATTCGCTTTGTGTGTACCCACACTTCTCAAGGTAATCCACAAGCCTTTGATTCTAGGCCCTTAGTGATTGCTTAAGACCATACAAGGCCTTCTTCAACCTACAAACAAAATCAGGATGATCCACATATTCATATCCAATAGGTTGTGCCATGGATACATCTTCTTTTAGCTCACCAGTCAAGAATGCATTTTTTATATCAAGCTGATATATAGGCCATCTTCTACCTGCATATACAACTATTAAAGTCCTTATTGTTGTTTTGTTAGCCACAGGGGCTGAAGGTCTCTTCATAATCCACACCAAAAGTTTGTGTGAACCCCTTTGCAACCAACCTAGCTTTGTGCCTAGCTAGTGAACCATCTGCATTCCTTTTAGTCTTATACACCCATTTGTTTTGAACCACTTTCATACATGGTGTTTTAGGCACTAATTCCCAAGTCTCATTGTCCTTGAGTTCTTTCATCTCTTCATCCATTGCTCTCTTCCATTCCTCCTTTGTTGATGCCCCCTCATACATTTGAGGATCATTATCTCGAACAACCTGCATCATATAGGCATAGTGCTTGGCAATGAAAGAGTCATAACTTAACCTTTGTATTGGCTTCTTGATCCTTGAGGATCTCCTTTCATTCCCTTTAGGGAATTGCTTCCTCAACCTTGATAGCTTTACTTGTGGTGTAACCACCTCTTCATAGTCTTCTTCATCATGTGACTCACTATCACCTTTATAATCATCATGAGAGTCACTAAGAGACTTATACCTGGATCTTGGTTATTCTGATAGACTTCTTCTTTCTCCCATGTGCCCTTGGGTGGCTGATCTTGACGTTGAAGCCACAGGCCCACTCATTTGAGTTGATTCAACTTGCATATCACCTTTACCACAAATTGATACATCATCCAAATCATCATCTATTACCTTATCTTTTCCCTTGTCTACATATCAATGTTTCAATTCATTGAATACCACATCTCTTGATACATACAACTTCTTGGTGTAAGGGTTATAACATTTGTACCCCTTTTGCTCAGTAGAATAGCCAATGAAAACGCATTTTTCAGATTTTGCATCAAGTTTAGATCTTACCTCTTGTGGAATGTGCACATGGAAAGTACATCCAAAAACCTTGAGATGTTCCACACTTGGTTTCTTACCATAGTAGGCCTCATTTGGAGTCAACTCATGCACACCACTTGTAGGTACCCTATTCATCAAATAAAGTGAAGTATAAACAGCCTCAGCCCAATAAAATAAAGGCATGTGTGCTTCATTAATCATACACCTTGCAATTTCAACAATGTACCTATTTTTCCTTTCAGCCACCCCATTTTGTTGGGGGGTATACCTGCATGTAAATTGCCTTTTAATACCATTCTCATACAAATAAGAGCTAAATTCTTTGGAGAAGTATTCTCTTCCTCCGTCAGACCTTAGGGCTTTGATATATTTACTTGTCTTCTTCTCAACCTCTTGCTTGAACCTCTTGAACATAGAGAACACGTCTGATTTTTCTTTAATGATGTATATACAAACTTTCCTAGAATAATCATCAACACATGTAACAAAATACCTTGATCCTCCCAAGGATGACTCTTTGGAAGGTCCCCCGTACATCAGTATGGATGAGATCCAAGAGATTTGCAGCCCTATGTGTGCTCCTTTGGAATGGTTGTCTTGTTTGCTTCCCTAGTTGACAAGCATCACAAAATTCATGAAGCTCTTTGTTCTCAAACATGGGAAGCCCTCTTAGAAGTTCCTCCTTGCTTATATTCCTTAGATTAGGAATGTTGAAATGCCCTATTCTCTTGTGCGAAAGGTCAAGTTCAGCAATCCTTTGATTACCAATCATAACAAAGCATACCTTGCATGCATTTGGAGACACATCCAAGGTGAACATTCTTTCTTCCTTTCTTCCTTGAGCAACAAGCTTGTTTCCATCTTCAGGATTCCTTATAAAGCATCCTTCTTCATTGAATGTGACCTGCAAATCTTTCTCTACCATTTTCCCTACTGAAATAAGGTTCTTAGTAATAGACGAAGCATGCAATACCTTCTCAAGCACCTTGGCTGATTTGTCACATCCAATTCTTACATCTCCAATGTACTCTATGACATGCTCAGTGTTGTCACCTGTCTCCACACACCCTTAGGACTTTGGAACCTGCAAATTTGTGAATACATCACCCTCACAAGACACATGATTGCTACATCCTGAGTCTATATACCATTTGGTATCATGATTAGCATCCTTTGAATAACCATGTCTCATAGCAAGCAATTGGTCATGACATGTTTCCTTGTTTGAAGCATTTGCATAGTTCCCTTGCTTTCTTTGAGTGCATTAAGCATCTTTATATCTACAATTTGAAGCTATATGATTTCGTTTACCACAATTATAGCAAATCATACCTTTGTGGGGGTTGTAGCCTCCTCTTCCTTTGCCTCTACCTCTTGCTTTTGCTTGGTAAGTAGAGTCACTTGAGCTCTCTCTTTCTTCTTTGCTTTGGTGGTTGCCTTGATTGTTGTAACCTCTCCCTCTTCCTCTTCTTCCACCTCTCCCTTTGCCTCTTGAAGAGTATAGGACCTGACCATGAGTGTCCTTGCTTTTGGATGAATCTCCAAATGATGCCTCCTCAGCCACCAAGTGAGGAATGAGGTCTTCTAAGCATGGAAGTGGATCTCGATAGAGGATAGTGGTAATGAGAGGCTTCCACTTATCTTCTCCTCTCAATCCATTGAGAGTGACCTGAACCAAATCTTCGTCATCAACCTTGCATCCCACTGATGCTAATTGATCCCTTAGATCCTTGATTTTGAGTGTGTACTCAATCACACTTTCGCTACTACCTTTCTTCATGGTGTTGAGCTCATTTTTGAGTTGCATTTTCCTAGCTCTTGTAGAGGTTGCATAAACCTTTTCCAAAGCATCCCATATATCCTTGGCATTATCAAAATTCTGTATATGACCAACCATGGCATTAGAAATTACCTGAGATATGAGGAACATTGCTCTTCTATTCCTTTCTTCCCATTTTGAGCTCCTTCCTTTAATTGGTAGTGGTTGGATCTTCAAGGTCTACATCAGGCCTTTCATCTTCTCCACTCACTATGGACCATAGCCATTTGCCCATGAGGTAATTTGTGACTCTGAACCTCCAAGGTTGGTAGTTGTCCTTGTCCAAAAACTCCACTTTTTGCCCCAAATCTGCCATTGAAATGAGAGTATGATAAAGAGGTTACCTTGTCAAGAAATCCCTTGTGTTGCAATTCTTTCCTCTTTGATGAAGCACCTTCTTCTCCAAGAGTATTCCCTTGTAGTGTGCTGCTGCTAATCCAAGCTCCAAAGCTCTAATACCAACTCTGAGGAACAAATCCTCTATATGCACAACAAAAGCAAAATGAGCCCAAGTAGGTCTCCTAGCCTACTCCTGAAAAGTACCTAACCTAGATCAAGCAATTTGACCCACTTCTTGAAATCCAATGACTCCAAGATTTTTTCAACACCTAATAGAATCTATTAGCTTTCCAAAAAAGAACTCAATTTAGATAAGTAAACATCAGACAAATCACTATTACAAAATAGAATACTTGTTTGTCCACCTATGAAGATTTTTTAGTCACAGAGAAATGCAAATATCTCAGCGCAGCATAATTCAATCACTGTGAAAATTGATAGAAATAAAATGGGAGAGATAGGCTTTCATTAAAGACAAGAAGCAGATTATTTGGATTTATGCACAGAGAGAACCATCTGTTACACATTGGGTATGTCAGACAGACTACACTAGAGAAAGAGGTTCTAGTATGAGAAACTCATATAAAACCTCAATTGCAGAGATGATCTGGTGTTGAAACTTCTTGGGCATGCTCCTTGGGTCCCTGGGCACTTTCTAGGTTTTTCTCCTCAGTCCATCTATCCCAAAAACGCGCCTTCATGCATGTATGAGTGAGTGTGTGACCTTTCACCTACCCCTTCCTTGTCTCTTGACTCTTCAATGGATTCTTCTTGCTCTTCCAACTCCCTTGAGTGTCCTTTCATGATTCCTTTGTATTCAAGTGGATAAGAACTGGTGGCTTCATCTTTATCCAAGTATTTACTCACTTTTGGAATATTCAAATTACCAAAATAATCCTCTAACCTTGCTCCTTTTTTTTCAACAAAATTGCTGATATTTTTACTAAAGCACTTGGAGCTAAGAAGTTGAAGAGGTTTTGGACAATGCTTGGATTATAGGATGACATTGAGATTGAGGGGGAGTGTATGAAATATCTTGCTCAACATGTGATGATCGAGGATGACACGTATCAATTTTTCATTTCTCTAGCATGTACAATGGTCATGCCAATATATGTTAGGGATACTTTAGTGAGACTTGCTAGATTTATCTACCGAGAGTGATTGCATATTTATTTCTTCCTAGCTCACTCATTCACAGATAGTAGGAGTTTTCCTTATATATTGTTCTTTATATATTGCACTAGTTGTATTGTTGTATTAGGTCATTCTTGTATATTCTTTTCATGTAATAGAAGAAGAAGAAGAAGAAGAAGAAGAAGATCATTCTTAATTGCCTCAATCTGTGTGTGCTCCTCTTTGAGAGTGAGAGTGTGTGAGTGAGCTCTCTTCCTTATCTACTTTGTTGTGACAATCATCACTTGGTTTTAACTTTTAAGAGCACACGAAGTAAGTCTAACTTCAAGAATTTGGGCCTATATGAGATGGACCAAATGATGTCCAATTTCAAATCCATTTTAATTAACCAGATACTCATGTTAGACCTTACTTTATAACATTCTTCACCCCCTTGGAAAGGAAATCATCATTGAAAAAAGAGCTATGAACTATTGTAGACATAGCCCCAAGCCCATATTCCATATGTTATGGAGCGTATTTTCATATCTACGTTGGTATTTGCCTTGTATTCAAACATGTTTAGAAGGGAATCTCCTTCAATTGGAGCTTTCTCATCTTATAACAATTTCTCATCCCTGCCCAAATGTATCAAAACACAGTGTGTCTTGGCACTTGATAAGTTGAATCAAGTGCAAAGTATGAAAAGATTGACAAGGGTAGATAAAAAACATCCCTGCCCATTTCACTATGCTAACTAGGCACTAACATGTGAAGTGGTTTGTTAGGCTGCCATCGGTGTAGATATCGAAGTTGTATTTAATAATCTTTCTTTAGACTTCCCACAAAATTAGTCGTCTACTATTTTATAACCATTGTATGGAAGATGATTCATATGCAAAACGTTTGTTGCTGGTATGCGCCAATTGTAATCGTGTTGAAATCTCTGTGAAGTAGTATACCTAGACTTTTTCTCTACAATTATGTCTCTGAGTATTGTGGTGATCTATTTGGTTATTTATTAGTTGGTCTTACTAGAAAAAGTCTGTATTGTAACTTAGGATTAGGGAACAAAAATGCACTAAGTATTCTCAATAACCCTAATTTCTCGAACCTAGTTTCTATGTGGCTAAGCAACAAACATTTTGGTGACCACGATGGGATTTGGTGCTGTAAAATCATGGTAGGCTATAGAAAATATCATTGGTAAGATCTCTGGAATGATGGAGGGTGAAATCGATGGGAGAAACTTTCGAAGTTATAGCGAGCAATGTTCATATACCAGAATGAATCCTTTTTGTTATGGAACGAGGTGTTATTCCGTATTTGTTAATTACTCACTTGTTAGAGGTCAAGGCTACATTTGAAGTGGCAAGGTTACAGGTGGAAGAGACTTGAAGTTGGCATTCTGCGAAAGAATTAGGGCAAGAACTAGGAAGGACTACGGAGGATTCTACTGTGATAACCGAACTTCTAGATTTTGCCTGCCTGGTGTCATAGAGAATTCAACTTGTACTTCATTTGGAAACTCCATCAAAATATTTTTGTGATCAAAGAAAAACTCATCATATTGTCCAAAGTGATCAGTTGACAAGGAGAGAGATGCCATACTTGGTAACCACGATGCATCTCAACTTCTACTTGCTACTAATGTGATGGCTTATGGAAGATCTAAGGTCTACCCTTTATTACAACTTGTGGCAACAATATTTATGGGCCTAATTAGTTATCTTAGAAGCTTATTATGAAGTTTATTCTTTTGGCTATGCAAGGAAAGCATCTTCCAATACACGGTGATGGTCCCAATGTGAGAAGTTATTTGTTTTGTAAAGATATCACCGAGGCATTTGAGGTTGTTTTACATAAAGGGGAGATATGAAACATGTACAACATAGCGATAACACGTGAAAGACACCTGATGTTGGAAAGGATATTTGCAAACTCATTGAGCTAGACCCCAAGAAAGTGATCGATTTTGTGGACAACAGACCTTTCAACTATTACCGTTAGTATCCATGTGAAAGGCCAAATGGCCACACTTTTAGTATATTTTCTTTAATTAGACATATAGTGACATGGTCAGCCACATATTGTAACTTTGATCACATTTGTAACACCTATGAAATGTATCTTCATGCTCCCTGTGTACTGTGTTTCCTACATATTCTGTAGCCTTTGTTCTAAGTATTGTGTGTGGTGCCTAGAGATTGGTTTTCTACTTTGAGGGTATCATCGTGGAGCTCTTGAGAAGGAGAGATCAACGTGGTGCATTGCCATTGAAATACCTCACTCAAATGAGAGCATTTTGAGGCAAAGATTTGTCCCTTTTCTACAAGCAAAGTGAGCACCCACCCACCCAAGGGTCACCGTTGTCACTAAAGTCATCGTTGGCATCATTCGCTAGGTGTGAGAGAGGACCTCAATGATCAAGGAAGACAAAAGTTCCCGACACTTCCCCAGAGGTCACTCATCCTAGTTTGTTCCCCTCGAAGCTCGCTTAACTGACAAGCTCTCTTGCCACTAAGCTACACTCTTGTGGTGTATGAAGAAGGGGAAAGACTAAGGTTAACATTACCTTGAACATGTTTTGGTCCCTTAAGGCTTCATTCTTTTCTTTCAAAGCCTATTTTGAAGCATTTTTGGGGTGATCCTTGGAGCCATTTTGGAGTATTTTTTTTGCATACTTCTCCTTACAAAGGTTCAAGAAGATCAAAAAGAGTTCCCTACGTACTTTTTCGAAAACAAATATTCACTTTTGGGGTTGTGTTTTTCAGCCACACTGGTAAATCTAAAGGTTTCTTGAAAGTTCTTATTGTGTTTTTCAGCACCACTAGTAAATCTAAAGGTTTCTTGAAAGGTATTAGTCGTGGTGGGAGAAGCCACAACAAATTTATGCACTTTTTTGAGCCTGAATACTTGAAGGTGCTTTTGGCTAGAGTTTGGGTTATGAGTTCAGCCTTTAAGTGCCATTTTACTGAATATATCGAGCACATACACACTATGTATGCTTCTGTGGATACTGCTTATGTATGTCCATGTGGTCATTGATATGCCGGTTATGTTTGTTGCATAACCCCTTTGACATTGATAAAGAGGATCATGGTCAGGTTTTCTTAACTAGGAGAAACCCAGATGTCGGCATGTCTTCGGTGATGCAGGTGGAAGACTTACCCAACCTCGCCATAGGAGATGTATGCTAGTTGTTCATAGGTGCTAGATAAGCCAAGTTAGCTTCTTTTGGTTAACTGATTATATGCAGTGGAGTCAATGATTACCTATGCAAGTTTACATGTTAGCACTTGTAGTTTTATGAGCATTTCACACTAGTCATATGCTAATTTTTTAGAGGAGACTCTGGCAAAAGTTTTCAGATTTTTTGTTTTGTCAACTATATAGTGGTCGATTTACTCCTTAATACACTTATTGGTGTGAGCACAGTTATTCTCACATAATCCTTTTGGTTGGTCATTACTATTCATTAATCCATTTCTATGGGGAGACTTTGTTAACTTTTCCCAGGATTTGACACTTGGTCATTGTTGATATATTTAGGTAGTGATGTGTGTGAACACACTAGGAGCACCAGGGCACTTTTTTCCCTGTCTTTTGTGAAGTATATCCTTAACTTGATTATCTATTTCTTGTCAATGTAAAGGTCCATGCCTATAAGGTGCTTTATGTGGAGGAGAACTACAAGGAATTAAGTCTATACTATGGTCAAGAGATCCCCTGGAAGGTGATAGTTTAGAAGGAAAATCAACCATAAAACAATCCTTATAGGAATCCATAAATGATTTATGTGTTTTAGGAAGTGTATGTGTGTAATCAACTATGTTATTGACAAAAAAGATTCATGAGTTGTAACCTTTCCTAAATGCATATTTTACTTGAGTATGACTAAGTAATGGAAATGGTTGGAATTCATGCATTACAGACAAAGCAATATCTTGATTGTTAAACTTAAAACTCATTGTGTGTGTATGATAATCCATGCATTGATTATAATGATGACGAAAAGGCATACCAAGTATAACATCGTAGGACTGTGTTCACACCCTCATGAGTCTTCACCTGGTAAATCAAAACACAAATCACATTAAAACCCTCAAAACATTAAAATCCATATAACATTCTATTATTCCATAAAGTATAACAGATAATGAGAGCAATTGATAATGGTCATGGTTCTTTACTAGGAGCTTGTGCAAATATTCTTGTGATGATAGGTGGGATTACTGAGGTATTCCACTTCCTCATCCAAGAAGATTGTTCTTATGAGATTATCTTAGGTCAAACTTTCATATGTGAGACTAAAATGGAAACTAAAGTTATGGACAAAGGGTTCACATATGCTAAGATTCGATGTAAAGATAATTTGCAATCACTCCAAGTAATGACCAACAACCCAAATCATGTACAAAATCAAGAACAATTCAAAAAATATCCTATACACTCACAAGACAAAATATGTGATGATTACTTATCTCTACGTGAGTTTAGAACTTACTTTGACCAAAATTTTTCCTAGATGCCACTATTGAGTAGGACAATAGTGGATCATGGATTGATCTCTCGTAGCCCCTTGTGCATACTTTTGAAATTTTTATGTTTGTTTTCCATCATCAAAATTTCATTTCCTTCATAACAAAAACATACCTAAAAAACATATTAAAATGCAAGAAAAATGCTTGAAAATCAAAGGATTCATTTTAGCTGATGAGCACATTGAGCATATCATTGAAACTTAATCTACTTTCTCATTACTTGAAGAAATTCAAAAACCTTTACAAGATTTGAACACTTCAAGATTTGTGCTTCTTAACTCCATTGATGAATATGATCTGATTTCCAATTTTGTTAAGGAGCACATAAGTGCGGAAGCTAAAATCAATAAGAAGTACAAAACAATTGACAAAAAGATAAAACCCATTGCTCAAAATTTACCGAGAGGAAGTGATGACAAGTTCAAGCATGTTATAGAAGACCCTATTTTACATGAGCGAGAAAACATAGGACATTCATTCATCAATGAAACCATTAAAAAAATTAAAATAGGAAGTGATGATTCGTTTCTATTACCTACTGGATGAGAGTTATTTCTAAGAGTCACTAGAAAACATGAGAAAGATTTTTCACTCTATCCTCATAAGATAGGTTGCACTGATCCACAACTAGTTCCACCTATGATCATTTTTATGGTACCACATATTCCATGGAATCTTCACCCCATACCGGTCCCAAAATCTCACTTACCTGAGTTGATGGGACTACTTAAGGAGAAGATGAACATGAGAATTCTAGAGCCATCCTTAGATCCATATTCAAGTAGATGGTTCACTGTACCTTAAAAGAATGGAAATTTGAGGTTCATTCAAGACTTACATCCTGCCAATAAAGTCACGATTATGAATTTTGGAACTGGCCCAATTGTAGATGAGTTTGTAGAAGCATTTGCCGAACACTCTATCTACTCTATGGCCGATTTATATTCAGTATATGAACAATTCTAGCTTGCTATTGAGAGTCAAGATATTACCACGATGAAGACTCTTCTAGGCTTAGTCCATATGTGCACTTTGCCATAGGGAGCTACAAATTTAGTAGCACATATGATGAATGCAATGAATATGGCCTTGCATGATTTCATTCCAAATGTGAAAATGCCTTTCATAGATGACATTCCCATTAAAGGGTGTGAGGAAAAGTTAAAAGATGAAACCCCAGACTCTTCTGGATGTAGAAAATTTATTATTGACCACATCTTTGATTGTGAACAAATATTTAAAAGATTTGAAGAGGTTGGTCTAACATTTTCTATTGAGAAATCTATTTTTGATGTCAATGAAGTACTCATTGTTGGACATCTATGTAGTCACTATGGTTGGAGACCGTATCCACCTAAAGTTGATGCTGTAAATAAGATTTTTGAGACTTGTAGCAATATTAGCAAAGTGAGAAGATTTAGGGGAGCTTTTTTTTCTATGCTATTTGGATACCTCACTATGTATATGTTGCTAATTGTCTTTATGATTTGTTGAGTTTGAATAGAAGGTTCATATGGACTTAAAAGCATTCTAAAGCCATGAGAAAAATGAAAAGATTGCTACTTGATGCTCTTATTTTGAAAAGAGTTGAGTATGCAAACAATAAAACTGTTGATATATTTTGGTAATGATGTGTGTGAGTACACTAGGACCGTTGTGGTACTTTTTTTCCTCTTTAGGAGGCTTTTTGCCCCGACTTGTATATATGCCTATACCCTAACATGTCACTTATCTTTGTACATTCTATTGGTAATACATTCTACTGGAGGAGATGGTGGATGGATTCCAAAGATGAAGTGGTTTATACATAGGAAATTGGATATCCTTGCTAAGTAACGTATCTCTTACATAATGATAGTGCACTTCAATGTGCTTAGTCCTTGCATGATATACATGATTAGCAACCAAATGAAGTGAGCTAGTGGTATCTCCAAAAATCATTGGAGTATAAGAATGCAATCCCAATTCTGTGTAAAGTAGCTTGAGCCACATAGCCTCTTGTATTGCATTTGCTAAGCCTCTTTATTCTGCTTCTGTTGATGACAATGCTATAGTTGGTTGTTTCTTTGATGACAATGATATTAGCTTTGAACCTGCAAAAGATAAGTAGCCAGAAGTGCTCCTCCTATCATCCTTGGAGCCAAACCCAATCTACATGAGAATACATCTTGATATCCAAATAAGTGAATGGATAAAACATCCCTTCATTTATGGTACCCTTTAGATACTTCACGATCCTTCTTGTAGCTTCCAAGTGAGGTTTTCTTGGTGTATGCATAAATTGGCTTAATGTACTTACCCCGTAACATATGTCCAACTCTTAATAGGGCTGCATAATTGAGACTCCCAACAAGCCTTTGATAACTTGTAATGTCTTCAAGTAGTTCTCCCTCATGAGACCTAAGCTTGTGATTGAGTTCCATGGGTGTACCTACACTTTTAGTGTTGTCCATCTTGAATTTAACCAACATATCATGAATGTACTTCCTTTGAGTAATGAAGATTCGAGAATCTGAATATACAAGTTCTAATCTAAGAAAGTATGTTAACAAACCAAGGTCACTGATTTTAAACTCTTCCATCATCTAAGATTTGATTTGCTTGATGCCACTAGCATTATTCCCCGTAATGATAATGTCATCCACATAAACACATAAGTAATTACCTTCTGAGAGTCTTCTTTATGAACAAAGAAGAATCTGCTTTGCTAGTAACAAATCCTTGATCCTGCAAATATGTGATAAGCCTATGGTTCCAAGCTCTATGAGCTTGTTTGAAACCATCGAGTGCTTTCCTTAGCTTGCATACAGAGTCTAGTTGTCCCTATCTTCATACCCTGGTGGTTAAGCCATGTAAACTTCTTCTTAGATCCATCCATTTAGAAATGCATTTTTTACATCTAACTGATACAAGTTCCAATTCTTTGAATTAGCAATACTTACTAGAACCCTGATTGTTGGCATCTTAGCCACAAGTGAGAAGGTCTCCTCATAATCCACTCCATGGGTTTGAGCAAACCCCTTTCTAAGAGTCTTGCTTTATACCTATTGATTGAACCATCTGAGTTCTTCTTGCCTTTATAAATCCACCTGGATCCAATTATCTTCATGCTTGGTTTCTTGGGAACCAAATCCCAAGTGTTATTTACCTGAAGTGCTTCAATTTCTTCCTGCATGGCTTCTCTCGATTCTTCCTTCTTATTGGCTTCTTCAAATGAAGAAGGCTCTTCTGATCTAGAATCTTTAGTCATGTATATAGAATGCTTGGTGACGAATGACGTGTCATAGCCATACCTTATGGGTTTTTTACTCTCCCTTTGAGATCTTCTGGGTGCTTGATTGGATGACTCTGGAATGTTTTCCAATTGCTTACATTTTGTCTTGCCCTTGGACTTCCAAGCTTTGAATTCAATATGTTCTTCATCTTCTGAGTTGACATCTTCTAGCTTTTGTGGAGCTTCTTGAGTCAAAGTTGGAAAATCACTTTCCGAGTCATAAGGTAGCTTTATCTTCCTACAATCATCTTCAAACCATGAATTATTTTCATCAAACACCATATCGCTACTAACTGTGAATCCTTTGTTAGTGGGAATGTACAACCTATATCCCTTCTGGTTTTGGTCATAGCCAATGAATATAAACTTTTTAGCTTTTGGCTCAAGCTTCCCTCTAATCTGTGAGGGTATATGTGCATAAGCAATGCACCCAAAGATTTTACAATGGTCAAGAGAAGGTCTCTTGCGATTCCATGCTTCATAAGGTGTCATTCCTTCCAAGGACTTGGATGAAAGCCTATTAATTAACTATGTGGCTGTGGAAATAGCCTCTGCCCATAAGTAGTTTGGAAGTTTCTTTTCATTCAGCATTGATCTTGCAACCTCTATTATTAGTATATTCCTCCTCTCTACCATTCCATTCTATTCAGGAGTGTATCTTTTTGTGAGTTCTCTCTTTATACCTTTTCCTGTAAGAATGAATCAAATTCATGTGAGAAATACTCACCAACTCCATCAGATGTGATCCTCTTCAAGCTTCTATCTATTTGGTTCTCAACCAATGCCAAATACTTTTTGAAACAAGTGAAGACTTCATCTTTATGCTTCATGAAGTAAAGAATTTTCCATCTACTATAATCATCTATGAATGAAACATAGTACCTTGATCCTGAGATTGATGCTTCTCTACTAGGACCCCACACATCTGTGTGCACAAGCTCCAAGTAGTCTTCATACATGTATCCTTTTCTGTTGAATGGTTGCTTGTGAGATTTGCCAAATTGACAAGCTCCACATTTCTAAATCATGTGTTTCTTGGCCACATTCAGAATGCCAAACACACTCTGATCCCTCCATATCTGTTTTAGTGTTCTTTCGCTTATATGACCTAGCCTTTTATGCCATATCTCTACTTTAGATACGGTTTGATCTTTGTAATAGAAGAGAGCAATGTTTCTGGTATCTTCAACTTCAAATGTAAAGAGTCTAATAGATTTATCACCTTTTGCAATCCTCTTGAAGCCTTGTTGAGGATCCTCCACCTATGCTCCATGCCTTGTGAATCTAACCTATAAGCCCTTCTCAACAATTTACCCACACTGATTAGGTTTTTTTGTTATGGTTGGCACATATAACTCAAAAGGTTCACATTACCATAAGAAGCCTTGAGATTACGGATCTTCTTAACAAAGTGTCTAGTATCATCTCTTGTCTGCACTTCATGCTTCCCTTTAGGTTCCTCAAGATCGGATAGCAATGCTACATTTCCAGCCACATGATTGGAACAACCAGAATGAATATAGAAAAGATGCTCATCATCTTTACCTCGCTTGTATGTCATGTTCATGATCAGTAGAGAATCCTCTTGGTCTTTTGTGTAGTTATGATGATCTCTTCTACCTCTAAAACCTCCTTGATATTTGTTGTAGCCTTGGTTGTAGTTGTGATGATAATTGCTTCCTCTATTGTTGAATCTACCTCTGGATTGACCATAGCCTCCTCTATGGAAGCCTCTTCCTCTCCAATTCCTTGTGTTCTTAAAACACTCATTTATGGTGTGATTGGTCAAGCCACACATGTTGCAAGGTGAAGGGTTGTATGATCTCCCCGTGCCGTGTTTTCCTCTTCCTCTAGTACCTCTTCTTCTGAAGTTCACTTGAGAGGTACTTGCCTCTTCTTCATTCTTTTCACCTTCGCCTTTATCTTTACTTTTATTTCTATCTATGTAAAGGGCATAAGATTGATTACCCCTAGAGTTGTCTCCATTCTTGTTGAGCTTTGTCTCATGTGTGAAGAGTTGCCCCATCAATGTGTTTAGGTCAAGTATTTGCATATCCATATATAGGTCCATTACTGTGGTGAAGGATTCCCAATTATCATCAGCCTTGATGCCATTTATGATCTGACTTAGTATGTACTCCTCTTCTATCTCTTCTCCAATGCTCCCATGTTGGTCAACCACATCCTTCATCTCGGTTACATAGTCAGCTACACTTTGCTTTGGTTGCTTCTTAAAGGTTGTGAACTCCATCCAAAGCTGGTTCTTCCTAGCTCTTGTATTTGATGAGAAATATAAAGAAAGTACTTTCCAAGTTTCTTGGGAGGTCTTGCAATTCCTAATGTGAGGTTATAAGAAATCAGATATTGAGTTAATTATATAAGACCTGGCTAGAGCATCCTTTGCACACCATGTAGTTATCCTTTCTTGATCTTCTCTTGTAGGTTGACGTTTGCTTCTGAATATTGGCATTTCTTCATCTCCAGAGATGTATCCATATAAGCTTCTTCCTTGAAGATAGGCTTGCATCCTTAGGGACCATGCTGGATAGTTGCCCCTGTAGTAAAAACCCATTCTTCTTCCTGCACAAGATTAGTAGACTCTATTTTTGGTGTAGAGGCCTCTGCAACAACCATTCTAGCCTCTTTCTTCTTTGCTTCTTTAGCAGCCAGTTTTTGACAGTTCTTTATGATATGATCATTTCCTTTATAGTACTTGCAAAACAATTTCTGCTTTTCTGATTTCTTTTCATCTTTGTCTTCCCTCTTCGATTGTGCAGAATTAGCAGATTTTTGCTTACTAGTTGAAAAGCTCCATTTTCGTTTGCCCTGCTCACTAGCCAGGAAAGCTTGATCTGCAACTCGCATAATGGACCTGTTCTGCCTGGACTAATCTTCCTGCAACAGAGCAGAGACTAACTCCTCAAATGACAAGGCATTTGGATTTCCTTTCATCATCAACCAAAGAGTAGAAGCAAAACTCTGATATGAATCACGAAGACCATTCAGATTGGTCTGCACAAGTGAGCTATTTGGTATAACCTCATCAATAGAAACCAATTGTTCCTTCAAGTCTTTGATCTTTGTTAGAAAACTATCCATAGAATCACCTTCATTCATGTGCTCACTCTCCAACTGTTTTCGGAGGTAAGCAACAAGAGCCTCATTCCTAGCTTGGTACAATGTGGTAAGTGTATCCCAAGCATTCTTATCTGTTCTGCAAGAGCGAATGTGAGGAATAATGGCACCTTTGACAGACAAAGCTATCAATGCATGTGCCTGGGCATCTCTGCCATCCCAAAGAATTTTCTCTATAGTAGGTGCAACAAAAACCGTAGCACGAATAGGAATATGCAGAATATCATAATCTTTGACACCTTCTGCATCAGCTTCAATACCTGCAGTTGTAACAGTTGAAGGTGTGATAGGACGTTTTTCAACACCCTGTACAATGTTTCACAGTCCTTTTGCAACCAATACATGTCGCATCATATAAGCCCACAACGTGTAGTTGGTACCATCCAACTTATCCTGAACAGGCAACATACGAAATACATCACTGCTTTTAGACATGGCCAGTGACTAAAATACCTTGATGCAAAAAATTGACTGTATCTCAAAAAGTTGAACAGAACTACCTAGACGAATTCTATTAAACATGTAGCAGACTTTGAGATGCTTATACTGGCAAACCGAAACTGGTATATACCTTTGGCACAAAAAGACAAAATAGCCTACACAAGTGCTACGATAGTGCGTTGGGAGGCGGAAACACGCTGAGTATGTTCACCAAAATTCGTGCAATTTTGAGACTACAATCAGAGAGGTGTTGACGATGCCTTAGATGAAGTGGCGACTTGATCTGATACAAATTGTTGGAGTTAGACGTCTATGGAAGCATGCAAAGAGCACAAGGAAGAAGAAGAAGCTTGGAGCACAACACACAATATTGAATGAATTACCACTAGAATGTACAAAGATAAGTAGCCCAGTAGGGCAATAGGCGTATATACAAGGGGGGGGGGGAAAGAAACCTCCTAAAGAGTGAAAAAAGTACCCCGACGGTCCTGGAGTGTTCACACACATCACTACCTAAATATATCAACAATGGTGTCACATGCTTTCCCCATAGAAACTTAATGGGGAGAGTGCGCAAGAGGGCTTGCCCCCTTATACAGGGTTCGATCATGGAGATATTTTTGGATTGTATATTTTTTTGAGTATTTTGTATCTCTTGACTATGTTTATCTATATCAAATCCCCTTGTAAAAGCTATATAAGCATGGCCTAGGTTGAGCTTTTAATAGCATTGCACACTAGTAAGCCCTTCATCTAGAGTCTGTCTAGATCCCCATCTAAGATCCACATTGGGAGCGCAAGGGTGGATAGCACCATCATTGTAACTGCATTATGCTTGGAAATATGTGAATATGAGTTCTCTATCTCTTAGTCTGTGTCTATCGTTTTCTGCATTTTTCTCTCAACTCTGTCTACTCGTCTATTCCACTGTGCTATTATTTTCTTACATGTTCAGTTGGAGCTCCTCAAAATTTGAAGCTTGTTCACAGTGACATTTATGGTCCCCTGCAAACACCTTCTTTTGGGAGCTACCTTTACTTCGTGACTTTCATTGATGATTTTTCCAAGCATGCATGGGTATATCCTTTGAAAGAAAAGTCCAAAGTGTTCATGTGCTTCAAAGAGTTTTTGGTTTTGGTTGAAAATCTATCAACATGTAAAATAGGCACCCTCCATTCAGATTGAGGGGAGGAATATATGTATTTTGGCTTTAATGATTTGTGGCTAAACATGGGATAAAAAATCAGTTCCTCAACAAAATGGAGTTGCTCAAAGGAAGAAAAAGTCACACATGGAGATGGCAAGGTGTATGGTCAAGATTTAGGCTTTACCACATAGTTTCTAACTTGAGGCTGTTATGTGTGCATCATATGTACTTAATATGTATCACACTAAAGCATTGCAATCTATCACTCCATATGAGGCTTGGCATGGTAGCAAGCTATCTGTTGCTCACCTGTGTGTCTTTGGTTGTCTGGCATATGCATTAATGTCTGAAAAACAATGCAAGAAATTGGATGATAAAGTAGTGAAATGTATTTTTGTTGGGTACAATTCTGAAAGCAAAGGCTATCATCTGTACCATCCACATACTAAATGCAATTTGGTTAGCCATGATGTTGTTTTTGTGTAAGATGCAATTCAACCATTACTTTCATGTACTAAGGAGACATCAATTAGCTCCAAAGATATTTATGACACTTTGCTACCTCTTTTTAGAAGTGGAAAGTCTAATGCTTGTCCAAATGATGCAATTTCTCAGCCTTTGCAGGTTTCACATGACCATTTGTGATGCAAATTTACATGATGCACTTGTTGATGAGAGATCTGATATAGAGGAGGCAAAAACTATGCCTAAATGGCTGGTGCAAACTTTGTGAGATAGCAAATTAGATGCACCTCTGTCATATCGTATTTGTTCATGCTCTCATAGTGCTTTTTTTTGCATTAGTTTGCTATGCTATGGCTACTATCTCTAGTCTTTGTTATGAGAATGAGGCTATTTTGTTTGATGAGGCACACAATTTGGAAAATCAGATGGCTGCTATGCAATCATAGTATGATGCTATTATGAAAAATGGTAGTTGCTCTTTATGTGAATTGAATCTTGGCAAGAAGGCTATTGGCACTAAGTGGGTAAAAAAGCTGAAGTGTGAGCCCAATGGAACAAGTGACAAAAATAAGCCTAGGCTTTTTGCAAAGGGTTATGCTCAAGAAAGAGGCACCGATTTTGATGAGACCTTTGCTCCTACATGCGGAATGAGTACTGTTCATAGCATCTTTGCACCTGCAACTCATCATGGTTGGGACGTATATTAGTTGGACATTAAAACTACATTTCTAAATGGTGACCTGCATGAAGAAGTGTATGTTTTTCAACTCCTTGGTTTTGTGCAAAAAGGGCATGAAAACAAAGTGCGTAGGTTGAAAAAGGCATTATATGGTTTGAACCAAGCACCATGTGCATGGTATGAAAAGATACATGCCTAACTTGGTTGCACATGGTTTTAAGAACAATCCAACTGAGAGCACCTTATATTTTATGTGTGCAAATGATGTGCTTATGATCATTGTTATCTATGTTGATGACATGCTACTCACTAATCCTAATGAGAAGCATATTTTTTATTTTAAGGCTGATTTTCATGCCTCATTTGAGATGTCAAATTCAAGGCATTTGCATCATTATTTGGGTATTTAATTTATGCAAGTTGATGGCAGAATAGCTTTGGATCAAACAAAATAAATTGACACATTATTGCAACATTTTAGCCTTGAAGATTGCAAACATATTGCCACTCATATGGAAACAGGTCTACAATTGAGTCTTCATGACGCTGGAGATGCATTTGATGTTGTTCTCTATTAGCAAGCTGTTCGATGCTTGATTAACTTATGCATTACTAGGCCAAATATTTAGTTTTTTGTCTCACAGATGAGAAGATTTATACATTGCCCAAGTGTCAAGCATTGACAGGCGGTTAAGCACATAGTTCACTACTTGAGTGGTACCCGACTACTTGGATTGTTTTATCCCAAGGGGGGGATCACTACCATCAGATTTACATGCCTTTTTTTTACTCTAACTAGGTTGGTTGTTATGACACTCATGTGTCCACTAGTGGTTTTTGCTTCATGCTTGGTAGCTCATGCATATCTTGATTGAGCAAGAAGCAGACTATTGTGGTCACTTCTAGTTGTGAGGTTGAGTATAGGGAAACTTTCACTACTATTGTTGAGTGTGTGTGGCTCAGATGCCTTATGTTTGATTTGGGTGTTGGTCAGTCTTCCGCCACCACCTGTCAGGGGAGCACTAGAGTGTGCTCTCCGACTACAGTAGACAAGATTTCAGAAATACACTTATGATTACAAGAACACCCACGTAGGGGAAATAATACAAGAAGACGTTGCTGATACAAGACGTCCCACAACCCAGGACCAATAGGTATGGAAAACTGGACTAGAGATGATACGGGAGATCCCACAACCCCAGATCGTAAGTATGAGACAAGATGTTTGGATTACAAGAACTCCCTTCTGGGAGATGAACTGGATACACGAAAGAACTCGATAGGATCTCGTACTACGAGATTACAAGGGGACAAGATAGTATGTCCAAGAACTAGACTAGAACAAGGAACAAGACAAGAACTAGAACTGGAACTTGAAGAGTACTTACTTGGCGGTCACGACTCCTTGAGCTCCTAAAACTGGTATTGGCAAGACTGATTATGAATGTGGCCAACCCCTCCTTATATAGATTTTCAAGGGCAGTTCCCAAGGGCGGTTGCGACTTGATGATATCATCATGATGTCATCAACTTGAATCAGGACCTCCGGGTGTCAAAATTCAGCAAATAGACAGTCGATCTTGGGGTTTTGACACGTTCTAGATGCAATGAAAGCATTAGTTTCTCCAAACTCTATGCCAATCATGAGATATAGAAATCGACATGGAATCTGAGATTCAAGATGATTTCCTTTGTCCATGACATTACCTCCCCCTCAAGCGACGAGTTCCACGAGGAGCGATCACGTTCTCTGGTCTCGGCTTCATTGGATTTTTCTTATGGAATTCTCGAACCTTGATTGGTGCTCTCAAAAGGTTTTCTGTAGGTTCCCAAGTACGATCACTGATGTCATACCCTTTCCAATGAATAAGGTATTCCAATCTTCCTCGGGATATTCTAGAATCTAGGACATGCTCGACTTCAAATTCTTCATGATCATCAATCTCGATAGGTTGTGAAGGACTAGGTCTCTCCCCCCTCAATGGTGAAATCTGATATGGTTCCAACATGGATACATGGAAAATTGGATGTATTCTCATGGTACTCGGTAACTGGAGCTTGAAGGTGACTGGATTAATCTTGGCCAAGATGGTAAATGGACCAAACCTTTGATGATCTAACTTTGCACAAGGCCTTGAAGTTTGTAAATTGTTTCAGAGTAACCATACTTTATCCCCAATTTGATACAATGGATTCTGGACACGATGTTGATCTGCATAGTACTTATATTATTGTTGAGCTTTATGGATCTCTTCCTTCAGTTCTTTGTGAATGTCCATCAGGTCTTGGGCCTTGTCTCTGGTAGCTGGGTTCTTGACATGATTTGAGAGTTGTATATCCATCCTTGGATGTTGTCCATAGTTTGCAAAGCTAGTGCAACAGAGATATTGCTCTAGGACTTGATTCACCCGTTCTGTTTGTCCATCAGTCTGTGGATGATTTGCTGTAGATAGTTTAACTTGAACACCAAGGAGCTTGCAAAGACTGTTCCAAAAGCTAGATATGAACTGTGGACCTCGATCACTGACAATATCATGAGGCAATCCATGAAGCCTAAAGACGTATCTGAGAAAGAGTCTAGCAGTGGCTGCACCTGTGATTGCCTTTGTAGTTGGAATGAAGTGTGTCATCTTTGTGAATCTATCCACAATAACAAGAATGGCATCATACTTATCTGACTTTGGTAGATCTGTGATGAAATCCACAGATAATGAAGCCCATGGCCTTTCTGGAATAGGTAAAGGTTGCAAGAGGCCATGAGGCTTATGTCGTGGTACCTTAGATCTATTGCAAGTGTCATAGGTTCGGTATATTCTTTGACTTCCTTCCACATTTGAGGCCACCAAAAATCCCTGGATATGAGTTCTATGGTTTTATTTACTCCAAAATGTCATGCTGCAAGGTTGTCATGACGTTGTTGAAATACTTGGATCCTGGGCTTTCCTGGAGGGACATACAATAGGTTCTGATAGAATAGTAACCTGTCCTTTTCCTGGAATTCATTTACTTCTTGGACTTTTCCTTCTTGAGTTTTTTGCTTAACATTACAAAATAATTCATCTTGTGGTAGATTCTCACGAATCAAATGATTCAAGGCTGAATCTTCAGGATGGGTTGAATGTTGAAGATAAATGTACAAGCTCATTTTCATATGAGCCATGCTTGGATAAATTTACCAAATATAAAGATAAAGGAAAAGTAGAGGAAAAAAGGAAAAAATAATAAAAGAAAAAGTCTAGTCAAAACTTCATGATGAGTAAGAGATACAATATCTTGCCTTGTAGTTAGTAGCATGTAGTGGAGAAAGTGGTGAGTTAAGAAGAAGGCACAAACTTCTTCACATGCTCATTGGTTATAAAAGTGAAGTGGGAGCACATTCAAAACAAGGAGAGAAAGAGGCAAGAGCTCTCAGTAGTCGGATCTAGCCATTTTATCATTTTGGTTAGACTCCTTCCAGCCGCACGTCAGTTTGTAGACAGCTCTGTTGCAGAGCTCATATCTCAGTGCATATGTAACCATTTTGTGCATTTAAACATTCATTGGAAAGCACTTATCTCATATACTATCTGCATATCAAATATCTTTTTAAAAGCTTATGTAATTTGTGAGATATCAGTGAAAGAGTGAAATATAGTTTTTTAGTATACCTGTGTAGATAGGTAGTCTATTTTGGTCGGTTTAGTTTCCCAACCAAAACATATCCAAATTGCAATATTTTTGTCTTCTTGGAAAGCTCTTGGCATATATTTTCACTGTCTCAAATATCTCATTCAGATCGTTCATATTCGGTGAGATATCTGTCAGAGAGTAAAGTCCAATTTTACAGTGTACTTATGTGTGCAGGTGGTCTATCTTGATGAGTTGAGTTTCCTGATCAAAACTCATCCAAATTACTTGAGTTTTAGCTTGTTGGAAAGCTATTTGTCTCTACTTTCTCTGTACCAAATATCTGTCTCAAAGGATATATATTCAGAGAGCTATCAGTCCGAGAGTGAAGCTCAGTTCTTCAGCATACCTGTGTGGACAGGTAGTTCATCATTGACAGTTGTGTTTCCTAATCAAAACTTGTCCAAATTAAGTCATTTATAGCTTGTTAGAAATCTCTCTTTGTCTACTTTGATTGAATAAAGCATCAAGTCCATTTGAGTTTTGTGTTGAGAGAAGGAAGCTATCTAAGGTGCAGATGTTTGTCCAAGTGCTAGACATACAAGGGTTCACTACACACTTTCGTTGCGCATAGGAGAACTCATTCTCCACAGTTGGTATCAGAGCAAACTTGGTGCTGAAGCTTCATCAACAGAGCTGAAGATAAAGAAAAGCAAAAGAGGAGCTATAAAACAAGGAGGAGCTTCACAAACGCAAGAGCAAAAGGATTATAACTATTCGAGGTAACTCTCAAAGTCTTTCATACTCTTCAATGGCTGACTTGGGTCAACAAGTAGAGAAGTTGGATAAGGATAACTATCCAGTGTGAAGGTTTAGAATGACCAACTACCTAATGGGCAAAGGCTTATGGGGTATTGTGAGCGGCGATGATGCTCAACCTCAAATCAATCAAGCTATGGCCACCGAAGTCCAAAGGAGGCAAGCAAAAGAATGGGAGGAGAGGAATAGGAGATTCATGTTCCTCATTTCGCAAGTCATTACTAATGCCATGGTAGGTCATATTCAGCATCTAGAGAAAGCTAAGGATGCTTGGGAAGCTCTTGAAAGAATGTATTCAACAAATACCAAAGCTAGGAAAAGTTTGAGTCAATCCATAGCTGAATATACTTTGAAGATTAAGGAGCTAAGCGATGCTTTAGCTTCTATTGGCACAACGGTTGAAGACGAAGATCTTGTGTGTTATACTCTCAATGGCTTGAGAGAAGATGAAAGATGGAAGCCTTTTATAACTTCCATTAACTTGAAAGATGTATATCCAAGTTTTGAACAACTAATCCCTCATCTTGTCACAGAAGAGCTTAGCTTCGGTGGTCCCAAAGGAAAGGACAGCCACAACCAAATGTTATATGCAGGTCGAGGTAAAGGAAGAAACTCAAAAGGAGGCTCAAGTGGAAAAGGAAGAGGTCACAACCACTCCAACTACAATCAAAACAATTTGGAAGACAACAAGGATGCATCAAATGCCAACACACAAGGAAGAGGTCGAGGTAGAAGTAGAGGAAGAGGTCGAAGCTCCTACAATTCTCATAAAGGTATAACATGCTATCATTGTGGTAAAGTAGGACACTATGCTAGTGATTGTTGGCTGACGAATGGAAGACCAAATGGAGGCAATCAAAGGAACCAAAGCAACTATGCAAGCACCTCAAGTGAAGGAAGCAAGGACACACTACTTGCAATGAGACATGAGTATAGAAGCTCTTGTGAAGATGACAAAAAATGGTACATTGATTCACGTTGTAGTAACCATATGTCATGCCAAGGAAGTTTGTTCACTAATCTATAGGTACCAAGTGGAAAAGGATGTGTTGAAACAGGTACTCAACACATGATTGAACATATTGGAGATATAAGGCTTGGAGATACAAGTAGAGCAAAGGTACTATCTAATGTTCTTCATGTTCCTACAATCTCAAAGAACTTGATTTCAGTAGGACAAATGGTAGAGAAGGGTTATCATGTCATATTCAATGAGAATGGGTGCTTCATAAAGAATCCAAAGGAAGGCTTCAAGGTCATTGCTCGAGGTAGAAGAGAAGGAAGGATGTTCACTTTGGATGTCCAACATCCACATGGAAAGGTCATGTACATTCAATGTGGGAACAAGAAGATTTCAGAGCTGGACTTATGGCACAAAACAATAGGACACATCAACATTCCAAAGCTGAAGGACATGAGCAAACATGAAGTGGTAAGAGGTCTTCCAAAATTTAATAGCATTGGACTACATGATTTATGTGAAGCTTGTCAACTAGGAAAGCAAACGAGTTAGCCATTCAAAAGGAGCAATTATGTGGCTCCAAATGTCTTCGACTTGATACATACGGATGTATGGGGACCAACCCAAGAGGCATCAATGGCTGGTAATAGATTTTTTGTCACCTTCATTGATGATCACTCAAGAAAGGTATGGTTGTTTTGTATGAAGCAAAAATCAGAGGTGTTTTCTATATTCAAAAGATTCAAAGTTGAACTTGAAAAGGAAACAGGAAGGTCTATCAAAACCTTAAGGTCGATGGTGGAGGAGAATACTTCTCCAAAGAATTTTCAGATTTTCTACAAGAGAATGGGATCAAAAGGCAATTCACTTGTAGGTATACACCACAACAAAATGGAGTAGCTGAGAGGAAAAATAGGCAAATTGCTGAAATTGCAAGATGCATGCTCAACGAGATGAAGGTACCATTGTACTATTGGGTTGAAGCTACCACAACCACCATTTACTTGATGAATAGGTGCACAACATCGGGAATACATCACTTGACTCCTGAAGAGGTATATTCCGGTAAGAAACGTGATCTTACACACCTCAAAGTGTTTGTATGTGTTTGCTTTGTTCACATTCCACAAGAAGTTAGAACAAAGATGGAACCAAGGTCAGAAAAATGCATTTTCATCGGCTACTCGACGGAGCAAAAAGGATACAAGTGTTACAACCCTAGAACAAAGGAATTAAGAGTCTCGCGAGATGTGGTCTTTGATGAACTAAGACCATGGTATGAAGATAAAGGAAAGGAAAAGATTCTTGAAGAAGATTGTGATGATTATGCAGGAACAAATCAAAGAGAACTTCAACAATCAAGCACAAAGGCTTCAGGTCCAGAGGCATCTACATCAAATGAAGAATGTTCAACATGGAGGGGGAGCCATTCTTTGTCTCCAAATTCAGCTCATAGTAGAGCCAAAGATGCAAGTGCTACTCCAAACAGTGAGGTAGATGCAAGTGAAGAAGAATATGAAGAGGTAATCACTCCGATGGTAAAGCTAAATAGGTTAAAGAAGCAACTCTCTAAAGGCAATGAAAGAAGATCTTCAAGGACAAGGTATCCAACTCAAAGGTTGAGTTATGATAGTTTTATGGCGACACATTTTGCATACATGATGCAGGTTATCAAAGACAAAGAGCCTGAGACATATGAAGAAGCTTGCACACAAAAGGAATGGAAGCAAGCTATGAAAGAGGAGATCAAAGCTCTCAAAGATAATCACACATGGGAGCTAGTGCCAAAGAAAGAAGGTATGAAGATTGTTCCAAAAAAATGGGCGTTTAAAGTAAAGAGGAATGCTGATGGTTCACTAGCTAGATATAAAGCTAGATTAGTTGCCAAAGGATTTAAACAAACACAAGGCATAGATTATGATGAAGTTTTCAGCCCCGTTGCAAAGATGGGAACTATCCGAACCTTAATAGAAATTGGTGCTTCAAGGAGATGGCCATTATATCAACTCGACATCAAAAATGCTTTTCTCAATGGAGAACTACAAGAAGAGGTATACATGCGTCAACCGGTTGGATTTGAAGATGAAAACCATCCAGATTTTGTTTGCAGGTTGAAGAAGGCACTTTATGGCTTGAAGCAAGCACCAAGAGCATGGAATCAGAGATTGGTAGAGTATATAACTAAGTGTGGATACAACCCAAGTAGTGCAGATCCTTCGTTGTACATGAAGAAGGAAGAAAATAGAGAGGTATATATTTGCATATATGTCGATGACCTCATCATAACAGGAAACGATGTTACAGGGATTAAAGATATCAAAAGGAAGCTTGGTAAGGAGTTTAAAATTTCAGATCTTGGGGAGCTGAAATAGTTTTTAGGAATTGAAGTTGTTTATGGAAAGAGTGGCATCTACTTGATGCAAAGGAAGTACTTGTTGGATGTTCTTTTCAGATTTGGAATGAGTGAATGCAAACCACTCACTCAACCCATGGACACAAATACAAAGATTTGTTCAAATAATGGAGAACCATTGGAAGATGTAACGACATACAGAAGCATTGTAGGATCATTGATCTATGCAAACATTACAAGACCTGATTTGTCTTATGTTGTTGGTGTACTTTCTCAGTTTATGCAAGCCTCGACAAGTGAACACTTAAATTCAGCCAAGAGAGTGTTGAGATACATAAAGCATACAGTTAATCATGCTTTGTTTTACAAGTTTGATGAAGAATTGCAGGTCAAAGGCTTTAGTGATGCTGATTGGGCAGGCTCAAAGGAAGATAGAAGATCAACCTCAAGTTATGTGTTCATGATAGGAAGCAAACCTATCACGTGGAGCTCAAAGAAACAACCTACTGTTGCACTTTCATCTATGGAGGCTGTAAGATGCCACGTTGATTTTCCACCTGGAAAAAAAAAAAGATGTGTAGGTAATAATGAAATTTTACGTTTAGGATATTTTGATCATGTCTGCAAAATTTTGTAGCAATAAGTTTTTACATTCTTTCTCTAGAAAGTTGTCGCATGAAATTTGTATGTTAATTTCGAGCATGAAGATGAAGGAATCTGAAAAAGTATTGTATGAGAGAAAGGTAGAGTATTCTTAGTAGAAAAACTTTACGTGATTGAATTTTTTGTAGTTCTTATGTTTTATGTCTCATTTGGTTCCATGAGGATAGGTTAATGAAGAGATTTTTCATGTTTTTTCATCTCTCTCTAGAATTTTTGATTTTGCAGGGCCCAAAAGTGATATCTGGAAGCTGATTTGGACCTGAGGCATCTCTAACATTATTGTACAGATTTAAGAACTGAATATTTTTGTCTCTCACAAGCTCAAGCTGATTCCTCACTGTTTTTGAGTTACAGGGTTTTGAAAAGTGCCGTTTTCCAACACTTAAAAAAAAAAAGAGATGCCTTCATTCATTCATCTTATTCATGTTCGCAGATTTAGAAAACGCACATGGGTATATGGGTTATTTTTGGGTGATTGACGTGTGTGTGAGTGCGTTGCAGGGATTACCTCTATTTTTGCATGTATGATTCTTGATCGTGGACATGAAAAGTAGATGCATGGGTGGTCCGGAGTCTTGCATGAGACATGCGAAAAGACGCTATCTTGGAGCATGCAGATTCTAAGAGTGCGGATCTAGGAAGGCGTGATTGGTCGTGCTCTGGCGAAAAGGTGGAGATCCAAAAAAGACGAAGACTGAGAGATAGAAAAGGATGATGGTCGTACAGTCATTACGATCGTTTTTCGGCTTCTGGAATTGCGATTGCGATTGAGATTGAGATTGTGATTGTGATTGAGATTGGGATTGAGATTGTGATTGTGATTGAGATTGGGATTGAGATCAGCTCGGGGGTGGTCGGGTGGATGAGGCTTCACATTGAAGCAATCTGATATCAGAACTACTTGTAAATCTGCACAGATAATAAAATTCTCTCTCTTCTTGTTCTGCGTATACTCTGTTTGCCTTCTTTATATCTTGTGGTGTCGAAACCCATTATTCTGTGTGAGATTGTGACTCAAGTTTAGGAGACTTGTTACAGAGGCTAAATACAGAGGATTAGCATTTGCCACATGTGAAGCAATGTGGATTAAAAAGCTTTTGGCTGATCTTGGAGTGCAAGTTGGAACCATCCCTATATATGGTGATAACATGTCAAGTATCTACTTGGCAAGCAATCCTATGTTTCATGCAAAGAGCAAGCACATAGAGGTCCACTACCATTATGTAAGAGAGAAGGTGCTGAGCAAAGATGTGGAGATAAAGTTCATTAGAACCAAAGAGCAGGTTGCAGATATTTTTACAAACTTCTTGGATGCTTCTAAACTCAAAGGCTTCAAGGATGTGATAAATTTGCAGGACATGGATGAAGATAACTCCCAAATGAGCTTGAGGGGGAGTGTTGAAGATAAATGTACAAGCTCATTTTCATATGAGCCATGCTTGGATAAATTTACCAAATATAAAGATAAAGGAAAAGTAGAGGAAAAAAGGAAAAAATAATAAAAGAAAAAGTCTAGTCAAAACTTCATGATGAGTAAGAGATACAATATCTTGCCTTGTAGTTAGTAGCATGTAGTGGAGAAAGTGGTGAGTTAAGAAGAAGGCACAAACTTCTTCACATGTTCATTGGTTATAAAAGTGAAGTGGGAGCACATTCAAAACAAGGAGAGAAAGAGGCAAGAGCTCCCAGTAGTCGGATCTAGCCATTTTATCATTTTGGTTTTCCCTTAGACTCCTTCCAGCCGCACGTCAGTTTGTAGACAGCTCTGTTGCAGAGCTCATATCTCAGTGCATATGTAACCATTTTGTGTGTTTAAACATTCATTGGAAAGCTTATCTCATGTACTGTCTGCATATCAAATATCTCTTTAAAAGCTTATGTAATTTGGGAGATATCAGTGAAAGAGTGAAGTCCAAGTTTTTAGTATACCTGTGTTGATAGGTAGTCTATTTTGGTCGGTTCAGTTTCCCAACCAAAACAACAACAAATTGCGTGATTTGTGTCTTGTTGAAAAGCCCTTGGCATATACTTTCACTGTCTCAAATATCTCATTCAGATCATTCATATTCTGTGAGATATCTATCAAAGAGTAAAGTCCAGTTTTATAGTGTACTTATGTGTGCAGGTGGTCTATCTTGATGAGTTGAGTTTCCTAATCAAAACTCATCCACATTACTTGATTTTTAGCTTGTTGGAAAGCTATTTGTGTCTACATTCTCTGTACCAAATATCTTGCTCAAAGGGTATATATTCAAAGAGCTATCAGTTCGAGAGTGAAGCTCAGTTCTTCAGCATACCTGTGTGGACAGGTAGTTCATCATTGACAGTTGTGTTTCCTAATCAAAACTTGTCCAAATTAAGTCATTTATAGCTTGTTAGAAAGCTCTCTTTGTCTACTTTGATTGACTAAAGCATCAAGTCCATTTGAGTTTTGTGTTGAGAGCAGCAAGCTATCTAAGGTGCAGATGTTTGTCCAAGTGCTGGACATACAAGGGTTCACTACACACTTCCGTTGCGCATAGGAGAACTCATTCTCCACATTGAAGAGATAGCTGCTAACTGGAGATGCTCACGCTTGAGTAATACACTCTCTTGTTGATCAAAGGCCTCTTCACCCTTCTTTGGTGCAAGGTAAGATCTTCTGGACAGGGCATTTGACTAACATTGATGACGTCCTGGACGGTATGTGATGACAAAGTCGAATCTGGATAAAATGTTACTCCATCGAGATTGCCTTCTATTGAGAATCCGGGTGGTTATAAAATACTCTAGGTTCTTGTGATTTGAATACACAATGACTTTATGAGCTGCTCCTTCTAGATGGTGATGCCAGGTATCAAACATGACTACTATGGAAAGAAGTTCTTTATCATGAATTTCATGATTAATTTCTGGGGGGGAAAACTTCCTTGGATGATATGCAACTGGATGTAGGCGTCCATCATCTCCATATTGCGAAAGAATGGCCCCTAGAGCAAAGTCCGATGCATCTGTCTCAAGGAAGAAGGGCTTACTAGAATCAGGATGAACTAGAATTGGAGCAGTAGTGAATGTTGATTTCAAGGTCTGAAAGGCCTTCTCTGCTTCTTCGGTCCATGAGAATTTGGAGTTCCCTGTAAGCTTGGTAAGAGGTGTCACTATCTTGGAGTAATCTCTGATGAATATCCTGTAGAAATTGGCAAACCCCAAAAAACATTGTACATCTCGAACACATGAAGGTGGTTGCCAATCAAGGATTGTCTCAATCTTCTTAGGGTCCATAAAAATTCCTTTATCTGATACTATGTACCCTAAAAATTCCACTTTTTTCTTATGGAAAGAGCACTTCTCCAATTTCTCATATAATCCTTTTTCTCTTAGTTTCTCTAGGACTATCTTTACATGATCTTCATGATCCTCTAGATTTTTGGAGAATATCAAGATATCATCAAGGTATATTACAACAAAATCATCTAAATATTCTCGAAAGATATCATTCATCATATGTTGGAAGACAGCTGGAGCATTTGTAAGACCGAATGGCATAACTACATATTCAGAATGCCCATACCTTGTTCGAAATGCTGTCTTCCATTCGTCTCCTTCTCTGATCCTGACAAGGTTGTAAGCTCCTCGAAGATCAATTTTTGTGAAGAATTTTGCTTTTCCAAGGCGTTCCAAGAGCTCTGGTATGAGTGGTAGAGGGTATCTATTTTTTATAGTGATGTTTTTCAATCCACGATAGTCTATACACATCCGAAGAGTCCCATCCTTCTTCTTTACAAATAGAATAGGAGCTCCTGCTGGAGACTTCGAGTGTTTGATAAACCCCTTTGCTAGATTCTCATCAATGTTCTTGCGTAGTTCTGTAAGTTCCTCTAGAGATAGTCTGTAGATTGGTCCAAAGGGTGGTTGTGCTCCCTCTTGAAGATCTATGGGGCAATCATAAGGTCTATGCTCTGGGAGGATATCTGCATTCTTCTTTTCAAAAACATCTTCAAAGCCTTTGTACTGATTGGGTAGCTGTACTGGATCATCTTTCTTGGATTCTTGAGCTGGTATGGCATAGATCATGTATGTAGGTTCCTTCCTTACTACATGTATGAAGGCTTTGGCTCCAACATATGTTGGGTTCTTCTGGATATCTCGACGGGTGATTTTATTCTTTTCCCAATTAATGTCTGGATTATGCTTCTTTAACCATGGCATTCCAATGATAACTAGATGTACAGGGCTCGATATTACATTGAAACATATGTGGGATTCATGGTCACCAAGGTGTACTCTTAATGGTGTGGTTTCCATGGTTATATTCCCAGATGCTAGAGGTCGTCCATCTACTACTTCATCTACTACTGGTTTGTTCTTCCGAAGTACAGGAATTCCATGTTTCTTAACCAATCCTTCATCGATGAAACATGAGGAGGCTCCTGAATCTACTAGGGCTGTAATGGAAAGGGTCTTCTTGGGCATGATTAACTTGATAGGTGCAAGACATGTTTCTATGGGTGTAGCTGGAATTATGAGACCCTTTCTTATATCATGGTCCGGCTGCAGGGTCTCTTTTACAACTGGACTTCCTCGTTTCCCTGCTCTACAAGGGTGGCTGCGACTCTGGAGTTTGTTCTCTTGTTTGGACAATTAATTGCAATGTGTCCAGGGTTTCCACAGTAGAGACATAACTTATTAACTCTCCTTCTCTGTTTCTCTTCTAGTGTTAGAGGCTGAAACCTAGTTACATCTATTTGCATAGGTTCACGCATGGACTCATCTTTTGAAGTGGGTTGGAAAGGTTTCCACTGGCAAGGTCTTCTTTCTACTTGTTTTTCTTGTTTCCTTTCAAAAAGTCGGTTATCATATATCAACTGCCTAAATTCAGATGCATAGGTAGAGGCAGGGCGGTTACCTTGACGTAACTTCCGAAGTTTTGTTTCTGCTACTCGACTTGTATCTGCATCTCCAAATGTGGCGGAGAGTTCTCGGAGAAACCCCTCATAGTCTTGAAGTACTGCCATGTTCTTCTCCAAAATTGGGGCAAACCATGATAATGCTTGGCCACAGAGCAAGGTTCCAATAAACCCGATCTTGGATGCCTCGTCAGGGTATCTATCCGGTTGCATACGGATGTACAATTTAACTTGCTGGAGAAATCCACAAAACTTTTTGCGATCCCCATCGAACTTTTCTGGCATGCAAATCTTGGGTTCCTTCATAAATGATGTACTAGGCTGTTGATTTACTTGAATACTCCCTTGATTTTCTTGAAGACTCCGGATTCGTTCTTGTAAATCTTGGAGGAGTGCACCTACATGCATTGGATGTCCCATCTCGACTTGTGTCTGTCGATGACTTAGGTCTTTGACTTGTTGTTGGAGACTCTAAAGTGATGCTACGATCTGTTCATAAGCATTCTCCATGATGCCTGGTCTTGGATAGAAGATAGTCTTGCCAAAATGTCAGGGGAGCACTAGAGTGTGCTCTCCGACTACAGTAGAGAAGATTTCGGAAATACACTTATGATTACAAGAACACCCATGTAGGGGAAATAATACAAGAAGACGTTGCTGATACAAGACATCCCACAACCCGGGACCAATAGGTATGGAAAACTGGACTAGAGATGATACAGGAGATCCCACAACCCGGGATCGTAAGTATGAGACAAGATGTCTGGATTACAAGAACTCCCTTCTGGGAGATGAACTGGATACACGAAAGAACTCGACAGGATCTCATACTACGAGATTACAAGGGGACAAGATAGTATGTCCAAGAACTAGACTAGAACAAGGAACAAGACAAGAACTAGAACTGGAACTTGAAGAGTACTTGGCGGTCACGACTCCTTGAGCTCCCAAGACTGGTATTGGCAAGACTGATTATGAATGTGGCCAACCCCTCCTTATATAGGTTTTCAAGGGCGGTTCCCAAGGGCGGTTGCGACTTGATGATGTCATCATGATGTCATCAACTTGAATCAGGACCTTCGGGTGTCAGAATTCAGCAAATAGATAGTCGATCTTGGGGTTTTGACACGTTCCAGAAGCAATGGAAGCATTACTTTCTCCAAACTCTATGCCAATCATGAGATATAGAAATTGACATGGAATCTGAGATTCAAGATGGTTTCCTTTGTCAATGACACCACCATCTTCACTAATAGGCAGAGCACATTGGCAGTTGCGAGGAACCCTGTGTTCCATGCTCGCACTAAGCACATTGAGGTGCACTATCATTATGTTAGGGAGAGGTTCTCTGTTGGAGAGATGAGTTTGGCATATGTGCCACACAAGAGAACATTGCAGACCTTTTCACAAAGGCTCTGCATAGGGGGAAGTTTGAAGCTTTTCGCAAAGATTTGGGCTTACTTCCTTTTGTGGATTGATTCCATATACCTTGGCACTTCCTTATACATGAGTGTGAGCTCCTTGCTCACCGCATCACTCTAGGGGGGATTTGTTGATATATTTTGCACATTAGGACCATCGGGTCACTATTTTTCTTGTTTAAGAGGTGTTTTCCCCCTCGCTTGTATATATGCCTATAACCCTAATGCGTCACTTATCTTTGTATACTCTCTTGGTAATACATTCAGTATTGTGTGTTGTTATCCAAGCTTCTTCTTCTTCTTTCTTGTGTTATTTGCGTGCTTTTGCATACCTCAAACTCCAACAAAAACCATTATTTTGCCTGTAGACACTAGTCCTATAGGTATAGGATGTTATTGGTCCCACCTAATATTGCAATGTTGAGATGGATATCATGTATTAAATTTATAGATTCATTTTTAGTTCATATTGCTGGAAAATCTTATACTATTGCTGGTATGCTTTTTTAGAGCTAAATTTGAGGATGATTTTGATCATGCAATCAAATTAGATATAAATTTAATTAATTAAGATCCATAAGTGTATGAGTATGAACAATTTAATGGTGAAGATTATGAAGGGGAGTGGAAAGACATTGGCAAATACCTTAGTATTCTAGAAAAGTCACCTACTTGGTCATCAAATAAATTCAAAGACATGAGAAAACGAGCTTACAGTTTCTTCTTAGAGGATGTATTTATTTGGAGACATGCTAGGGGGAAACCACAAAGGGTACTAGGAAAGAAACAACTTCAGTTGCAAGTTATGAAAGATTTGCATGACACATTATGGGCTGGACATAAAAGGTTCATGGCTACATATGAAAAGATTAGAGAGAGTTATTGGTGGCTGGGAATCTATGTCAATGTAAGGGATTATATAAACACTTGTACTACATGTCAAATCCATTCATCTTTGAAACATCAAGATCCTTTACATCATACCTATCCTCCTTGTAATCACTATAAGTGGGTAGTTGACCTTGTGACTATGCCTAAAAGTATTGATTTTGTACTTGCAAGGGAAGATCTTACAAACCATATAGAGGGCCAAGCACTATGATCTAAAACAATATATAATGTATGGAAATTCTTACTTGAGGATGTGATTTCATGCTTTGGCTATACTGAAAATAGTGGCTGAAAGGGGACAATCAGATGCTCAAGAGGCTAGAAATTTCTTTGCATGACATGGAATTTTCCAGTCTCTTATGATTGCTTATAACCTTGAGGCTAATGGGAAATAGAGAGAGGTCATTCATTGATTATGAAAGTGATCTCTAAAGCTTGTAATGATGAAACAATGGCCAAAGTATTTACCTTTCACATTATGGGTTGATAGAATGACTTGCACTAGGACAATGGGATACATGCCTATTGAATTAATGTATTATCAGAAACCTACTTTTCATGTTCACACACAAATTCCTACATGGTCTACTCTACCTTGGAATGATCATCTATCTATTGATGAGTTATTGGCTTTAAGGATAAAACAACTTGAAAAAGGAAACGAGAAACTGGAAGAAGCTATTATAAAGTTGAAAGAACCAAGAATGAAAAATAAGTACTTTGAAAAATCACATAGACTAAGACCAAAGAAATTCATTAAGGTGATTGGATTTTGATCTACGATATTACAGTTGATTCCCAATATGATGCATGAAGGAAATTAAAATGCCGATGGTTTGGACCTTATGTTGTTATACAAGAACATGAAAATAGAACATATACTTTGCATGAGTTAGATGGAACTCCACTAAAATCTTTGATTGCAAGAAAAAGAGTGAAATTATTCAAGAAAAGGGATGAAGGTGATTATGAAATCGATGAAGAAATGCTTATTGAAGAAGAACCAAATTGTCGAGGTGGCATCTACTTTTATGTACATATTTCTTTTTCATTGCATTGAATCTTTTCATTCATCTTTTTCAGCATTAAAAAACTAGTTCATGATAGTATGAAATTAAAAGTGAAACTATTTGACTCAAGTAGGAATAGCGTTGCTTGAAATTTTGTTTGAAATTGTTATAAATGAATGAGGTTAAGGAATGAAAGAACAAATCAAATTTGAAGCTCAAGTAGGAAGAAGGATTGATTTTGTATAAATAGCAGCATGTGTGTGCATAAAAGCATGTTTGATTGGGATCCTAGTTTTGCCTATGCATTCATATAGACCCTGAGCTCAGAATAAGGTTAATCCTTTCCCCTTATAAACAAAAAAGTTGCAAATATTATTCAGAAGTTTGATAAATAGAAGTTTATACTTTCTTTCACCCTAAAAAAGTAGAAATTACATTATGATTGAGTACATTAATGGATGATGATGAAGTAAAGAATATGGAGAAAAACGCAAAAGTTAAAAAGACATGAAAATTGGTTGTGATCTTGAAATCACTTCTAGTTATATTGGGCAAATGAGGCATAAGTATGCATGAGAGGAACTTGTAGAATTTCAAGGATACGTATGAATGCATTGCATGCACATAATTTATATGAGATGATGACTGATTTCGAATGAGTGCATTAGAAAATTTATTTCTTAAAAATCAAAACCAAGTTTATAATTGTATTTTGAACTTAATTTCAAGTACTTGTTGAACGAAAAAGGTTGATATTTTACACTTGCTTTGATATAATCCTATGCTAGGAAAAAACAAAATCATTTGCATTCATTAAACATAAATTGACAAAAGATTTGAATATCATTTTTGACCAAAAAGAAGTTTTGATACTGCTTTCATGATGTTTTTCAATATTGGCCCATCGAGGATGATGTGCATGTTCCAAAGTGATCGACTGACAAGGAGACGGATGCCATAGTTGGTAACCACGAAGGATGTCAACTTCTACCTACGAACCCTTATTGTGCTACTAAGGCTGGCACCAAGATGCTTGTGATGGCTTATGGACGATCTTATGGTCTATCCTTCATTACAACCCATGAGAATAACATTTAGGGGCCCAATCAGTTCGCTGAGAAGCTTATTCCGAAGTTTATTCTTCTAGTTATGCCAAGGAAAGCCTCTTCCAATACACGATGATGGCTACAATGTGAGAGATTATTTGTTTTGTGAAGATGTCATCGAAGCATTTGAGGTTGTTTTACATAAAGGGGAGATATGCAACGTGTACAACATAGGGACAACCTCTGAAAGGTGGGTGCTTGATGTTGCCAAGGATACTTGCAAACTCATTGGGCTAGACCCTAAAAAGTGATCGAGTTTTGGAATAGCTTTTGGTTATGACCACTACTTTTGCACGCTAAATTTGTAGTCTCAAGCTTATAAAAGGATGGGGCCTTTGGTCGAAGGAGGGGGGGCTCTTGCGCATCATCGACGGCTATAATCCTTGTTTTGATTTGTTGATTCAATGATTGATTCAACGATTGGTCCCAATAGCAGCGTTGTATACTCCCAATCACTTGTTGATTGTTCATCGTTTAGCAATCCCCTTCAGCTTCAAACATTCCAGAAGATAACGATAGTATTTTTTGGTCTTTTGGGCTGAGAGAGAGAGTTTTGGAGAGGCGAGACTGTTCTATCGAGGGAAAAACATGAGATTCCAGGATGATAAGGCAGGGAACTAATAAGAATTGGAGGACCATAGGCTTCTGCATCTCTCTCTCTCTCTCTCTCTCCAAACTGGCATCTCTTCAAAGTCTCCAGTCTTCACGATTGGGTGAGCAAATAAGCCAACTTATCACATGGCTTGCAATCAGAAATATGGCACAGACATAGAATACGATACACATGTATAGGACACAGTGACCAAAGAGATACAAATTCCCTCTCTCTCTCTCTCTCACTTTCTCTCTCTCTCTCTCTAAATTGTTTTTGTCAAAACATCTTTGTGGATCCTACGCCTCGTTGTCAGAGTAGTAAGGCATCAGATTCAATTGGAGTAAGAGAGAGAAGAACAGAGAGATGGAGGACTCTCTTTCTCACTCACTCACTCTCTATCTGTTGGTTATCATTTCATAGAGGGAAGGGGAGAGGGATAAGAAACTCTCTCTCTCTCTCTCTCTCACTCTTAGAGAGAAAACACGTAGAAAAAATAAAGGAGGAGCAAAAAATATGTGAACGAAAAACATTCAAAAAAACTAATGCAAATCCGGCCTATATTTATAGGATTTCCAAGGTTTCCTTTTTAGAGGACCTTCTTTTTCATCTATTCTATTTTCCATCCTTCCTTTCTATTTTGCATTTATTATTTCTATCTTTTTCTTTTTATTTTTTTATTTTTCCATTTCTTAGTTTTTTTCTTTCCCTGTTCTTTTTATTTTTAGGATTAAGGTTTTAGGGAGTAGATGCACATACAAGGTTTTAGAGGTTACAAACATAAGGTAAATAAGGCACACTTAATTATGGATATACAAGGGTTCTATTTATACAAGGGTTTTTAGAAAAATTGGGTCCCTAAGGTTCGAAGCTAGGGTCTTTAATTAGAACAACTAGGGCTTCCTTACAGCTAGGGTTACCAATACATGATCATAATGCAAGTACTTACTTTAAGGGTTTATATACATGAGTTTGTAGGGTTTGAAATTGGCTTCTATGGGTATGAAGTTAGTTTTCATGGATTTTAAGCTAGGGTTTCTAAGGTTTGAAGTCATATTCTAGGGTTAAGTTTGATTTTTAGGGTTTTGAGGTTGATTATCTATTGGTTGTAAAAATTATTATCTAGGGTTTTGAAGTTTGGCTTTTAGGGTTAGAAATTAGATCTCAAGGGTTATCTCTTTTCGAATTTTCAATTAATTTTTTTTGTAAAGTTGGGTATACACACACTATGGATTTTGGAAAATAGGGTTTAAATTAGCTCAAGAGTTCTTAGGATTTTTAATGGTGTTTTAACATGGTGATTGAGGGTTTTCTTTTGAAAACAAACATGGTGATTTTGATGGGTTAACGTTGTACGGCTTCAAAAGCGAGAATTCTTTGTAGGGTTATTACATGCGTTTTGAAGGCTTAAAGAATCGATGGTCTTCATACAACTAACTTCACCGGTTCCTAGGGTTTAAAAGAAAAATAGGGTCTCTAAGGCCCACAAATTAAAAGCTCTCATTACATAGTCAAAAACATTGAGACATATATACATCTATGGTCTTCTTCGTCTCCCTGTAGATATTCAATCATAAGTTTATCAGTTACATTTCATCAATTCATAATCAATAAAGAGGGAAGCAATAAAAAAAAAAAATTGAAAAAAAAAATGACACACAATCCTCAAGTGATTTCATCCCGACAATGTTCATGCACTTTAGATATGATTATGGTTATGTATTGTTATGGTTTTTGGAGTGTATAGTTATGATGTTATTTTAGTAAGTAATTATGAATAGATTTATGCTTATGATGTCATTGTAATTGTAATGACATGAACATATTTATTTTTATGCTATAGTAGTTCATTTAGGTTATGCTTATGTTTCTATAATTATGATTCAGCTTACATAGGTTCATGTTATAGATGTCTATGTATCCACGAACTTGCAAGATTATGATTATTTAGGTTGATGTTTCTATGGAATGCACATGTCTATGGTCATTATGTTGTTGTATTTCATGAAGGTTATGGTTATACTTTTACTACTACGATTATCATTATGTAGGTACATATTTTATAGGTCTATGCAAGCACACACCTTGATGATTATGATTATCTTAGTTCATGTTTTACAAGCATGCAAAAGTTTATGGTTTTTGCTGTTATTTTGTTTATGTAACTCATGGGCATGTTATTATTGTTTATGATTGTAGCTATGCAAGTTCATGTTGTACATGCATGCACATGCTTATGGTTATGTTTTTCTCATTCATGCAAGTTATTGTTATGTTATTATTGTTATGATTATGGTTATGCAACTTTTTATCTTTTTATTTATTTATTTATTTACTTTTTATTATTTTATGATTTTATTCTTATTTTTGTATTTTTTAGTTTTTATTTTGTATTTTGTATTTGTTCCAAGGATATAAAACCAAGAAAATACATGAAATTCAACATACATTACTCACCTCTAACTTAATCTCATGGATGTGAAATCTAACAAGTAAACGTTATTCCGCATAGTGAGCATCCTCTCTCTTATCCCTTATACATAAGATTCTCCATGAAGCTATCAAATTTTGATAGCAACTCTCCTAAAGTTGGGTTCATGAAAAAACGAAACCGTTTAAAAGATTATAATATAGGGCTTCAAGTCTTCGGAGTTTTCTAGTGATCTGCATAAAGCCCCCAAACTTTAGTTATGATTTTATGAAAGAAATTAAAGTCAATACTGTTTATGTAAAAGCTTCACCAAAAACCATGAGAGTCATTTTAAATCAATTCATTTGGACCCTCAAAATCAAACTATAAAAGTTTATGACTTGGTCTGAAGAATCCTAAAACAACCCTTTACCTTGTACTCTTCATCTTTGGACACCATTAGCTATTTACATGACACAAGGAAAATGATGTCCCATTCATCCCTTCTTGTGCATATCCTAAGAAATAGGATGCCTCGATGAAATGCCATAAGTTGCATGCAAACTAAAAAGTTCTCTCCACAAGGGTCCGCTATGCTTGAATACCATTGAGAATAAAGAATGGCATGCATAAAACTCATTTCCCAAGCAATTACATAAGACTTACCAAGCCGTCATCTAGAATCATCTCCATAGTCGCATTATTCATCTAACCATCAGTAATATACAACCAATCAAAAAATCCATAGATTTTAGCCCTTCCTCTCCCCCACGCTTGGACCCTTGAAAATTGGACCTTGTTCATCCAAGAATAGGGAACCAATAAAAAATTCCATGCATTTTAGACTTGACTATCTTCGGAGCTATAAGATGACTTGCCCTTGTTCATCTAGTCACATACAATGCCTATAAAATATAACACTCAAGATGTTACCACATGCGCACTTTACTTTTAAATTGGTTTTCAACTACCACTCAGATGAACCATAAGATTCACATACCATACTTGTTTCTTTTTGTAGTATGCCCTATGGGAAATCATTGGTGATACCTAGTATGAGGGCTACTCTTTCCACATGAAAATTGAAAATCCTAGTGTCAATAACGATCGGTTCACAAAAGCCGGCAGCACTCTCTTGCTAAGCCTTTCATACAATCATACACAAACATCAGACATACCTTTTTCATGAAGGATAGAGGCACACGGAGATTTGATTTCCATGTCACAACAAAAAATCAAAGGAATTTTACCGATCTCCCCCATGCCCTTTGAAAGTACCAATTGCTAAGTCATTTAAGAAATATGTATTTTATTATTGTTCTACTTTCCAAGTGTGCCATGGGTGCATAATAGGGAAATAATTAGGGGTGAATATTAACCTAATGGCGAATATTTAGAGAAATCCATAAGTTTTTGCTATATTTAGAGAATAGGAAACTTTTAAAAATAGCCCCATTTTCAACAAACCCTAGTTCTAACTTTTAGAACTTTAGCCTTTCGTGCTATACGCGTGGATGCTCATCACTCTTCAGTTTCTCCAGATTTCCTTGGGGTCCACTGTCGAGGTCGTCTGCAGGCACCCGTGGCTACAGGTATGAGAGAGCGAGAGAGAGAGGGAGGTGTACAGGGAGGTTGCCATTGATATTCGCTTTGTGATATTCTTGCGGGTTGGAGCATACGGGTTGTGATGTGCGCATACAGGTTGGAGCATCTACCTCATATAGTGAAATCTGGATATTAGAAAATGTGCACATATAGTTTGGAGCAATTACCTTAGTTGAAACCCTGCTTTGAGACCCACTAGGATAAAAAGGGTAAGAAGAAGAGGATAGTGGAGTGAGGAGTTGAAGGTTCTCATGGGTACAGTTCATAAATTTGAGAAACATCTGTTCAAAAGGGGGAGGGGGGCACATATAGGCTCTTTCAGTTTTCCAAGATGGGGATGCATAAATTAAGGAAAGTTCAAGATGATAGTACTCTTCCATCATGTTGACATGACCAAATTTGTAGCTACACATTGTTTTATTGGACATCGATGCTGAGTATTGTTAGAGAAGCAATGTTGGGGTCATCTGTTAATGTTTGCTGGTGAGCTTGAGAAGGATCAGATGCATTGTAAAGTTGAAAGTTCATTGCATAACCACCACAAGAGAATAAGGTGGAGCCCAAATCCCCTCAAGGGAGGCCTGATGGATAGCTAGAGGACGAGCAATAGTAGCATCCCATATGTGAGAGTGATAAACACGAGTCCTCCTTCATTTGTGCATTTTTTTTAAAGGCAAAGGGATGTGCAACATCGAGAAAGGGTGACGATCAGAATAGAGAAGAGAGGGCTTGTTCCTAGGCATTTTGGGGAAAACAAAAGAGGACAGAGAAATGGAAGCTTTGAGGGGATTTCAGAAGTGCCAAAAAAAAGGGAAGGAAACATCTTGGTCTTCCCATTTGGGTTGGAGAGGATTCGAGAAGGTAAAAAGCTAGAAGAGGTGCTACAGAAAAGTGGAAGGCAATTATGTGAATGCTCTCCCGTGGTACATAGCAAAATCGAAGGTGTAGAGGACAGAGAAGGAGCTTTGAGTCTGAAGCAGACTTTCTGAAGAAGGAATTTCTTCACTCAGAGAAGTGATAGTGAAAAATTTGATAAATAAAGATAACATTTGTGTAAAGTTTGATCCATAACTGATATAGAGGTATTCTTAGATCAGTATAGATCAAACCTTTGGAGATTAAGAGGTCTCCAACAGTGGTATCAGAGCATAAGGTGCAATACAAGTGAAGTAAAGGCATTGGAAGCCCCGACTGCTGCAGATATTGAAGTTCTTTCTAATTGAAGGTGGACAAAGCCAAATTCTTGGAGATAACCTGTACAAGTACAAAGCACAAGATCAAAGGATCAAGAAGGATTAAAGCTTCATATCAAAGGTACACTCTATTATCATAAATCATAGTAGTTGCAGACATAGAAGATCAAAGATGGGAGAAAGCTTGCAGATTGATAAGCTAGATAGGGAGAACTATCCAGCTTGGTCCATGAGGATGGAGACACGCCTCATGAGCAAAGATTTTATGGCATTCATTACACGAGAAGAAGAAAAGCCTGAGTTTGAAGATCCTAGTGTTCCAACTAGGGAGGAACTCACAGGTTTGAAGAATTGGATGAGAAAGGATGCTCAAGCTAGGAGCATCATTTACATGGCTGTAAATGATTATCTTCTACCTCACATCAGAGGATTAGAAAGTGCAACAGATGGGTGGAATTCTTTGGAAGAGCATTTCCAAAACACAACCAAGTCAAGGAAGTCCTCATTATGGGCAGAATTCACAACTTTCAAGAAGAAGAGTTCACAATCAATTTCTAATTATGTGGCAAGGATGAAGGATATTGTAGATAGCTTGCGAGCAGTAGATGCAGACATTGAAGAGGATAAGTTGGTAAGGCAAATACTTACAGGTCTGAGAGGAGATGAGAAGTGGACACCTTTCATATTGTCCATAGAATTGTCACTTGACCACTTTACTTGTGATTTTAATCAATTGCTAGGACACATGATAACTTTTAAGCAGGACATTAAGGGAGACAATGATAGGAGTGCAAGTCAAGCTATGTATTCGAAGGACAAGAAAAAGAATGGCAAAGGGAAGCAGTCAATTGATGATGAAGGAACTTCAAGTCAAGCTAACTTTACAAAAGGAAAGATGAACTTCAGAGGTAAAGGAAGAGGAGGTAAGAACAAAGATAATATTAAGGCTTGTTGGATTTGTGGCAGAACCAATCATTTGGCAAATGATTGTTGGTATAACAATCAAAATGGTGGAAGCAATAACCAGAGCTTTAATCAAAGAGGTAAAGGAGGCAGAAACCAAAGAGGTAACTTCAGAGGAAGAGGTGGTAGAACATCATATGGTAGAGGAGGTGGAAAAAGTTTTCAATCTCAGTCCTACAACAACAATTGTTATAATTATGCATCAGATCAGAAGGATGACATGACTCTTATCTTGAATGCAACTCATGAAGCAGTAGGAGAAGGTCAAAGGGTATTTTATATTGACTCAGGATGTAGCAATCATCTGAGTGGCAATATATCTCATTGATGACTGATATGGAAGCAAAGGTGAATGGACATATAGTTCAAACAGGTGACAACACCAAGCATAAAGTGGAGAGCATTGGATCAGTGAAGACAAAGAGTGGAAGTACACTCTTGAGCAAGGTAATTTATGTTCCTACTATTCCTAAAAACTTGATAAGTGTAGGGAAAATTGTGGAGAAGGGATATGAAGTCAGACTCACAAATGATGGTGTTTATGTGCAAGATCCAAATCAGGGGTATAGAAATATCATTACAGGTAAAAAGGAAGGAAGGCTGTTTACTCTCAAAGTCCAAGGTAATGTGGGACATGCTTTATTTACTTATGGAAGTCAAAAGATGTCCGAGTTAGACCTATGGCATAAAAGGCTAGGTCATTTCAATGAGAGAGCCATAAAGGAAATGTCAAGGAATGATGTGGTGCTTGGTTTGCCAAATATTGAAGGGCAACACATGGTGTACAAGTGTGAAGCTTGTCAATTGGGAAAAGCACACAAAAGTTCATACAATAAATCAGGGTACAAGTATTCAAATATGCTTGAATTGGTTCGTACAGATGTGTGGGGTCCTTCAAGGGATTATAGTATAAATGGATCTAGATATTATGTGTTGTTTGTTGATGATGCAACCAGATGGATTGCTTTATATGTAATCAAGGACAAATGAGAAGTGTTCAAGACACTCAAGCATTATCATGCTTATGCAGAAAGGATTACAGGACAAAAGCTCAAGAGGTTGAGATCAGATGGAGGGGGAGAGTATTTTTCTAAAGAATTTGATGATTATTTGTGGAATGCAGGTATAAAAAGAGAAGTAACTTGCAGGTACTCCCCTCAACAAAATGGAATTGCAAAAAGAAGAAATAGAACTCTTGTAGAGTTTGCAAGAGCAATGATGAAGGAAAAGAATTGTCCAAACTACCTATGGGCAGAAGCTATCAACACTCCAACATACCTTGTGAATAGGTTACCTTGTAAAGCTTTGGATGGAAGAACTCCTTATGAAGCATGGTGGGGTAAGAAACCTACTCTTGATCATTCTAAGGTATTTGGATGTTTAGCATATGCTTATGTTCCTTCACAATTAAGACATAAGCTAGAACCCAAAGGAGAGAAGTATGTGTTTATTGGGTATGATGATAGACAAATGGGTTACAGATTGTGGAGTCCATCCACAAAGCAATTTCTTGTTACCAAAGATGTTACATTTGATGAGCAAAGCACATGGTATGCAAGGCCAACAAATGAGTATGCAGATGTCAAAGAAATACAAAGGAAAGGGAAGAAAAAAGTAAGTGTGTATGAAGAAGATATTGATGATGTTGATCATAAAAGTAAATTGCAGGATAATGTTGAAGATGGGCCAAGGTTTGATCCAGAATCTAATGTGGCTGAAACTTCAAGAAGTGCAGAGGTCAGAAGATCCTTGAGAGAAAGAAAAGAGCCTATCAGGTATAGCTATGATACATCTTTCTTAACAACAAAAGATTATGCTTACATTGTGAAGACAGAAGAGGATCCAATCACATATGAAGAAGCTAAAGGTAAATAGAATTGGGAGAAGGGAATGCAAGAAGAGTATGATGCTCTACTTGAAAATGAAACATGGGAATTGGTGCCAAGACCAAAGAATCAGAAGGTCATTGGATGTAAGTGGGTGTATAAAACAAAAAGGTTTGCAGATGGTAAAGTGTCTAGATACAAGGCTAGACTTGTTGTCAAAGGTTATGCCCAAACTTATGGGGTAGATTATGATGAAACCTTTAGTCCTGTTGCTAAGATGTCTACAATTAGATCATTAATTGCTATTGCTGCTTGTAAAGGATGGAAGTTATCACAATTAGATGTGAAGAGTGCATTCCTGAATGGATACATTGCAGATGAAGTGTACATGGAGCAACCAGAAGGCTTCATGGATTCAATTGGATTAGATTATGTGTGTAATCTAAAGAGAGCTTTGTATGGGTTGAAGCAGGCCCCAAGAGCATGGAATTACAGGCTTGTTAAGTTCTTGAATGAAATGTGGATTTCATGCATCAAAGGCAGATAGTAGCTTGCTAGTGAAGGCAAGTGAAAATGGATACATATACATGTGTATTTATGTTGATGATATTATTGTCGTAGGTACAGATGCTCAAGGAATCAATGAGCTTAAGAAACAAATAGAGAAGGAGTTTAAGATAAGTGATTTGGGAAACTTATCTTATTTCTTAGGAATGCAGATTGTGTATACTCAACATGGAGTATATGTTACACAAGAGAGATACTTGAAGAATCTTCTGGTCAAGTTTAACATGGAGGATTGCAAGCCTTCAATCACACCATTGGAGGTGAATCATAAGTTGAGCAGGTATGGAGGTGAAGAGCTTAATGATATGAAGAAATATCAGAGTTTGGTAGGTAGTTTAATCTATGCTACCTTGACAAGGCTAGATTTATCATATGGAGTAGGTGTGTTAACACAATTTATGCATTGTCCAAAGAAGACTCATTGGATTGCAGCTCAAATGGTACTCAGATATATCAAAGGAACCCTAAGTGAAGGTCTGTATTATGGATTTACTTTTGATACAAGAATCAAAGTGTTTAGTGATGCAGATTGGGTAGTTGATTCAGATGATAGAAGGTCTACTCATGGGTATCTCTGTTATATGGGAGATAAGTTAGTCTCTTGGTGCTCAAAGAAGAAACATACAGTTGATTTTTCATCTATAGAAGCTGAGTATAAATGAATGGTAGAGGCTACAAAAGAAGTGATATGGTTAAAGACCTTGATGAAGAGTTTTGAAACTGATCAGAGTACTCCAATTATTTTTGGAGACAATATGAGCTCATTATATTTGGCAGTTAACCCTGTTTTTCATGCCAGGACTAAGCATATAGAAATTCAGTATCATTTCTTGAGGGAAAAGGTACTAGAAAAGGAGATTGAAGTGTTGTATACTCCAACAAAAGAGCAAGATGCAGATATGCTAACAAAAAGCTTGGATGGACCTAAATTACAGAGATTCAAAGAGATGGCAGGTGTGAAGAAGAATATAATAATCACAATTAGTGATTGAGGGGGAGCTGTTGGAACAAACCAATCACAAATTGATGATTAAAAAAAGCTTGAAGCAAGTCTATAATCAGATTGAAGTTCAAGAAGTCATTTGAGAAAGTGAAGAGATCTCAGAAATGAAGCTTGTATAAATATGTACATTACAGTTGGAAATTCTTGTAAAATTGAGTATAGATAATCCTTAGGATGATAAGGAGTAATGTAATAGACATGGGATAAGTCTAGAACCATATGTATATAAGTCAATGATGTAAAGAAATACATGAGAAAGTCATTAGAAGACAAGTGTCATAGAGATAGATGTGAAGAGAGTCATCTTCAGGAAACAGCGACGAGTATTTCGTAGATTTCTCTCAGTCTGATCATGTGAATCAAAAATCCTTTTGTATACATCTAATCTAGAAGCTAATGAAGCTATATTCAAAGTTTCATGGTCTAATTTCTCTCATGCTGTGAGTATGATCAATAGGAACATGTGTATGTAAAGTCTGCAGGTAGACTTCTCAGAGTCGTGCATTTTTCGTGTCAATGTTTTCCTTAGATCTCAGTGCACAATGTAAAGTTTTTGATGAGTGAGCATTCAAAATATAAGTTATAAGGTAAGGAAGCTATGGATAAAAGCATTTAGAAAAATGGGATCTGTGCTGTGAGAAATCAACCTTAGAAGTTACCTATGTCAAAGTCGCTTGTTCAGGAAGACAGTTTCTAACATACTTTTGATCTTAAGGATCAAATTAAAGTTTTAATGATTCTTTTGAAGAACTAATGGTTGATATGATTGCACAAAGGTAGTGTGGAGATATGTGCATCATTAGTTTGAAGAAATCTCAAGATATGTGCAGGTAATGAAGTCAATTTTTGAAGCAGACTTTCTGAAGAAGGAATTTCTTCACTCAGAGAAGTGATAGTGAAAATTTTGATAAATAAAGATAACATTTGTGTAAAGTTTGATCCATAAATGATATAAAGGTGTTCTTAGATCAGTATAGATCAAAACTTTGGAGATTAAGAGGTCTCCAACATCCCTTGGGGGACACACAACACTTTTGGAGGTTACCTATAGAAGGGTTAACTAGGAGCTTTCTCCTTCGGGTGTTTGGGTCTTCAAGGAAGGAAGAACAACAACAACCACTAGATTAAAAGGAGATGCCACATGCAGAGCTGGATAGGGAGGAGGATAATAGAAGACATGCACCTAATAAGCTATTGTCAACACTTTGATGCATAACAATGGGGACTTGTTAGAGAGAACGAGTATCAAAATCATAGTCATATCCAAGTGTTAAAAGGTTTTCTTACAAGGTTCAGAGAGAATTATATTGTTAGTAGGCTGTGGAAGAGTTTGGAAGTAGTAACAGAAGCTTTGAAGCTAGTTGCTTTGATAACTACAGGACCTTGGGAGATGCTTAGATGATGATTCTCTGACCGCTGAATATTTTGGTGAGAAGACAATGCGAGCCAGGGTTCAGGAATTTATGAGACTCATCTTAGATTAGATGTTACTCGATTAGCTAAACTTTGCTTTATTGGTAGATACAACAGTGTTTTCTGATGTTTAGACATTAAAACTTGTGTCTCAACATGTTTTTTTATTATAAAAATATATGTATTATAACCATGTTGAATAAATACCTGACATTGAGAGGGAGTTGATTTAGCTTTATTGGGATGAGTGTTTAATTGAAGACATGTGTGATTACTTTCAGGTTGTTGGTAGAATCGAACTATTTCATGTACTTGTAAGTTGTAGTTTGTTGTTTCCATTTTATTCTTAATCAGATAGAAAGAAAAGAATGCAAGCAGACAGACACACGTGCATGCACACACACACACACACACACAGAGAACACACACACAGAGAAAACACACACAGAACACACACACACACACATGGAGTCAGAGAGAGAGAGAGAGAGAGGAGGAGGGAGGGAGGGGGGGAGGGGAGAGAGAGAGAGAGAGAGAGAGAGAGAGAGAGAGAGAGAGAGAGAGAGAGAGAGAGAGAGAGAGAGAGAGAGAGAGAGAGAGAGAGAGAGAGAGAGAGAGAGAGAGAGAGAGAGAGAGAGAGAGAGAGAGAGAGAGAGAGAGAGAGAGAGAGAGAGAGAGAGAGAGAGAGAGAGAGAGAGAGAGAGAGAGAGGAGGGGGAGGGAGAGGAGGGGGAGAGAGGAGAGAGAGAGAGAGGAGAGAGAGAGAGAGAGAGAGAGAGAGAGAGAGAGAGAGAGAGAGAGAGAGAGAGAGAGAGAGAGAGAGAGAGAGAGAGAGAGAGAGAGAGAGAGAGAGAGAGAGAGAGAGAGAGAGAGAGAGAGAGAGAGAGAGAGAGAGAGAGAGAGAGAGAGAGAGAGAGAGAGAGAGAGAGAGAGAGAGAGAGGGAGGGAGGGAGAGAGAGAGAGAGAGAGAGAGAGAGAGAGAGAGAGAGAGAGAGAGAGAGAGAGAGAGAGAGAGAGAGAGAGAGAGAGAGAGAGAGAGAGAGAGAGAGAGAGAGAGAGAGAGAGAGAGAGAGAGAGAGAGAGAGAGAGAGAGAGAGAGAGAGAGAGAGAGAGAATTTGGTATTGCGGTTTTCAAATGTTGATGCTTATTTTGTGAAGCTACTCTTTGAGCACAACGTGTCGCATAGTAGTCAATTTTTGTCTATTTCATGTATTGAGTTTCAAGCTTCTTTGCTCTTTCTGGTTGATGAACTGATCTGAAGGTATTTTGAAGCATAAAGGTGCAGAGATTCATTATCAGCAATATTGTCAATCGAATTATCATCACTTGTAATGACATCCTTATGAAGTGGGTGCACTAGTACATGAATGTGTGTGCAAGCTTTTTTCCCCACAATACTCCATCAAGTGAGTTTTATCTTTTTGAGTGTAGCTTGCATTTGCTATGGCAGTCGATATCATCTTGCTTCAAATGGCTGGGAGTTCGCTGTCCTCTGAATATGTCGTCAGTGTTTTTGATGGGAATAATCATCCACCAGTTATGTACTCAAATCCCTTCAAGTAGTCTCTCTCTCTCTCTAAATATAATATATATATAATTTGTATATACTGTATATATGTGGTAGGTGTAGGGCATGTGTATAGGTTTACTAATTATATATATGTGGTAGGTCTAGGGCATGTGTAGTAGAGTTAGGGTTTATATGTATATATAAAAATAGATCTATAGAAAGACATAGGATTAGTGTGGGAAGATTTCAAATGCTTCTCTCATGGGTGTGTTCATGTGTGTGTCTTTTATATATCCAGGAACTACTAAGATGCAATCAAAGGCAAAAGGAAAGGTTGTAATGGATTCGAGACCTAAGAGAAAATCCATTTCTGATTTTTGTTCACTTAAAGGAGGGATTGGAGGCTCGAATGTCATGCGCTCTTCATGTGTAGCAAGCTCATCCCTTGAGCCAACAACTTTACCCCCGATTGCATGCTCTAACATCTCTGTGTTAGAGTCGAAAACCTTAGATGACACTTCTTTGTCTAAACATATGAAGAGAGGGAAGGGTCAATGGGATATAGGAAGGACTTTTAAAATAGATTGGATAACAAAGTTTCCTTTTATTGAGCCTTTGATAATTGTGGGTGAAGAAGAACCAAAATTTGCTTCTTGTATACATGTAGTTGGAAATTAGGTAATCAAGTCAAGTTACAATTGAAATTAGATACCATTGAAAAACATGTGGGTAAAATGTATGAGAAAGTAGAAGTAGATTCAGGGAAAATGGAAAACATCGTTAGAAGGAAAACAAAAGATGAATGTAGGCATCTACATAATGTATATGCCTATAATTCTCATTTATTGCTTTTGGAGCAAAGTAATGAGAATAAAAGATCCTTTACGCATCTTTTTGAGAGAAAGCTCAAATCAGATAATGAAGCCATATTAATGCAATTTTCAATTGTGCTACATATCTTGTCCATTGGAAAACCAATGTCTGATTATCCTAAGTGGAGAGTTCCATTGAATTTCACTGGATTACAAATTCAAAGTTTTCCGACACAATATTGGACAGAATCTTCAGGATGGGAATTTGCAAAAGCAATGAGAGAGGTAATCAAATCTAACTTGAAAAAAAGTTTATCGAATGCTACTTTTATTTCTATTTCCCTTGACGAAGTGACAGCAAGGGATTGCACTTCTTGGGTGTGTATCCATGCATATATTGTGGAGAGTTATGCAAGAAAAGCCAAATTTATTGGTTCTTTTCAACTAAAGGGAAGTGCAACTTCTAATTTGTTGGTGCAACTTGTTTTAGATTCCATTTCAAATATTGGAGGGATGTCAATTAGTGATATTAATCAAAAGATAGTATGCATTGGTGTTGATGGATCCTCAGTTATGCATGGGCTTAGAAATGGATTGTGTGTTCAATTGCAACAAAACTATACACCATATGCTTTAGGTATACATTGTATGTCTCATCGTACAAATCTTTCATTTAAAATTGTGTCAGAATTTGTTTTCGTACAAAAAGTTGAAGATCTTGTACACTAGGCATATGCTTTCTTTTCAAAAAGTCCTAAGCATATTAAAGAGTTTAAATGCTTCTCTGATGGGATAAGTAAGGGAAGAAAATTGATGAAAAATATTGACACCAGATGTATTTCACTTATTGGACCTGTAGAATGGCTTTTTGAAGAATATAAATCAGTCATCGGTGTGGTCAATATTATGTCTTTAAGTAAAGGAATACAAAAAGGAAAAGCTCATACTTTGTTGCAAATGCTAAGTGATGTGGAAACTCTTCTCTATCTTGGAGGAATGTTATCATTGTTAAGAGAAATGAAAAATTTGATAAAAGTTTCTCAATCAAGAGATATTTATGTAATGGAATACGCAATAGTAAGAAAAATGACTTGTATGCGCTTAGAAACTTTGTATTATGAGACATCAGGTTTTGATTCACAAGAACTTATCGAGTGGGAATCGTTGCTACAAGTCGGTGTAGAAGATATGTTTTTGCAATACAATAAGAAAGGTTGGTTGTGCATATTTGTGAAAGATAAGCATATTCCTCTTTATGTATCATGAAAAAGTCAAGGAGTATGTATCATGAAAAAAGTTAATCAAACATTCTTTACTATCATAGTGGATAGTGTAAAACAAGGCTTAAGATCCATATGTAATAAATTGACTTTTGAGATTAGAGAGAGATTTCCTCGAGATGAGCTCATAGTTCATCCTTTATATTGGAATCATGCAAAAGAAAAGAGCTTACTAAGAAATGAATTTAAAAGCAAGGTCCAAGTATTATCCGATCATTTTGGAAAGAATGCATATTTAGGAGATAAGATTCTAGAAGGAATTATAAATCCAAATATTAAAAAAAAACAATCTGGGATATTTGGACAAATGATGTGGGAGCAATTTGACTTCGTCAAAGATCCTTCAAATCTAGGTGCAATGACAAAGCTATGGAAAAAGCTCGATATATCTCCATTCTTGAAAGAATCTATGTCAGAGTATTTTAAAGTAGCAAATTTGTGTCTAACAATGATCCTTGGATCTGTTGAAGATGAATGTCTATGGAGTAGCTTAACTTTCATAAGAAATGCAACGAGAAATAGATTGAATAAAAGCTTGGATACATGTCTTAGATTGTTTGTTTCTAAGAGTGACCTTGAAACTTTCCCTTTCGAAGAAGCTTATGCCATACGGAAAAGTCAATGTCAACAAAGAGGTGAATGTGTAGTACCAGGCCATAGGAAACACATGGAGCATGTTGAACCTTCTAATATTTTTCAAATCGACTGATATTGATTATAAAAAGGTAACTTTTTTATTTGATTTCTTTTTGAATATTATGGTGAATTATAATTTATACTAATGTTTCTTATTGTTTTGACAGGTTTTGAATATATCGATGACTTCAATATTTATCGATTTTTGTTTTTTATTTTTTTAATATCTAAAATGATGAGATTCAAAGGTTCCTATTGTTCAATGTTCATGCCTATTTATGTATCTATGTATGTATGACTCATGCATGTGCCATGCTTGCATGTGTGTATGTTTGTATTCATGTATTCTTGCATGTATGTATGTTTGTATTCTTGTATTCATGCATGTATGTATGTGTGTATGTACATATGGATGCATGTGTGATGCATGTAATATGTATGTGTTATGTATATGTGTGCATGCGTGATTCTTACATGTGAGATGCTTACATGTGTGCATGTTTGTATTCTTTTATTCGTGCATGTATATATGTATGTTTGAAATTCGAAAGTATGTGTGATACTTGCATGTATATATTATGTTTTTATTCATGCTTATATGTGTGTATGCATGTGTACACTGAACAATCCTTTTAGAGGATTTGGAGGCTTGCACATTGAACTTCTTGGAATTTGGGACCTATCTCTGATCAGAAATTTGGTAATCTAATGTTGTTTCCAAATAGATGTGTGTAGAAGTATGTATGCACGTGTGTGTATGTGCAAGTGTGTGCAAGAGCTAGGTATGCATATGTCAAAATAAATCGAGACAGGTATGTATATGCATGTGAGGACAGGTTGTTAAACTGGACAGGTTTCCAAGAAGTTTGAAATTGTTTCCCACAAGAAGGCACTGAAAAGAACCCAGGTAAGGTAATTGTGTGTGTAGCATCTCATATCTAGTTGCTTCATCTTTTAAGTCATTGTTACATATGCTTCTTGATTGTTATAATGTTGCAGGGAAAAGATGGCCAAATTATTACGTTGTGGATTTTTATAAGGTAATTTTTGAAGAAAAAGGTTCTGCCATAGGTTCTTTTTGAGCTTGGTTGTGTGAAATATACGTTTATGTGTACAAGTGTATGTATGTACATGTGTCCATGTGCATGTGTGCTGCTCTTGGAATGTATGTGTGTGTGAAATATATGTTTATGTGTACAAGTGTATATATGTACATGTGTGCATGTGCATGTGTGCTGTTGCTGGAATGTATGTGTGTGTGAAATATATGTTTATGTGTACAAGTGTATGCATGTACATGTGTGCATGTGCATGTGTGCTGCTGCTGGAATGTATGTGTGTGTGAAACATATGTTTATGTGTACAAGTGTATGTATGTACATGTGTGCATGTGCATGTGTGCTGCTGCTAGAATGTATGTGTGTGCGAAATATATGTTTATGTGTACAAGTGTATGTATGTACATGTGTGCATGTGCATGTGTGCTGCTGCTAGAATGTATGTGTGTGTGAAATATATGTTTATGTGTACAAGTGTATGTATGTACATGTGTGCATGTGCATGTGTGCTACTACTGGAATGTATCTGTGTGTGAAATATATGTTTATGTGTACAAGTGTATGTATGTACATGTGTGCATGTGCATGTGTGCTACTGCTGGAATGTACGTGTGTGTGAAATACATGTTTATGTGTACAAGTGTATGTATGTACAAGTGTGCATGTGCATGTGTGCTGCTGCTGGAATGTATGTGTGTGTGAAATATATGTTTATGTGTACAAGTGTATGTATGTACATGTGTGCATGTGCATGTGTGCTGCTGTTGGAATATATGTGTGTGTGAAATATATGTTTATGTGTACAAGTGTATGTATGTACATGTGTGCATGTGCATGTGTGCTCTCTGATATAACTTGTGGTTTAGTATAGCCACTGGTATTTGCTTCAGGTTGTACAGTGTACTTGATCATTTCTTCCTGTATGTATAAAGTCTATCAAGGGGAGCACTGGTGATAGTTGCCATAATTGAATCCTTGACCAATAATCTCAGGCCATAGTTGAATCTCAGACCAATAATCTCAGGCCATAGTTGAATCTCAGACCAATAATCTCAGGCTCTGTTCTGTGTACATATTAAGATTTTTTTTGTGTCCACTATGTACAGAACAAAATAAAGATCCTTGAAAGTATAGGTCGTGATGATGTACAAAGCAGCAATTCAAAGTTTCAACTTTTTGGACACTTGGGTCTTGTTCATGTGTGTTTGCATGTTTATTTGATTCTTGGGTATCAGTGCACGTTCAAAGGAGTGTATCATGCTCGAATAAATTGCAATGTAATAGAGAAAGTATAAAATCTATTTTGCTACAGGTTTTATAAGGTATAAATTTTTAAATCTTTGTTCAACCTTATATTTGGCAACCATCTGTGTCTAGCTATTGCACTCTATCCAACTTTACCAGCCAGTCCTTTGTGTGTAGGTAATTTGTGTCAAGTTGCTTCAATATATCCATCTAGAAGCTTGCATCCAACACATAAGCTCCTTGTGCATTCAGTGTTGTGTTACTTTATTACTCCCTGTTCAAATCTTCATGGCAGTCTAGATTATGTACATTGGGCATTATAGGTGGTTCCAATTGCACAGATGTTACCAAATGTGGTAGTACTACTGGTATATCTATATATTTGTACTAGTAGATATATACAACATTTGTATACACGTTGATATATATATATATATATATATATATATATATATATATATATATATATATATATATATATATATATATATATATATATATATATATATATATATATATATATATATATATATATATATATATATATATATATATATTGCCATACACACACATGTTGTGTTGGTGTATCTATATATCTGTACCAACAGATATATACAATATATGTATACACATAGATATATATATTACCATACACACACACAGATGTGGTAGTGCTGGAGATTACTATGAAGGTCTTTGATCGTAACTATCTACTTATGTGGTGAATTTGGTTGTTTGTTACATGTTCTCCTATTATAAAGATGTCATGAAGACATTGGAATGATTTTTCTGTGTGTTTGACTGGAATAGGGTGTACTACATGAGGTTTTTTCCCAGTCATTCCTGGTGGAACAAGTTGGATGGATGGCATTCATTGGAAAAGGGAGAGTAGTAGTTATGTAGCTCTTCTTATACAACTATCTGCTTTTAGCATTTATAAGAGAGATCTGTTTTTTGCCTCTAACACTAATATAACTTATGTCACTATACACAAGAGCTTGACATTGTGCATGCTAATATTCACCAATGCTCACCTATTTTTCTTGGAAGCTATGATGATGTTGAGTAGATAAAGCCTTTGTATGAAGCAATAGCCTAGCTGTATTGTAAAATGCATTCCTCAAATATATAAAATATCTGATGTCTAGGGTTCTCTTCAAGGAAAATCTTCAATATATTTTGTCCAAGTAAAATGATTTTTTCTGGTTCTTTCCGAGGACATGTTCCTTTCCAAGGCTTCTTTGTAGAACTTGATTAGCATTCTTGTAGTCTTTGGTGACTTGTGGCCCGTGGTCATAATATCTGCTAAAGATTGGTGCTTGCTTCAGATATGACATTGCTCTTTAGAACTTGTGGAGAAGCATCATCTTGTGGTACAATTGGAGAGCTAGGAACTCAGCTTTGTTGAATGGTGCCATTCTGAGATTGTGTTTCATGTATTTGTTGAATTTTTTCCTTGTTGGATTACCACAAGTACAAAAGCTCTCTCGACTATTCTCTTTGCCAAGCCCTACTAGTGGTGTTTGCACTAGTGTAAGTGAAAGTGCCTTTATGATTTTCATTCGTTCTTGCTTCTTCTCCAAGGCTCTTCTGCATCAGTTTTCTGGTTCAGCCCAATGCCCAAGCATTGGTACTTTGATGATGGCTCTCTGTTGGTTGGACTTTTTGCTTTGCTTGCTTACTAGTGGTATAGATGGTCTCTTTAAAGTCTCTTTGCCAAGTCTTATTAATGGAGTCTGCAATGGTATAAGGAACAGTGCAATATGGTTTCCATTAGGTTTTGTTTTCTCTTTAAGCCTCTTCTTCTCTAGCTGCTGCTTCATCAGTCTTGTGGTTCGGCTCATTGTCCAAGCAATTGATTTTTTTTGTGCTATCTCGGTGCTAGTTGTGTTGATGTTGCTTTATTTCTTCCCTTGCAAAGTGCCCAAAATGCTTTGGGCTATCCTTCATAATCTGTGCAAAGTGTTGTACCCCAAGAGATTGATGCTATTTGTTGCTAAAGTCTTTCGAATTCAAACCTGGAAGTCCATTGGAGTCTTGGAATTGGCCTTCTTTTCAATTTTGTTGTTCCCTTATGTGTTGTTCACCCTTATAGTTAGAGGAAGTCCATCCTCCTTTTCTTAGTCCTAGAATACCTCTTGTTTGTATCTCCAAGTTTGGACAGACTTCCTCTCTGATGGTTTTCTACTCTTTTAATTATTAATTCACTTCTCCCCTTTTCAAAAAAGAAAGAGGTATGTCTCTCCAACGATTGACTTCTATGTACAATATTGAACTCCCTTCAACTTGAGATGCTAGATGTTCTATCTAATATCATGAAGTGTCAAATCTTGATACAATCTTTTTGTCAATCTGAAAGGGGCAATGTGATTTCTGTAAGGCTTTGCTTGAACATATGATAAATGATGTTATGATATCAATATGAAGATAAAAGGTGTCGTCTAGGCTTGTGTAACTAGTTGGGAAGGTTGAGTTTTCTTTTCTCATAAATATGAAGACTATAATAATTGACTATAAATGGAGGATGTAGATAGATTAAAGAAGATGGTGATTTAATGAAAAAGTGATTTTCCATTCCAATAATTTATTGGTCAGATTAGAAATATTCATTTGATTTGAACACCATCTAACCTATTTAGTAGTGGTATGGGTATGAGCTAGAAGCATTCAATACACGATAGGTCTGACTTGATGAGTTAGCATATTTGGAGTGAATATATTGGAAGCGAATTTTTTGAGAAGACATTCATCCTTCCACTATGTAGGTACTCAACATTGTTATATATTGGTTTCCATAGAGCCATCTGATTGCAATTATTAGCAGTTGAGTTTCAGCTTTACCATTCTTTATGCTTTTGCAAAAATAGAAGATAGACCAACTTTCAGAAATAACTTAATACCTCAAAGGCATCAATTTTTCATTTTTGTCATGCAAAATCATCAAAATTGTCAATTTTAGCCTCTCATCAAAATTCACCAGAATTTTAAAATTTAAATAGTAGTTATCATCAAGATTCGCCAAAATATTTATAATTATAGTATGATATACTTAGGGAATTTTGCCGATATTTGTATACTTTTGTGTGAGAAGTGGAGAATGACATGCCTGGGACTCACCTCCCAGCCTATTTATAGCCCTTGCCTAGTCACCATCTAGAGTTCTCTCTAAGGCCCCTCTACTCATCTGGCCATCATGAGTAGGTACCTCGTATGAACTCTCTGGCTTTTGGCCTTGGCTATCCCCCGAGCAAGGAACTTCTCGTTCCTCCAAGCATGTACATCTCTAGAATATAACACTCTCTCCCCCTTCTAAAGATCATTGTCCTCAATGATATAGAAGGAGCTATAAAACTGGGAATCAGAATCTATGATTCCAAATAATAAAAGTAGAGTGTGATAGGTGTCTGAAATACTAGATGCTCAAAAAGTAGACAACTAGTCTCTGTGCTTTATATCTAGCATTTCCACCAACAAATAGCAGTCCTTGCCTTGGGCATACTATAGGAATCCCTCTAAGGCCCAATGAGTCCATATGTGCGCAGCATAAGTACTCGGAATATCCTCGGACTCCCTATGCCTAGACCTTGACCACTACCTTGTGACGGCTTGTCACCTGTAGAGACCTCGGTAGCTTGCTCTTGTCTCCCTAAAATACCCATTGATAGCTTGTCATATGGTGTAATTATGAAAAAATCACTTACTCCACTGGAGTAATATAATACTATGCTCATCTAAAATAATCTGACTATGTCGTAGTCTCTGTGAATACTAGGAATAAATTGAAATCTTTTCCAAATAGTGCTTGATCTCTAAGCTCAAGTAAATCTGCTTGATTTACTATCCCTACGCTCGAGTAAATCTACTTGATTTACCTACTCTAATGAAAATGAAACTCAAGAAAATCTCATCATGATCCAAACTATGAATCCAAGTGGCAATCTATCAATGATCCCGACTATGGACCAAGATATCAATATGTCAATCTATCAACTATGGATATCAATATATCCATCTATCAATGATCTATACTATGGACCAAGATATCAATCTGTCACATCCAAACTATGGACTAAGATCTCAATCAATCACATCCAAACTATGGATCTAAATCTCAATCTATCATATATAATAATCCCAACCATGAACCAAAATATGTCTCATATAAAGTAAATCCCAATCCACTCTCTGAAACTAAGTCCGTTATGCCAAGTGAAGGTGTGCTTAAGAAAGTATAACAACTAGTGGAACTACCACCGCCTTCTCACTAATAACATGCAAGATGTTCTAAATGGATGAAACTTGCTTTATCCATGAGCACCATCTGATCATCACTATGATCAAATCATTCCTAACTAGGAATAAGGTGTCTCAAGTAAACTACTGTAATAATCTGGCACTCCCAGATATCCACCATTTGATCATCACTATGATCAAATCATTCCTAACTAGGAATGAGGTGTCTCAAGCAAACTATTGTAATAATCTGGCAGTCCCAGATATAATGAGGACTATAATATGAGTCCACTAAATACCCGGAATAATGGTAAGTAGATGTGTGCACACTCATAGCCCACTAGGCTAAGCATCTAGCTCACCTCATACACACTATGTATGAACCATGGCCTATTCTCAAGCATATCAAATGAAGTAGTACGTACTCAGTGAATTTCTTCTCAATGCAATTGCCTATTCATAGTTCTTATGTGCAAACCTTGCCTTTCCGCTTCTAGGCCACTTGCCTGCGGACTTGCCTTGTTTGCGATCATGTACAGAGTGACTGTCTCAACTGCCCCTCTGTGGCCTAATAATAAGATGATACTAGAAGATCATATAAATGAACTCCTAATCATATCAAAATACAATCTCAAAGACTTCTCTCCCATACCATCTGTCCTACACCTAGGTAGAATACAAAGTTTGATGTCCCATACCACCAACTTTATACTCCACATAGATGCGTGTATGAGATTAAAGTCGAACACTTCTCTCAAAAATGATAAGAATAACTCGGTGAGTACTCACAACCATAAATAATATAATGAAACCATGAAGTGTTCCTGAAGTGTTTCCTTCCCTCGATGGAAAGAAGAGAGTCATTCCTATGACTCTATCACTCATAACTATCTATAACATCAACTCATCTTGAGTTGAGAATTGAGAAACTATTTAGTAAATCAACTCAACTAGAGTTGTGAAGGATGCGGCTTGCATCAAATATCAACTCATGCATCTTGAATCAAATATTGAATCCAATTATTTGAAATGAGAACAACTAGCTAAGTTCTCCTGTTCCATGCTCTCATGGCACTATATATATTCTTGAAAATTTTGACAGAGTCTCCTTTGTCCTACTGAGAATGGTCACCAAAAACCAATTCTCAATAAACACATATCTAGGGCATATCTAGCCCATGGTGATCTCACCATATCAAAAAATCCCATAAAAAACCTGTGAAAAGTCTTTTTCTTTCAACAATGCCTCCTGCATAAACAATTTCCAACAGCAGCAGATTAAATCTTACTTTTAACTAACTTCTACTCATCCAAAATCTATGAAACTTTCAAGCATTTTGTAGCTTTTTTCAAGCTTTAATTAGGCACAAAAATCACTTGATTTGGATATTTTCTCAGAGTTTTATGACCATTTTACTGGAAGGGTCGAACACTTGATGAACAATCCTAAAAAATGTACAGGGTCATCTTCTTGAAGCCCTTAGACTGATCAAACAAATTCCAAATTCCATTTTCTTTGTGCCCAAATCTAGATCAACTTATCTAATTTGGTCTCATAAAATTGCAATTCAAAATGAAATTAAATACTCATTCAAAAGTATAATTCTATCTCTGCTACACCTGTGCTTAGGTGAGCTTAGAAACACTACTGTTGCACTTTCATAATAACTTCTAAGTATGAAGATAAACTCCAAAATCCTTGCATTTTAGTTCTAGCATAGGGTCTATACTGGAGTAGCTTCTCCAACAAAATTTTTTGAAATTGGAGTTTCCAATATGAAAATATCATGTGATCATCAGTCACATGTACCACTCTTTGAAAAATCCTTGCCAGAGATTAGTCTGAGAAGAATAGATCATTTGACCTATCAAATGATGTCCAATTGCTTCCAAATCGTAATAGCATATAGGTACAACTATCTAATTTTACTGATATAAGTGTCATAGTATTTGGAAATTCTAATCTTCCACAATGACCAAAATACTAAGCCTCTATACCTGCAAACTTTTAACAATTTGCAGAGGCTAAGTTTTACTATTTTCTTTATATCTCCTAAATGGAGAAAAATTGCATCTTGAAATTTTATACACACTATCTGGAGGTGTGTACCTAATGTTAGAAACAAAAATCATTGTGCTTCTTGCAACTTCATTAACCTCACCGCAAACAATCATATACAAGCACTTAATACTTGTATTGATTATCAAAATCATAGCACTCTTGTGCCGACTCGACATTAACTTCTATATTAAGTACATAGATTCGCATGAAGAACAATTCATGTGCTCATGCGTTACTAGATGCAAACACATCTTAGTTTCTCTTAATGTATATACCTTATCTTTCACTTCTAAAGACATAATTAGTCTATGCATGGTACCTCGATCACATACCTCATGCTCACCCTAACCAGTCGTGGTGACACATAAAAGTGATCTTCGATAAACAAAAAATGCATCATGCATTTCAATTCTCTCGCAATCATATCGTCTATGTATACATGCATTTACTCATGCATTTTACTTCACTACTGACACTCAATTCACTCAAAAATGGTCTCTCGCCAGTCAACAGCCATCTAAAAGCTTATGCAGAGATGGCTTCCAATGGTCCAAATATGACTTATGACCGTTCCAAAGAAAGTTCTTGAAGTGTAGAATCTATACCAAGTTGAATTTCTTGATTTGGACATTTTATGATGAAGTTATGGCCAAAACAATGAAGCTAGGTGAGTGGACAGCATGCCTCTTTGAAGAGGTATGCAGAGAATTAATTGCTCTCTACATGTGGGTTTTAATTATCTAATCATAGATTCCAGCTACTCATTGGAAAGCCCTTGAAGTCTACTTTCTATCCCAAGCGGAGAGTTATATGAGAGAGAGAGAGTTATGGCCGTTTAAGTGGAGGTAGGTATACTAATATTGTTCTTTCTCTTCTCTCTTTCTTTACTCCTCTCTCTCTAATCTTTTCTTTCTCTCTCTAGTCTTCACTTTATCTCACTTAGGATTTCCTATTTCTTCTCTATTTCTCTTTGTTCATCCTTTTCTCTTTCTCCTCCACATGCTTTCACCTCTTTCTCTCTACCTCTCTTTCATACTTTATCATTCATCCTTCCTCTCTATCTCTTGCTCTTCCTCTTCTCTCTCTTTCTTTTTTTTTTAATCTCTCTTGGCTTCTCTATTTCTATCTCTCTATTTTCTCCTTCTTCTCTTTCTCTTTATTTCTCTTTCTCCTTCTCTTTCTTTCTTTCTCTTTCTCTCTTTCCTTCTTCTCTTTCCTTCTTCGCTCTCTCTTTCTTTCTTTGTCTTTCTCTCTCTTTCATTCTACTTCTTCTCTTTCTATTTTCTCTTTCTTTCTTTCTTTCTTTCTCTCTACTTTTCTCTTTCTCTCTCTTAATTTATTTTCTTTATTTCCTTCTCCTCATACCACTTACTGCGTTGAAATTTGGAAGGGAAAAGAAGATTCCAAATAAGAATCAGTTGTTGTGATGATCAAACACATCAAGTCGTGTGCCTAGTTGGTTAGCCCACGTTGTTAGCTCTCTGTAGACCAAAGTTCAAGCCCCGCCATCTGCGTCCAGCCAAGCATATTGAAATAATTCATTCTTACCGTGACGACGCCATCGTATTGATAAGGAAGCGATCCTTTTGGCACTTTTATTGCAGCGCATCCAATGCCTACACACCAATCGATGTGGAATATCTTTAATTTCTCTCCTTTACACATGCAGCGAGGAAAATTTTCTCTACGAGGAAGAAGTCTTCACGAATTCTCCATTTCCATCAAGCTCTCTCCAAGATCTCTCTCTTCGCTCTGATACCAAATGTGAGAAGTGGAGAAGGACATGCCTAGGACTCACCCCCAGCCTATTTATAGCCCTTGCCTAGTCACCATCTAGAGTTCTCTCTAAGGCCCCTCTACTCATCTGGCCATCATGAGTAGGTACCTCGTATGAACTCTCTGGCTTTTGGCCTTGGCTATCCCCCGAGCAAGGAACTTCTCATTCCTCCAAGCATGTACATCTCTAGAATATAACATTTTGAATGAGGAGGATGGTCTTATTTTTTACCCTGGTGCATAACTTTCTAATATATGTATTGTTCCATAAATTCATAGTCTAAATCAGAGCTTCTAATGTTCCATTTTGTGAAAACATCCAAGAGTGGAAACATCGCTTTCTTTAGCATTCCACCTAGAACATAACAAAAAATGTCCTAAGTCCCACCAAGTTTTTGTGAACCCAACATAATCATAAGGCATCATGCCTAAGCATAACACACCATGCCTGGCCAAAAGGTTTGTACTTTGAACCAACCAAAAGAGAATACACTTTTTTGTTCGACACAACATAGCTATTACAAAACCAGAAAGTGCATCATACAATTGTGCCTTGAAAGGAACCCGCATAGTTTATTCGAGATGTTAGTGTTTAATTCTGTTGAAAATGGAGATCAAGGCCTAAAATTGATAGGCAAACCTAATTTTTTTAAACAGACATTTTTGTGCCTTGTCTTTCAAGTGCATCATACAACTGTGCCTTGAAAGGGACCCGCATAGTTTATTCGAGATGTTAGTGTTTAATTCTGTTGAAAATGGAGATCAAGGCCTAAAATTGATAGGCACACCTATTTTTTTTAATAGACATTTTTGTGCCTTGTCTTTCATATCAAAGTTTTTCTTAGTACTTGTTCTTTGTGAAATGACAATCAAATTTTCAAAATATCAGGCAATAGAAAATGAACTCTAACTCATATGATATATCTATGATCAAGTCCATTTTTTATCTCCTATTCTCACTTTCAACCATGAGGTCAAACTTACAATGAATTTTGGAACACATAGAGAGTGGTCTCCAATTTTTTTTCCAATCATTCCTACTCTTAATTTCAAACAATCATACTTTGCTCTAGTTTTTCATGGTGGGTATATAACGCCATGAGAGAAAAAAAATAGAGGCATCTTCCCAAGAAACGAAGTCCAAAAAAATTAATTATAGCATGGAAAAGAGGCATTAAAATATCACAAAACGTGTAAAAAGTTGACAACATATAGACATATAGAAAAGAGGTATATAACAACATGATTAAACTAAATGATTATATAAATGTAAACTTGGTCAATAAAAAAACTTAGGAGAGAAATCTCACTTTATTTGATTAAAAGACCACAAATACACAAGAAATTTGAAAGAGAATATAAAATATGAGTTTAGAAGAAGAGGTATGATCTCAAAATAAATCATTCAACATGTATAAAAAGTGAGCACACAAGAGCATATAGAAAAGAAAAAATTACTCATAAAAAAAATTGCAACTATATAGCAATATAATACTTAGTGATATCATTGTAACAACCTTGCTCTTTTGTTCTTTGAGCTCATCAAAATTTCAAATACATCATCCCAATCAATTACAGAAGTCCCTTGTGGATCAATGGATACTAGCATCAATGCATCTAAAGTATCCAATGCTAAATTGATCGTGAAATACTTTTGATATAATTATGGCGAGAAGAACCTCGCTCACATGTTGTAGTGCTTGCTCGAATAACCAAACATAATTTCCATAAATGCATCATTCTTGGGAATAAACAAACATCTAGTTTCTTACATGGTACTATCAAATGAGACATTTAAGTCCAAAATAGTATCATTTTCATTCTCTTCCTCAGAATTGCATTGTGCCAGGCACTTGCATATTGAGAAACTTTATTCTTTTTATGACTCTTAGGAACATGTTTATATACCAAAACATGATTATGTAGTTTTCCCTTTGCATCAACATAATTCAATGAATTTTCCTTAGCCATAATCACAAATTCTATAAGATGCTTTGATCCATTTCCAAAATTAATCATATCAATACTCAAATATCTACGTGTAAATTTCTCAAAAGTCAAGTCAATCAATGTTACATCGAATTCATTTTTATGAAACTTTAGATTGAGCTTATTTAGCTCTATCAAAACATCAACAAGTAAATATATCATAAATTGAACAATAAATAAGTTAGCATGATTATACCACTTCTTTTCATGGGATTTCCATTGCTCAAGAACAAATGGCATAACATTTGCTAATCTTTCCATCACTTGGCCTCATGAAAGCCATCAGATTGAATGCTTTTGTTATGCTTTTCCATCCAGTAAAGCAAAGTCTACATTAGTTACCACATCTCAACATGTCTCTTTGAGGACTTGCCCAACCACGAGTACACTTTTAGATGTGGATGTGATACAAAACCATCTTTTGCTGCAAGGGCTTGTCTATGTGCAGTATAGTGTATGCCCATAATGGGAGGCATCGACGATTAGAATCATGCAACCACACCAACTTTATGGCCAATCATGACTGATGCACCATTAGGATAGATCACAATGAGATTCTTAATGTCTATTCCACTTTCAACGAAGAAAATAATAATTACATTATTAATTGCTTCTACATCTCCAATTTCAATAGGTAATAACTGCAAAAAGAAATATCTTACAGGATCCTTTTCTCCATCACTCATGTACAAAGCATAGATACTTATATAATTTTCCATTGTACAATCAATGCTTTCATAAATTAGCAAAGAATACAAAGGACTTGTTCGTATGTCTACCAAAAACGTTTTTCACAAGTAGTCTTTCAAGGCAAATAATATTTCTTTGCTGATACTAGATTTTTATATGATCCATACTCATCAGATACATGCATATTAGGTGTGCCTAGCTCTCATCAAAACTTGCATTGACTTGGATAATTCTCTATTGAAAGATCGTCACATGCATAAAAATAAACAAGCTTCATGCACATAATAATCTGCATTTTCTCAGTATTGATAATGGTTTTTACTTTGTGTTCAAGAGTTCCCTTGCCTTTAGTACTAATCCTTTGTCTAAAAATATGTTATCGTAGAGATTTCCATCTCTAATCTTATTGAAGTTGAACCCTATCCAAAGGAAATGAGAAAATTATTCCCTTGTATACTAATGAAACAATGATCAATATTTATGAAGCTTGGGTTTTTCACTCAACCGCATATATGAATGCTTACACACAAGTTTAGTTGTGTCATGAACAAAGAAAACCATCCTAAACCTCAAATTATGTGTGAATTTCTATATCTCATGATTGGTTCTCAATTTGGAGAAACTAATGCTTGCATAACATACGAAACATGCCAAAATCCTAATCTATTTGCTTGATTCTAAAACCCAAAGGTCTTGTTTCAAGTTGATGAAATCATTGAAGACATCATCAATTCATAACCCCCATTGATGAACCACCCTTGAAAACCTATATAAGGAGGGGTTGGATACTCAGTCTTGCCAATGCCAATCTTGGGAGCATAAGAAGTTGTGATTCCCAAGTAAGTACTCTCCATGTTCTGGTTCGCTTTCTAGCCTTTTCTTTTGTTCTAGTCTTGTATCTTGGGCACCCGATCATGTCCTATTGTAATCTCATGGTACAAGATCCTTTCAAGTCATTTCTTGTATCTAGTTCATCTTCCTAAAGAGAGTTCTTGTAATCTAGATTGTTGAAGGTTTTTCAAGCTCAAGAGTGTGGAAACATGCCCCAAGTTGAACCTTCCACTACATCCAAAATCAAAGAAGGCTGATTTCCATGAGGTGGAGGCATCAATTCATGCCCATAATGGAAAGAATTTGATTAGAGAGAATTTAGCTCACCTCTTCGTGTGATTGGACCTCACTTTTGACATGTATATGCTTTTGATTGGTAAAAGAGGTTAGTGTGCGGTCTTTAAAACCTCTAATGAGTTGTATTATGACTTAGACTCATGGAAATATGTGCCCAACCTATCCTCTTGCTTAAACACACCCCCTACTAGCTGTTCTCTACATATTTTGTAGAGGTTTCACTTTTTCATACTCTTTCTCTCTAGATGATCTTGAGAGACCCCCCATTCTTGTAATTGTTGTTTCTCCTTCATCCCGAATCCATTTGAAATAGTTTTTTCTTGTTGGAAAGCTTATAAGTTCTACTTTTAGTGGTATAAGTCTCAGGTTTCATACCTGCACAATTGTAGAGAAATGTTCAAAGGTGTCTTTGTCTAGTTAGCTCATAGTTTGTGAATACATCAAGTTAATTGTCTTGTTGCAGCTTGTTGAGGCATCATCTAGTGTCCAAATGCACTGATTTTACTCTCATTTGAAAGCTCTTAAATTCTACTTGGATTACAAGAAATGGCAAGATGCAATTAAGGAAGAGCTCAAAGCACTTGATGAGAACCATACTTGGAGCTTGGTATTAGCTCAAGAAGGCATGAAGGTGATAGGTAATAAGTGGGTTTACAAAATTAAAAGAAAATCGCTAAGTACAAAGCAAGGTTGGTGGTGAAAGGCTTCTCCCAAAGCTATGGGATAGATTATAATGAAACTTTCAGCCCCATAGCCAAGATGACAACAATTAGGACTTTGATTGCACTGGCCACATCAAGGAAATGGAGCTTATATCAGTTGGATGTGAAGAAGGCATTCCTCAATGGAGAGCTTGAAGAAGTAGTCTACATGAACCAATCTCAAGGATTTGCTAGTATGAGGTACCCAAATCATGTTTGCAAGCTAAGGAAAGCATTATATGGACTAAATCAAGGCCCAAGGGCTTGTAATCAGAGGCTAGTGGATTATTTATCAAGTTGTGGATACAAAGAATGTGTTGCAGATCCATCACTTCACATGAAGAAGCAAGGAGACAAGAGGGTATACATATGCATCTATGTGGATTTGATCATCACAAGAAGTGATATCACAGGTATTAAAATATCAAATCAAATCTAGGAAAGGAGTTCAAGATATCCGATCTTGGAACACTAAAGTACTTCTTGGGAATAGAGGTAATCTATGCACACAATGGCATCTTCTTGATTCAAAGAAAATACTTGTTGGATGTGCTATACAAGTTCGGTATGAGTGGTTGTTGATGGAGAGTGTTAATCTCCAAAAGAAAAACATACTCTTGAAATTAGATCACTTCTATATCAAGAGTAAGTCAAAACCTTCACCAATTTAGAAAATCAATACTCAATTATAAGGATTTTGGAAAATATGTGAACATGATGATACTATAGAAAGTCTGCTGCATATATCTTTCTCATTGACTGAGCAAATGTGTAAAGTTTTTGATGAAACTTTGCACAAGGTGTCGCGTATACTTTGTGCACCTTCTCCAAGTTAAACCACTCCAAAAGATTGAGTATAACTTGAGAAATCAACTTGACAAGTCACCTATGTCTAAAACTATACTTCTGAGAAGTCGATTTAGACACCTATAACTTCTAAGACATGGTTCTCCAAGAATAGAACCCGTTTAAACAAATGCGTTTAGCCATGAGTAGCTTACCTTCCAACTTAAAGATTAAGTGCTTACTTGCACAAAACTTTAAACTGTGGAGTGAGAAATGATCAAATCATTGACTTCAAATTTTGCGCCTGTTTCAGGAACCAGTGAACACTTGTTCACATACAAATGTTCCTACACATAATTCTCTCAGCTTGATCACAATTGAAAGTTGAAAATTTATAGAGAGGTCAGTCACCTATAGACTTAGACTTGTACAAAAGCATTTCATAAAAGATCTAACACATAAGGAAAAAACTCAGAAACATCGGGCGCAAAAATTCTGTCATTTCTGAAGGAGTTTACAACTGAATGATGAGAGAGAATTCAACTAACTTCTCATGTGTCTAATGACTCTTACAACTTCTCATTTCTCTATTCTCATGCTCTCTCATACTTGCCCCGACATTTTCCATAGTATTTATAGGCAAATATGTACAAGCTTATGACTAATCAAAAGTATAAGTGACCTATATCAGAAATAATGTACATATGTGTACATTTCTTTCAACCTCTGAATGTAACCATCTTCTATGCTTCAAGAATTGATCTTGTCTCCATTCTTTGTCTTCCAAAACTTCAATTGTTGATTGGTCTGCACCAACAGCTCCCCCTCAATCATCAATTGAGGTTTCTCTTATCTTCTTTATGCCTGCCATGTCTTTGAACTTCTGTAGCTTTGGTCCACCCAAGCTTTTAGTAAGCATATCAGCTATCTGATCTTTTGTTGAAGTATGTATAACTTCAATCTCTTTATCCATCACCTTCTCTCTTAGAAAGTGATACTGAATCTCAATGTGTTTGGTCCTGGCATGAAAAACAGGATTAGCAGCTAGATACAATGAACTCATGTTATCTCCATAAATGATAGGTATGCTCTGTATAGTGTCAAAACTCTTCATGAGAGTCTTAAGCCATATCACTTCCTTTGCAGCTTCAACCATGCCTTTGTACTCTGCTTCTGTAGATGACAAAGCAACTGTATGTTGCTTCTTTGAACACCAAGAGATTAACTTATCTCCCACATAACACATGTATCCATATGTTGACCTTCTATCATCTGGATTACCTGCCCAATCTGCATCACTATATATTTTGATATTTGTATCTCATGTAAAACCATAATACAAACCTTCTTTGAGTGTACCCTTAATGTACCTCAACACTCTTTGACCTGCAATCCAATGTTCTTTTCTAGGACAATGCATGAATTGTAACAAAACCCCAACTTCATATGATAAATCAGGCCTAGTTAATGTAGCATAGATAAGACTTCCAACCAAACTCTGATATTGTTTCATGTCCTTGAACTCTTCACCTCCATATCTGCTCAATTTGTGATTCACCTCCATTGGAGTAGGTGCTACCCTGCAATCATTCATTTTAAACTTGATTAACAAGTGTTTCAAATACCTTTCTTGAGTCATATACACTCCATGTTGAGTGTATGAAATCTCCATGCCCAAGAAGTATGACAAATCTCCCAAATCACTGATTTTGAACTCTTTCTCCATTTGCTTCTTTAAGCTTTGAATGCCTTTCTCATCTATACCTGTAAGAATTATATCATCAACATATATGCACATGTAAATAAACCCATCATCACTTGCTTTGACAAGCAAGCTACTATTTGCTTTTGATACTTGAAATCCAAGTTCTTTCAAGAACTTTACAAGTCTATAGTTCCATGCCCTTGGGGCCTGCTTCAAGCCATATAAAGCTCTCTTGAGCTTACACACATGATCTGGATATCTTCCATCTCTAAATCCTTGAGGTTGCTCCATGAAAACATCATCTGAAATGTAACCATTCATAAAGCATTCTTCACATCTAATTGACACAATTTCCAACCTTTACATGCAGCAATTGCTATGAGTGTCCTAATGGTTGTCATCTTTGCCACAGGACTATAAGTCTCATCATAATCAATACCATATGTTTGAGCAAACCCTTTCACAACAAGTCTAGCTTTGTACCTAGACACACTTCCATCTGCAAATCTCTTTGTCTTATAGACCCACTTGAATCCAATGATCTTCTGGCTATTTGGTTTAGGAACTAATTCCCAAGTCTGATTCTCCATTAATGCATCATATTCTTCCTGCATAGCTTTCTCCCAATTTTCCTTGCCTTTTGCCTCTTCAAATGTAGAAGGGTCTTCATCTGCCTTTATCATATAAGCATAATCTTTGGTAGCCAAAAAGGAAGTATCATAGCTATACCTTGTAGGTTTCCACTTGTGTCTTGATGACCTTATGAGTTCTCCACTCCTTGAGGTTTCTGGTTCATCACACTCAGGATCAAATCTTGGCATTTCTTCAACTTCAACCTGCACTTCATTATTCTCCTCTTCATCACATATCTGAACCTTTGATTTACCTTTCCTTTGGTTTACATCTTCTTCATTACCTGCATTAATATTAATTGTACCTGCATACCAAGTACCTTGCTCATCAAATGTAACATCTTTTGACACAATGAATTGCTTTGTGGATGGACTCCACAACCTATACCCCATCTGCTTGTCATCATAACCAATGAACACATACTTTTCAGCTTTAGATTCCAATTTGTGCCTTAATTGTGATGGCACATATGCATATGCCAAACACCCAAATACTTTGCAATGATCTAAGGTAGGTCTCTTACCCCACCATGCCTCATATGATGTCATACCCTGCAAGGCTTTACATGGTAACCTATTTACCAAATAAGTAGCTGTATTTACAGCCTCAGCCCACAAATAATTAGGGCAATTTTTCTCCTTCATCATGGATCTTGCAAACTCAACAAGAGTTCTATTCCTCCTTTCTGCTACACCATTTTGTTGAGGAGAGTACCTGCAAGTAATTTCCCTTTTTATACCTGCATTCCACAAGTAATCACTGAACTCATTAGAGAAATACTCTCCCCCTCCATCTGTCCTTAGTCTCTTCAATTTATGACCTGTAATTCTCTCTGCATACACATGATAATGTTTGAATGTATTGAACACGTCTGACTTATCTTTGATCACATAGATAGTGATCCATCTAGTAGCATCATCAACATAAATCACATAGTACCTTGATCCATTTATACTGAAATCCTTTGATGGTCCCCACACATCTGTGTGTACCAACTCAAGTTTCTCTGAATACATAAAACCATGCTTAGAATAAGATTGCTTATGAGCCTTACCTAATTGACATGCCTCACATCTGTATGTCATATGTTGACTTGCAACATTAGGCAATCCAAGCACTGAACCATTGTTAACCATATCTTTGATACCTCTTTCATTGAAGTGTCCAAGCCTCTTGTGCCAAAGATCTAACTCAGAGATCTTATGTCCTCCATAAGTGAACAAGGCATGACCAACATTACCTTGGATCTTCAATGTGAACAATCTTCCTTCTTTCTTCCCTGAAACAATTTGTTTATACCCATTGCTAGGGTCTTCCACAAACACTCCTTCATTAGTGAACCTGAATTTTTAAACTTTTTCAACAATTTGTCCTACACTTATCAGATTCTTAGGAATTGTAGGAACATACAAGACCTTACTCAATAAGGTGCTACCATCCTTGGCCTTCAGTGATCCAATTGACTTCACATTGTGCTTTGTATTGTCACCTGTTTGAACAACATGATTAGATACCTTATTCTCCAAATCAGTCATCAATGCTATGTTACCACTCAGGTGATTGCTACACCCTGAGTCAATGTAGAAGACTCTTTGATCTTCACTCTGCCTTTCACAAGTTGCATTCATTATCAATGTTGAATACTCCTTCTGATATGAAGCATAATTGTATTAGGTATTGTTATATTGTTGACTTTGGAATCCTCTACCTGCATTTCTTCCAAAGTAACCTCTATTACCTCTACCTCTGAAATTACCTCTTTGATTTCTGCCACCTCTTCCTCTTGAATTATAGTTCTGATTATATCGACCATTACTCTGAGTATTATGCCAACAATCATTAGCTAAATGATTTGTCTTACCACAAATCCAGCAAGCTTTGACTCCATCTTTATTATCCCTGCCTCTTCCTCTACCTTTGCCACCTCCTCTTCCTCTTAGGAAGTTGTCTTGACTAGTTGTGCCTTCATCTTCATTTGCTTGTTGTTTCCCTTTAATATTTTTCTTCTTATCCTTTGAGTACATTGCATGACCTGTACTCTTGTCACCTTCTCCTTTGACATCCTGCTCAAATGTTAGCATGTGACCTAGCAACTGATTTAGATCAGGAGTGAAATGATCAAGTGATAACTCAGTAGACAAAATGAATGGCTTCCATTTGTCATCACCTCTCAAACCTGTAAGAATTTGCCTTACCAGTTTATCCTCCTCAATGTCTTCATCAACAACTCCTAATGCATCTGCAATGTCTTTCATCCTTGTTACATAATCTGAAATGGATTGAGAAGCCTTCTTCTTGAAAGTAGTAAATTCTACCCACAAAGATGCCTTCCTTGACTTTGTGGTGTTTTGGAAATGCTCTTCCAAAGCATTCCAAATATCACTTGCACTTTCAAGACCTCTAATGTGAGGTAGCAAGTAGTCATTGACTACCATATAGATAATGCTCCTAGCTTGAGCATCTCTTTTCATCCAATTCTTCAAATCTGATAATTCCTCCCTAGTTGGAACACTAGGATCTCTGAATTGTGGCTTTTCTTCTTCACCTGTAATGTAAGCTATCAAATCTTTGCTCATTAGATGAGCTTCCATCCTCATTGACCATGCAGGATAGTTTTCTCTATCCAATTTCTCTATCTGAAGAGAATCTCCCATCCTTCCTTCACCTGTATATTGAATTCTTCAACCTTTATGAGTAATAGATGTACCTTTACTTCGAATAATACTCCTTTAGTCTTCCTTGATGTCGTATGAACTCCTTCTCAAGCTTTACTCTCAAGCTTTCACCTTTTGAACCTTCAGATGTTGAATTCTTTGTAGCTGCAGCAGTCGGGATCCTCCTTTCTTCAATTCTGATGCTTCCTGCTCTGATACCACTGATGGAGAGTGTTAATCTCCAAAAGAAAAACCTAATCTTGAAATTAGAGCACTTCTATATCAAGAGTAAGTCAAAACCTTCACCAATTTAGAAAATCAATACTCAATTATAAGGATTTGGGAAAATATGTGAACATGATGATACTATAGAAAGTCTGCTGCACCTTCTCCAAGTTAAATCACTCCAAAATATTGAGTATAACTTGAGAAATCAACTTGACAAGTCACCTATGTCTAAAACTATACTTCTGAGAAGTCGATTTAGACACCTATAACTTCTAAGACATGGTTCTCCAAGAATGGAACCCATTTACACAAATGCTTTTAGCCATGAGTAGCTTACCTTCCAACTTAAAGATTAAGTGATTACTTGCATAAAAGTTTAAACTGTGGAGTGAGAAATGATCAAATCATTGACTTCAAATTTTGCACCTGTTTCAGGAACCAGTGAACACTTCTTCACATACAAATGTTCCTACACATAATTCTCTCAGCCTGATCACAATTGAAAGTTGAAAATTTATACAGAGGTCAGTCACCTATAGACTTAGACTTGTACAAAAGCATTTCATAAAAGATCTAACACATAAGGAAAAAACTCAGAAACATCGGGCGCAAAAATTCTGTCATTTTTGAAGGAGTTTACAACTGAATGATGAGAGAGAATTCAACTAACTTCTCATGTGTCTAATGACTCTTACAACTTCTCATTTCTCTATTCTCATGCTCTCTCATACTTGCCCCGACATTTTCCATAGTTATTTATAGGCAAATATGTACAAGCTTATGACTAATCAAAAGTATAAGTGACCTATATCTGAACTAATGTACATATGTGTACATTTCTTTCAACCTCTGAATGTAACCATCTTCTATGCTTCAAGAATTGATCTTGTCTCCATTCTTTGTCTTCCAAAACTTCAATTGTTGATTGGTCTGCACCAACAGTTGTAAGCCACTTTCTCAACCCATGGAGCCCAATTCAAAGTTAGTTGTAGGTCAAGGAGAGGCTATAGACGATATTACACTATATAGAAGCATAATTGGTTCATTAATTTATGCTACATTCACTGGACCTAATCTTGCATATGTAGTAGGTGTTCTTTCTCAATTTTTGCATACACCCACTCATGATCATCTTATGGCAGCAAGAAAGGTACTTAGATACATCAAGCACACCATCAAGTAGGGTCTATTTTACTCATATGATACTAATCTAAGTGTCAAAGGATATAGTGATGCTGATTGGGCAGGTAGCAAAGATGATCAAAGGAGTACATGGGGTTATGTTTTCAAGATAGGTACAAAAGTGATCTCTTAGAGCTCTAAGAAGCAACCCACTATTTTTCTTTCATCCACAGAGGCTGAGTACAGAGGTTTAACATTGGCTACATGTGAGCTATTATGTCTTAAGAAGCTACTTAACAACTTGAAAGTGGAAGTGGAGGATTTTCCTCTTTATGGAGAAAACATTTCAAGCATCTACCTAGCTAACAATCCCATGTTTCATGCAAGGAGCAAGCACATAGAAGTTCATTACCACTTTGTTAGAGAAAAGGTGATGGTGAAGGAGTTCGATATAAGGTATGTGAACACTAAAGTGCAAGTTGCAGACATGATGAAAACCTTTCTTGAAGGTACAAAGCCTAGAGGATTCAAAGAAGCAATCAACATAAGAGACATATGATGAAGCAACAAAGTAAAAGACTTAAGCTTGAGGGGGAGTAGTGAAAGTTTTTCAAGCTCAAGAGTGTGGGAACATGCCCCATATTGCACCTTCCACATCATCCACAATCAAAGGAGGCTGATTTCCATGATTTGGAGGCATCAATTCATGCCCATAATGGAAAGAAGATGATTAGAGAAGATTTAGCTCACCTCTTGATCTGATTGGACCTCACTTTTGATATGTCTATGGTTTTGATTGGTTAAAGAGGTTAGTATGTGGTTTTTAGAACCTCTAATGAGTTGTATTATGACTTAAAGTCATGGAAATACGTGCCCAAGCTACCCTCTTCCTTAAGCACACCGCCTACTCGTTGTTCTCTTCATATTTTGCAAAGATTTCACTTTTTCATACTCTCTCTCTCTAGATGATCTTGGCAAAACCATTGGTTTTGTAATTATTGTTTCTTCCTCATCCCGAATCCATTTTCAATAATTTTTGTCTTGTTTGAAAGCTTATAAGTTCTAAGTTTAGCGTTATAAGTCTTAGGTTCAGTGTCTGCACATGTGTAGAGAACTGTCCAAAATAGTGCCTCTCTAGTTAGCTCATACTCTGTAAATAGATCAAGTTATACGTTTTGTTGCAGCTGGTTGAGGCATCATCTAGTGTCCAAATGGACTGATTTTACTCTCATTTGAAAGCTCTCAAAGTCTAGTTTGAGGTTAGAAAGTTTTATTTTCAATCTCGAGATGTAGGCAGAAAAACACAAAAAATATAGGGCCTATGTTTGAAACATTTCAAGACTCTAAGAGGGTTCATTTGCTTTTGTTGTGCACATAGGAGTGTTTATCCTCCAACACAGATGTCTTGCTTCAGAACTACAGTCCTTAGTTGTGGGATCTCCTATATAATCTCTAGTACAATTCTCCATACCTATCAGTCCTAGGTTGTGGGACTTCTTGTATCAGTTATATATTCTTGGATTATTCCCCTACATGTGTGATCTTGTAATCATAAGTATTATTCCAAAATCTTGTCTAGTCTAGTTAGAGAGAAAAATCTAGTGCTCCCCTAACAATTTGGCGAGACACACTTCTATTCAAGACTACAAATCATGGAGAACACAGTTTAATTGATTTTGGCATCACTTCAGAGTCTCTAGCAATGAGTCGAGGACCTAGCTCATTGATAGACACAAGTTGAGATGGGACATCTAGTGCATGAAGGCACACTCCTCCAAGAATTATAAGAAGGAATCACGAATTTTCAAGAAAATCTAAGAAGTATTCAAGTGAATTAATGGCCTAGTTCATCTGTCATGAAGGAATCCAAGACTTGCGTGCTAGAAAATTTTGATGCTGATTGCATGAAGTTCCACGGATTTCTTTAGCAAGCTAAATTGTACATTCGTATGCAACCTGATAGATACCCTAACAAGGCATCCAAGGTTGGTTTTATTGGAACCTTGCTCTTTGGCCAAACATTATCATAGTTTGTCTCAATCTTGGAGAAAAACATGGTAGTACTTCAGGACTATGAGGGGTTCCTTCAAGAGCTCACCACCATGTTTGGAGATGCACACACAAGTCAAGTGGCAAAAACAAAAATCTCGAAGCTATGTCAAGGTAATGCCATGTCTACTTTTACATCAAAATTTAGGCACTTGATATGTGATCTCACTTGGCAAGAAGATTATTTCATAAGACAATTTAGATGGACTTTGAGAGATGATGTGAAGGACCTTCTACTCATGATGCTAGAGCTTAAGACATTGAATGAATACATCACCCAAGCTATTCAATATGATTATTTCATTTTTGAAAGGAAACAAGAAAAACAAGTAGAAGGAAGACTTTGCCAATAGAAACCCTTCCAGATCACCCCTAGAGAAGAGTCTATGCTTGAACCTATGTAGATAGATGTAACTTGGTTCTAGCCTCTAATACCACAAGAGAAATAGAGAAGGAGGGAAAACAAGCTATGCATGTGGAAACACTAGACATATTGGAGTTAAATGTCCCAACAATAGAACATTCTCTAGAGTCACACTCACCCTTGTAGAGTAAGGAAATGAGGAATTCCAATGGTAAAAGAGACCATATAGTCGGACCCTGATATAAGAAATGATCTCATTATTTCAGCAACACTCATAGAAACATGTCTTTTTCCTATCAAGTTAATCATGCCTAAGAGTACCCTTCCCCTCTCAGCCCTAGTAGATTCAGGAGCCTGGTCATGTTTTATCAATGAAGTATTTGTTAAGCAACATAGGATTTCAGTGCTTCAGAAGAACAAACCAGTAGTAGATGAAGTAGTAGATGGACGACCTCTTGCATCTGGGAATATTACCATGGAAACCACACCATTAAGAGTATAGCTTGATGACCATCATTACCACATATGTTTCAATGTAATATTTAGTCCAATAAATTGTATTATCATTGGAATGCCCTAGCTAAAGAAACATAATCCATATATTAATTGGGAAAAAAAAATCACTCATCGAGATATCCACAAGAACCTGACATGTATAGGAGCCAAAGCCTTCCTACATGCAATAAGGAAGGAACTGGTATATATGATCTATATTGTACCAACTCAAGAGTCAAGGAAAGATGATCTAGTCAAGCTACCCAACCAATACCAAGCTTTTAAAGATATTTTTAAAAAGAATGCAGATATCCTCCCAGAGCATAAACCTTATGATTGTGCCATAGAACTTCAAGAGGGAGCACAATCACCCTTTGGACCAATCTACAAACTATCCCCAAAGGAGCTTATAGAATCACACAAGAATATTAATGAGAATCTAGCCAAGGGGTTTATCAAACACTCAAAGTCTCCATCAGGAGCCCCTAGTCTATTTGTAAAGAAGAGGTATGCGACTCTTCAAATGTGTGTAGACTATCATGACTGAATAAGGTCACTTAAAAAAAAAAAAGATATACTCTAGCACTAATATCAAATCTATTGGAATTCCTTGGACAAGCAAATTACTTCACAAAGATTGACCTTTGAGGAGCTTACAATCTTGTCAAGATCAGAGAAGGAGTCGAATGGAAGATAACATTTTCGAACAAGGTACATGCATTTTATTCTAAATTTTCATTACATACCGTCCATGATGCTAGCAATGTTAGTCAAATGCCTTGTCAGGAAGATCTTACCTTGCACCAAAGAAAGGTAAAAAGTTCTTTGATCAAGAGAGTGTATTATTTAAACCTGAACATCTCTAGCAACTATCTTTTCAAGCCAACATGAACATTTAGCCTTGTCTCATTTGAGTATAGAGATTCTAAAACATGACTAATTGTTTTGTAAAATCAAGTAGAAAAATTCAGCACGAAAAATTTCAAGTGCTAATTGAGTCCGAGGAAAAGGGTGGGTTATTATTCTATAAGAACCTATTGGATATCCCTCCAAGAAAGCCCAAGATCCAAGTACTTCAACAACATCATGATAACCTTACAACATGACATTTTGGAGTGAATAAAACAATAGAACTCATATCAAGGGATTTTTGGTGGCCTCAAATGTGGAAGCAAGTCAAAGAATATATTTGAATCCATGACACTTGCAATGGATCTAAGGTACCATGACATAAACCTAATGGCCTCTTGCAACCTTTACCTATTCCAAAAAGACCATGGGATTCATCATCTATGGACTTCATCATAGGCCTATCAAGGTCGGATGAGTATGATGCCATTCTTCTTACAATGGATAGATTCAAAAAGATGGCATACTTCATTCCAACTACCAAGGCAATCACAAGTGCATCAACTACTAGAGTTTTTCTCAAATAAATCTTTAGGCTTCATGGATTGCCTGGTGATATTGTCAGTGATCGATGTCCGTAGTTCATGTCGTGCTTTTGGATCAGTCTTTGAAAGCTCCTTGGTGTTGAAGTTAAACTCTCTAAAACAAATAATCCACAGGCTGATGAAAAAAAAAAACGGATGAATCAAGTCCTGGAAGAGTATCTCTATTGCACCATCAACTATCATCAAATAATTGTTTTGAGCTTTTAATCTTTGTAGAGTTTGCTTATATTAAAAGTGTTCATACATCTACCAAGCAGGATCCCTTCTTTGCAAATCAGGGACAACATCGAAGGATGAATATACAACTTACAAATCATTCTAAAAACCTAGGTCTAGAGATAAGGCCCACTACATCATGGATATTCACAAAGAACTCAAGGAAGAGACCAATAGAGCTCAAGAACAATATAAGTACAATGGAGATCAACATTGTGTTCAAAATCCATTCTATCTCATTCGGGATAAAAGTATGGTTACTAAAAAATAATTTGCACACATCAAGGCCTTGTGCAAATCTAGACCATAAGAGATTTGGTCCCTTCACCATCTTGGCCGAGATTAATCCAATCACTTTCAAGCTCCAACCTGAGTTGTGGGATCTCCTGTATCATATCCAGTTGAGCTATGCATACCTATTAGTCCCAGATTGTGGGACTTTTTGTATTAGTCAGAGATTCTTGTATTATTTCCCTATATGGATGATCTAGTAATCATAAGTATTAATCCAAAATCTTTTTTGATATAGTTAAAGAGCACAATCTAATCCTCTCCTGACAAATGACCGTAGTGGAAGATTTATGTGAAGAACATCATGAGATGGTGGTTTAAATCAAATTGCCATTCAATATTAGTCCGGATCAAACTATACAATAAGTATGCTTACATGCAAATTTTAAGCACGTGGAAAATGGAAAAGAAGTGAGGAAACACGAGGAGGATTTATGGAACTCAAAGTTGCAAGTTCAATCCCGATAATTCTCACATCAAAGGTGGACAAGATGCTCAAGTAGTTTTATGTTAAGCTTTTATTAACTCAAAAATTGGATGATGGGAATATGCTATTTTAAAGTAATTTTTTTTTGCAAAATTAAAAAAAAAGAACGCGAAGCTTTTACATTCTTTGAGGATGAAAAGGTCTCTTGGCATGGGGGCCTTCCAACAACTGAGGATAGAGGAAGGGAAGATTGTGTGGGCATTGATAGCAGAGGGGTGGAAGGAAAGGCTTTCATATGATAGGAAAAACACCTATCAATTTTAAGCCTTGGTCGGCACATCCCATTATCCCTTGTGACCCCCCTTCTCTATCATACGTGCACGGACAAGCTCATCAAGACCCATGCACACATATAGAGAAGCAGATGTGGACATATATAGAGATGTCCATAGTAGCTCCACCATCCACTACCCCCCTCATTTTCCATGAATGTATATTAGCAGATATGGATGACTATCAACAAAAGAGTCCATCTACCTGCACCATCCCTTTGTCTCTCTCTCTCTCTCTCTCTCTCTCTCTCTCTCTCCCTACATCGCATCACCTTCACCGATCTTCACAAGTCTAAAGGTAACGTTCACTATTCTGGGCATAGCCCCCTTAGGAAGATGGTCTCTCCGGTGTATTCTTTCTCTAGAGTCTTTGGACCTTGTCCAAAGTAGTTGAACAATGAAAACAGTGAGCACATTGTATAGTTCCACAGAGCAAAATAGAAAATCCATAAGCACGGATTCTTTTGGGAAGAGGCATCTTGCAAAGTTAGACATTTTGGAGAAAGACCTAAATTTGACATGAGTTTCTCTTGTCATTGGCATTTTTACCTGTCAAAACACCATGAATTTTATTTTCCTTGTCAATTGAAAGGTCCAAAATATCGATTTGCTTGTCATATGAAAGAAAAACGTTGAAATTAGATGAAGATCTTAGGTTCTCATGCCATTGTTGGAAGACATGGATATGGATACTTCAAGAAGTGAAGTGGTACTTGCCAAACGTGCTTGGTACCAGCCTTGATACACTTCAGTGTCGAGTAGTAGGCCCTCTTAGCTTCTCAATGACACCAATAAAGTACTAATGTACTTTGGAGTTGATGAATGTAAGGGTTGATCCAAAAAAGATAACTTCAAAAATCACAAGTTATCAAAAACTTGCTATTTTGGTTCACACACTTGCTTGTTCTTAAACTCAGTGCCCCCAGCACAATAAGAACTAGGAAAATTCCTTTTAGAGGCATCAAATTATCTTTGCAAGCTAATGTTTGCAAGTGGAATAATTCAAAATAACAAACTATACTCAGAGAAATCAATTTAGCAATCTTAGACTCACCCCCGACTTTTTAAATACTGCTCAAAGAAATACTAGTGACTACTTTGATCGTGATTTCTCCCAGATTGTAGATCCAATTGACTTGAAAATTTATCCGCATATAGAATATTTTAAGATGGTTCTAAAAAGCTAGTGAGATATGCTCAGTCAAAGTTGACTGTTTTGAGAGATCATAGCAGGAGAGTAAACTGAGTTGATCAATGACAAGTTTGTATTATAACACAATGTTGTACAAGATCATTGGCATAGAGAATGATGCTCAATGATGATCATTGAGTAGCTGTTGAATGTGCTTACTCAAGCTTACAAAATGATCAATCAAATGAGCTCAATGATGAAGTGTTGTCCTGTAACATAATCCTAGTAGGAGATGGTTGAACTACACCCTAAGAGAGAGGATTAGGAAGTAATCCTCAACCATGGCTTTTGGGGCAAGTGGTTAGCCCATCACATTCCTAACCAAGAGGTTGTGAGTTCAATTCCTTACATTGGTATCAGAGCCTAGGAAGTAGGCTTGGGCAAGGTGGAATGATCCAATGGCCTCTAAAAAAGGCGCTTGGGCATCCTCTATGTGAAAGGGTAGGAATTGTGGAAGGTGCGCGCGTCGGTTTCAAGGATGGACCTTACAATGATTGGGGTGTATCTCTCAATCCGTAGGTCGGATTGAGGCGTGTAATATACCGTTGGAAAGCTCTCGGAACGAACTTTCCAATGAGCTAGCTTGAAAGTGTGAATTCCTTGGAGATCCTTGGGTGGAACTTGATTGAGTGTTCAAGATACCAAGCATGGGTGAGAACAAGGTTCAAGACTGAGGTTGAGAACAAGGGCTCGAGACACCGAGGTTGCGAACAAGAAGGTTCAAGACACCGAGGTTGAGAGCAAGGGTTCAAGAGACCAAGGTTGCGAACAAGGTTCAAGAAACTATGCGAGGTTGAGGGACATCAATTCAAGGGCACCTAGGGGTTCAAGGGACTGATCACCGAGGCTAGAGGGATACAAGAGTAGATCATTGAGGACAATGATCGACCAAGGGGGGAAGAATGTAACATAATCCTAGTAGGAGATGGTTGAACTACACCCTAAGAGAGAGGATTAGGAAGTAATCCTCAACCATGGCTTTTGGGGCAAGTGGTTAGCCCATCACATTCCTAACCAAGAGGTTGTGAGTTCAATCCCTTACATGTCCCGTGACTTTTCCTAGGTCTTTTTATCACTTGCTTCACAATTTGAATTCAAATTAAAATTCTTGGATCTCTTCATAAAGTGACTCCTTTGATGTAGGAAATATTCTCTCATTAGGAACTCGTAGCTATGTTTTCTCCTAACTTCCACAAGTTGTGGCTTTTACAAAGCTTCTTCATGTGATTGACTTCTACCAAGGATAAATTTCTAGCTATTACTAGAGGTGTTTCTCATGAACCAATTAGTGAAGTAAGACATGTCCATAAAATTTCTCTACAGTATGTCAAATGTGAAGGCTTGGGTAAATTGCACCAACAACTACCCCTCAAGCCAAACATTTGGTTTCCATAGCATTATTGATCTTCAAGTATATCCTGCAATCCAATCATAGTCTTCAATCTGCTAATCTTGGTACCATCAAAGGCTTTGGTTAGTAAATCTGCAAGCTGCATATTAGTAGATACATAAGCAAGTTGAATCTTCTTGCTCAAGAGCTTCTCTCTAAGATAATGATAGTGTACTTCTATGTGCTTGGTTCTAGCATGATAGACATGGTTGGCTGCAAGATGTAATGAACTGTATTATCACCAAAAATAATTGGTGAGTGAGTGTGAAGGCCCAAATCTAAATATAACAATCTAATCCATATAGCTTCCTGAGTAGCATTAGGTAATCCCCTGTATTCAGCTTCTATTGAGGATAGAGCATCAGTTGGTTGCTTCTTTCCAGACCATGAAATTGGTTTATTTCTTGCAAAAGATACATACCCTGAAGTACTCCTTCTATCATCCTTGCATCTTGCCCAATCTTCATCTGAATATAGCTTTATATCTAAATCTGATGTATAAGGGAAGAAAAGGCCTTGGTTTTGAATGCCCTTCAGATACTTCAAAACCCTTTTACCTGATTTCAAGTGAGGTACTCTTGATTTGTGCATGAACTGACTCAAAAAACTTACTGCATAACTGTTGATGTGTAAAACACCACAAGAAATGAATTAATGTGACACTAGAACACCTCTATGGTCACCATTAACTCATTGCCACTCCAAACTTTGAGAAATGATAGCCGAAACCAAGAACTTTGCTTCTTCATATTTTTCTAGTCACTAAAATGACATACCTTTAGTATTTTGCTACTTTCTCTTAGCTCAAGTATTATTTTCTCCATAAAACTTTATAGGCTAAAACTAGAAGAGTAGAGCTTTCCAACAAGCTATCATATGCATCAAACGAATCTCTAGAACTCAAGTTATGGCCCTCACAAGATGATCCTGTATGACCTTCCAAAACTGGAAATCTTGCCTTCTCTAGTAATCCTGGGTGTCTAAAAATAAAAAATTCGATTCCTAGCATCGAATTTCAGTCAAAGTCGATGCCGGGCATCGACTTTGAGCTTTTTTTTTGCCTCTTTTTCTGTACAAAAAATAGCTTCTTTTACACACACATGAAGAAGACCACTTGTATGCTAGAAGTCGATACCAGACATCAACTTTATGCTGAAACTCGATGCCAGGCATCGAGTTGCTCCACAAATCTCATGTTTTATAAGATTCAACAATAGTTAACACACAGAGAATGAAAATAATGACTTATCAGCACAAACTCGATGCCAGGCATCGAATTGCTTGGAAAACTTGAACTTTTGAATTCATCACACTGTAGGCAAGCATGGAGATGATGGAGAGAGACTCATACACAGAACTTTACTCAGTTCTTTCTCATAGCTATGAAAACTCAGAAGTTTTATAGATGCTTTCTCACTCAGAGAAGCCCGACTATACTCCGTCGTATAAAATGAACTCCTCTCTTTCTATCACTCTCTTCCACTTCTTGTCTCTCGCTCTCTCTCTCTCCGCATTAGTTGATACAAACTAACTTATATAGATTTTCGTATTCTCGTGATTTTTTTTTTAAAAACTTCTAGAACTAAAGTGAACTAACTTTACAAGTATAATACACTTGTGAATTTGTCCCTTCACATAGGCATGGGTTTTTCTTCCTAAGACTTTGACCTTCAAATATATATCCAATTAGTGAGTGTTTCTCCAACAGCTCCCCCTCAATCACTAATTGACATTCCCTGTTTCTTCATATCATCTTCTTTTCTTTTACTCCTTCCATGCTTTTGAATCTGCTAGTCTTCACACCATCCAAGCTCTTTGTCATTATGTCTGCTATCTGATCCTTTGTAGAAATGTACTCCACTTCAATCTCCTTCTCCATTACCTTTTCTATGAGAAAATGATACTGTATCTCTATGTGCTTTGTCCTTGCATGAAAAACTGGATTCGTTGCAAGATAAAGTGAACTCATATTATCTCCATGTATTGTAGGTGTACCTTGATCAATGCCCAAGCTTTTGAACAATGTCTGCATCCATATGACCTCCTTAGCTGCTTCCACAAGTCCTTTGTACTCAGCTTCAGTTGATGATAATGCTACTGTATGTAGTTTCTTTGAACACCAACTTACAAGCTTATCACCAATGTATATCATGTAACCATGAGTTGATCTTCTGTCATCTTGGTTACCTGCCCAGTCTGAGTCACTATAGGCTCTCAACTTCAAATCTAATGTAAAAGGATAATATAATCCTTCCTTTACAGTTCCTTTGATATATCTGAGAACTCTTTGACCTGCAATCCAATGTGGGTCCTTTGGACAATGCATGAATTGTGAAAAAACTCCCACTGCATAACTAAGATCAGGTCTTGTTAATGTAGCATAAATCAAACTACCCACAAGAGATTGATACTTCCTCATATCTTTGTATTCTGCACCATCATATTTACTGAGCTTGTGATTAACTTCAACTGGAGTTGAAGCTTCTCTGCAATTTTCCATATCAAACTTCTTCAATAGATTCAGAAGATACCTTTCTTGTGATACATATATGCCATGATCTGTATAAGTGACTTCCATTCCAAGAAAGTATGACAACTTTCCTAGGTCACTGATCTTGAACTCTTTCTCAAGTAATCTCTTTACCTCCTTGATTCCTTCATCTGAAGTACCTGTGATTATAATGTAATCTACATAAATACAAATGTAGATTGTACCTTCCTCTGTTCTTTTGATAAGTAGACTTGGATCTGGTTTTGAACTTTGATATCCAAGTTCATTCAGATACTTCACCAGTCTATAGTTCCATGCTCTTGGAGCTTGCTTCAATCCATACAATGCTCTTCTCAACCTGCAAACAAAATTTGGATACCTGGAATCTATAAACCCTTGAGGTTGTTCCATGTATACCTCATCTGATATGTATCCATTCTAGAACGCATTCTTTATATCCAATTGACTTAGAGTCCATCCTTTTGAAGCTGCAATAGCAATGATTGTCCTTATAGTTGACATCTTAGCTACAGGACTGAATGTCTCATCATAATCTATGCCATAGGTTTGGGCATAGCCTTTCACCACCAATCTAGCTTTGTATGTGGCTATACTTCCATCTGCAAGCTTCTTCACTTTATAAACCCATTTATTTCCAATAACCTTCTTACCATTTGGTTTAGGAACAAGTTCCCATGTCTTGTTCTCCTCCAGTGCATTGAACTCTTCCTTCATTGCTTCTTCCCATTGCTTCTTACCTTTAGCTTGATCATAGTTCTAAGGTTCTTCATCATCTTTGACCATATATGCATAGTTCTTCTGAGTTATGTAAGAAGTATCATAAGAATACCTTTCTGGTTGTCTTCTAGTCCTGCTTGACCTTCTTGGTTCACATTCTTCATAAGTATCTGGATACACCTCTTCATCAAATATAGGAGCTTCTTCATTCCTTCTTGTTAATCCACTTCTGGATGTACTTGCTTGCACATAGTCTTCATCTCTATTTACCTGCACAATTGATTTTCCTTTCTCACATCTTCTTACCTCTTCTTCAAATTCTTCAGCTGTATGACCTTGATCTGCATACCAACTTTTCTGTTCATCAAATGTAACATCTCTAGAAACATTAAATTGTTTAGTTAGAGGATTCCACAATCTGTAACCCATCTGCTTTTCATCATAACCAATGAACACATATTTTTCTACCTTTGGTTCAAGTTTATGTCTAAGTTGTGATGGCACATAAGCATATGCAATTGATCCAAACACTCTACAATGATCTAGTGTTGGTTTCTTACCCCGCCAAGCTTCATATGGAGTCATTCCATTTAGAGCTGCACATGGTAATCTATTCACAAGATATGTGGCTGTATTTACAGCCTCAACCCAAAGATAATTTGGACAATTCTTCTCCTTCAGCATAGCTCTAGCAAACTCAACCAAAGTCTTGTTCCTTCTTTCTGCTACACCATTTTGTTGTGGTGTATACCTGCAGGTTATTTCTCTCTTAATACCTGCATTCCAAAGATAATCATTGAACTCTTGGGAGAAGTATTCTCCCCCTCCATCAGACCTTAGTCTTTTAAGCTTTTGACCTGTTACTCTCTCTGCATATGCATGAAAATGCTTGAAGGCTCCAAACACTTCTGATCTTTCCTTCAAAACATATAATGTTATCCATCTTGTAGCATCATCAATGAAAAGAACATAATACCTTGAGCCACTGATAGATCCTTCTTTTGTTGGTCCCCATACATCTGTATGAATGAGCTCAAGTATTCCATCATGTTTGAATCCTTTCTTCTGAAATGGTAACCTGTCTGCTTTTCCCATTTGACATGCTTCACATTTATAAACCATATGTTGACTTTGCACATTTGGTAATCCTAGTACAGACTGATTAGCAACCATAGCTTTAATTCCTCTTTCATTGAAATGACCTAATCTCTTATGCCATAGATCAAGTTCTGTAATCAGTGCTTCACCATGTGTGAGGAAAGCTTGACCAATGTTCCCTTGCACTCTTAAAGTAAAGAGTCTACCTTCTTTCTTACCACAAACAATCTGATTATATCCATTCTCTGGATCTTCAACAAATACTCCTTCATTTGTAAACCTGACTTGAAAACCTTTTTCAACTATCTGTCCCACACTAATCAAGTTTTTAGGTATTGTAAGAACATACAAAACATTGGTTAGCAAATCTGCTCCACTCTTGCATTTCACTTTTCCAATTGAATGTACACTGTGTCTTGTATTATCACCAGTTTGAACTGTGTGACTAGAAATGCCTTTGTCCAATTCTGACATCAATTCTATGTTTCCTAACAAATGATTAGAACATCCAGAGTCAATGTAAAATACCTTTAGATCTTCTTTATCTGATGTGCTGATTGAATTCATCATCAATGATGTATGACTTTCATTCTGTGTGTCATTTGCATAGTTGTAGTAGGTGGTGTTGTAGGATTGATTCTGTCCCCAACTTCTGCCTCCACCTCTACCATAGCCTCCTCTTTGACTTTGTCTACCTCTTTGAAAATTACTTTGATATCTTCCACCTCGACCTCTGCTATTGTTGTTTTGATTTTGGTTTGATCCTTGTTGGTTGTGCCAACAGTCATGAGCCAAATGATTACTCAATCCATAGATCCAGCAAGCCTTCTTGTTATTATTTTGATTACCTCTACCTCTTTCGAAACCTCTTGCTCTTCCTCTGCCAGTGCCTTTACCTCTTGCATAATAAACTTGAGAAGTTGACTCTTCTTCATCCTTTGCTTTACCTTTATCTCCTTTCTTCTTGTTCTTCATGTACATTGCAGAACTTTGTCCTTTATCTCCATCTCCCTTCAAGTCTTGCTCATATGTGAGCATCAAACCAAGCAACTGGTTCAAATCAGGAACATAATGATTTAATGAAAGTTTTGTTGATAAGACAAAAGGTTTCCACCTTTCATCCCCTCTCAAACCTGCAAGTAGCTGAGCAATCAATCTGTGATCTTCAACATCTTCATCTATGGATCCAAGACTATCTGCAAGATCCTTCATCTTAGTGACATAATCACTAATGGTTTGACTTGGCTTCTTCTTGAATGTTGTAAACTCTGACCATAGAATTGCTTTCCGTGCTTTAGTAGTGCTTTGGAAATGATACTCCAATGCATTCCATATATCTTCAGATGATTCCAATCCTCTGATGTGTGGTAGCAAATGATCTGAGATTGTATTGTAGATGTAGGCTTTTGCACTTGCATCCTTCTTCTGCCAATGCTTTAAAGCATCAAGTTCCTCTTTCTTTGGTCGGCTTTCATCTTCAAATACTGGCTTCTCTTCTTCACCTGTTACATATATCATGAGATCCTTACTCATAAGTAAGGCTTCCATTCTCATTACCCATGCGGGGTAATTATCTCTGTCCAGTTTGTCAATGGAGATATGATCTGCCATACTCCTTCCCTTCTGCTACAACCTGTGAGCTTAAAGATAAGGGATAATACCTTTTGGAGTTATTTGTGTATGAATATACTTTTGAAGTAATCTTTTGATGCCTTGTGCCTTCAAATGTTTCACCTTTGAAACTTTAATGGAAAACTTTCCAAAACTTCTCGTACCTTTGCCGCCTTCTATTCTTCAGGACCTTTCTGCTCTGATACCACTTGTTGATGTCTAAAACACCACAAGAAATGAATTAATGTGACACTAGAACACCTCTATGGTCACCATTAACTCATTGGCACTCCAAACTTTGAGAAATGATAGCCAAAACCAAGAACTTTGCTTCTTCAAATTTTTCTAGTCACTGAAATGACATACCTTTAGTATTTTGCTAATTTCTCTTAGCTCAAGTATTATTTCTCCACAAAACGTTATAGGCTAAAATTAGAAGAGTAGAGCTTCCCAACAAGCTATCATATGCATCAAACGGATCTCTAGAACTCAAGTTATGGCCCTCACAAGATGATCCTGTATGACCTTCCAAAACTGGAAATCTTGCCTTCTTTAGTAATCCTGGGTGTCTAAAAATAAGAAATTCGATGCCTAGCATCGAATTTCAGTCAACATCGATGCCGGGCATCGACTTTGAGCTTTTTTTTGCCTCTTTTTCTGTACCAGAAATAGCTTCTTTTACACACACATGAAGAAGACCACTTGTATGCTAGAAGTCGATGCCAGGCATCGACTTTATGCTGAAACTCGATGCCAGGCATCGAGTTGCTCCACAAATCTCATGTTTTAAAAGATTCAACAACAGTTAACACACAGAGAATGAAAATAATGACTTATCAACACAAACTCGATGCCAGGCATCGAAGTTCTTGGAAAACTTGAACTTTTGAATTCATCACACAGTAGGCAAGCATAGAGATGATGGAGAGAGACTCATACACAGAACTTTACTCAGTTCTTTCTCATAGCTATGAAAACTCAGAAGTTTTACAGATGCTTTCTCACTCAGAGAAGCCCGACTATACTCCATTGTATAAAATGAACTCCTTCTCTCTTTCTATCACTCTCTTCCACTTCTTCTCTCTCGCTCTCTCTCTCCGCGTCAGTTGATACAAACTAACTTATATAGATTTTCGTATTCTCGTGATTTTTTTTTTTAAACTTCTAGAACTAAAGTGAACTAACTTTACAAGTATAATACACTTGTGAATTTGTCCCTTCACATAGGCATGGGGTTTTCTTCATAAGAGTTTGACCTTCAAATATATATCCAATTAGTGAGTGTTTCTCCAACAATAACAAACGTCAATCCTTGTCAATGTGGCATAGTTCAAGATTTCTACTATGCTTTGATATCCTGCAATGTCTTCAAGCTCAACACCTTCATGAGTACTTAATTTATGGTTTATCTCCATAGGAGTGCTAGCTATCTTTGCATTCTCCAATTGAAACCTTTTTAACATGTCTTGCACATAATTCCTTTGAGTGATGTAGATACCTGAGTTTGCATATACCAACTCAAGTCTGAGAAAATATTTTAGTAACCCTAGGTCACTAATCTTGAACTCTTGCATCATTTGATTCTTTATATGTTTGATGCAATTGACATCACTTAGTGTAAGGATAATGTCATCAACATATACACACAGATATATCACCTTTGAATTGCTCCTTTTGATGAACAAGGATGAATCTGCCGTCCATGAAAGCATTGGAAGTACCCTCTTTTTGTTTATTGGATCTTTTTTTATGTAATTCTGCATTCAATCTAAAGATAAGCTCCTCTTGTTCTTCTATCTTCTTCTTCAAAGCCTGCACCTTGTCGCGGAATCCAACTCTGCTCTGATACCACTTGTAACAAGTCTCCTAATCTTGAATCACAATTGCACACATAATAATAGGCTTCGACACCACAAGATGTAAAGAAGGAAAACAGAGTATACACAGAACAAGAAGAGAGAAAATTTTATTATCTGTGCAGATTTACAAGTAGTTCTGATCTGCGTTACAAAATCTATCAGATAGCTTCAATGTGAAGCCTCATCCACCCGACCACCCCTGAGCTGATCTCAATCCTCACAATCTCAATCCCAATCTCAATCACAATCACAATCTCAATCTCAATCTCAATCTCAATCTCAATCTCAATCCCAATCTCAATCGCAATTCCAAAAGCCGAAAAACGATCCTGATGACTGTATGACTATCGTCCTTTTCTATCTCTCAGTCTTCATCTTTTTTGGATCTCCACCTTTTTGCAAGTGCACGACCAATCACGCCTTCCTAGATCCGCACTCTTAGAATCTGCATGCTCCAAGATAGCGTCTTTTTGCATGTCTCATGCAAGACTTCTAGACCACCCATGTATCTACTTTTCATGTCCACCTCAAGAATCGTACCTACAAAAATAGAGGCGATCCCTGCAACACACTCACACACACGTCAATCACCCAAAAATAACCCATATACCCATGTGCGTTTTCTAAATCTGCGAACATGAATAAGATGAATGAATGAAGGCTTATCTTTTTTTTTTCTTTTTTTAAAGTGTTGGAAAACGGAACTTTTCCGAGCCTTGTAACTCAAAAATGGTGAGGAATTAGCTTAAGCTTTTGAGAGACAAAAATATTTAGTTCTTAAATCTATACAATAGTGTTAGAGATGCCCCAGGTCCAAATCTACTTCCAGATATCACTTTTGGGCATTGCAAAATCGAAAATTCTAGAGAGAGATGAAAAAACATGAAAAATCTCTTCGGTAACCTATCTTCATGAAACCAAAGAACTACAAAAAATTCAATCAAGTAAAGTTTTTCTACTAAGAGTACTCTACCTTTCTCTCATGGAATACTTTTTCAGATTCCTTTGTCTTCGTGCTCAAATTTAACATGCAAATTTCATGCAACAAGTTTCTAGAGAGAGAATGTAAAAACTTATTGCTACAAAATTTTACAGAACTGATCAGAATATCCTAAACATAAAATTTCATTATTACCTACACATCTTTTTTTTTCCCAGGTGGAAAATCAATGTGGCATCATTCAATTCTCCCCCTCTTTTAAGAACTATGTCCTCAGAGTTGGACAGAAGGATAATGTTCCATAAACTCATCTAAACCAACCCATGTTGAATCTTCAATAGGATATGCAAACCACTTTACTAAAATTTCCACTATTTCACGATTCCTAAGATGTCTAATTCTCCTATCCTTTATAACTTCTGGTTCCAGCTCAAAAGTGGCATCTTCCTTCAATTTAGATTTGTCCTGCAAAACAAGATTAGCATTAGGAATATACTTTTTACGTAATCCAACATGGAAGACTAAATGAATTTTCAAAGAGTTAGGTAGGTCAAGTAAATATGCAATAGAACCGATTCTTTCTTTAAGATTTTGAAAGGACCAACATAACGAGGAGACAATCGACGATCTTTGCCTAAAACTAGATTTGATTTAGAAGGACTCACTTTCAAAAAAACTAGATCATTTGTTCTAAATTCCAAGGGTCTCTTCTTCAGATCATGATATAATTTCTGACATTTCTGTGCATCTTTCATGTTTTTCCTCACCTTATTTAGCTCCAAGTCCATGTTTTCAAGCATCTCTTTGGTTATTTCAACCTGATTCTGTGAATTAAAAAGTGAATGTGGCAACAAGCAATTATAACTATACATTGCTTCAAAAGGTGTCATCTTAATAGAGGAATGCCATGCACTATTATATGCGTACTCAACCAAAGGAAAATATTCAATCCAATTGTTTTGCTTATCATTCACATACATGCGTAACATATCCTCAAGCAGCCTATTAACCCTCTCGGTATCACCATCGGTTTGAGGATGAAATGCAGTAGTCATGCGTAATTCTGTTCCTATAGATTGAAATGTTGCTTTCCAAAAATTAGATGTGAACCTTGCATCCCTATCAGAAATTATACTTTTGGGTATACCATGTAACCTAAAAATTTCTTTTATGAAAAATTTAGCAACATGCAAAGCTGTATCAGTTTTCCTCATGGGAAGAAAATGTGCCATCTTTGTAAGATGGTCCACGACAACAAAGATGGTATCATGCACACTTCTGGTCACAGGCAACTTTGTTATGAAATCCATAGAGATGGATTCCCATTTTTGATCAGGCACATGTAATGGTTGTAACATGCTAGGACTCCTTTTAAATACGGCCTTAACCTGTTGACAATTTAGACATTCTTCCACATACCTCTTAATATCATATTTCATACGTGGCCAGTAATGTGAAGCTTTCACTTTTGCATAAGTTAATCTAGAAAAACCAGGGTGTGTAGAGAAAGGTGCATCATGACATTCATGCATGATCTTTTCTTTCAAAACAGATTTGGAAGAAATACATAAACGAGAATTACAATACAAATCATTATTTCTCAAATGAAATTTTCCCTAAAACATAGAACCTGGATTCATACCCAAAAATTTCAAGATTGCTGCGTAAAATAAATCTTCTTTTAATTCTTTTCCAATATCAAAATCAGAGGTTAAAATAGAAATTGAACTACATAAGGGTTTACGACTCAAAGCATCGGCCACCTTGTTTTCTTTTCTTGCTAATTATTTAATATCAAAATCATATTCATTTAGCAATTGAATCCATCGTTTTTGACTATTGTTAAGTAAAGGTTGAGTAAATATGTATTTAAGGCTCTGATGATGTGTTCTTAATTCAAACTTTACTCCAAGCAATAAGTGTCTCCAATGTTTAAGTGCATGAACAGCTGCAAGCATTTCTAAGTCATGTGTTGTATAATTTAATTCATGTTTCCTTAATTTCCTTGACTCATAAGCCACTACCCTCCCTTCTTCTGAAGGTACACATCCAATTTGGCTTCCACTAGCATCACATGCACCAATAAAAAGCTTCCCTAACTCAGGTATCTTTAGCACACAATTTTTGATAACTTTCAGTTTTAATTGGTCAAATGCATTTTGACACTCATCGTTCCATGTGAACTCTCTATTTTTCTTTGTCAATTCTGTAAGAGGATTTGCAATTCGAGAAAACTCCCTAATGTGTGCCCTCTCATATTGTGCCAAACCAAGGAAGCTTCTCACATCTCTCACACATTTGGGTGTAGGCCAGTCAACTATGCTTTTAACTTTCTCAGGATCTATATGAATCCCTTCCTTAGAAACAACTCTCCCCAAATAAGTCACTTCCCCTTTTGTAAAAAAATCATTTACTCATCTTACCATATAGTTTATGCTCTCTTAGTTTTTGTAAAGTCTTCGTGAGATGCAATGAATGTTCATCATCATCCTTAGAATACACAAAAATATCGTCAACAACGACTAATATAAATTCATCAAGAGATTCATGAAACACATTATTCATGAAACACATAAATGTTGCAGGAGCATTTGTCAATCCAAAAGGCAAAACTGTGAACTCATAATGACCATATCGTGTTCTAAAAGCGGTTTTGGGTATGTCCTTAGCCTTTACTCTAATTTGATGATATCCAGATCTTAAGTCAATTTTAGTGAATACTATGGCACCACTCAATTGACTCAACATTTCATCTATGTGTGGCAATGGATGCTTGTTCTTAATGGTTTTCTTGTTCAATCCCCTATAGTCGATACAAAGTGAGTATGAACCAACTTTCTTTTTCTGAAACAAAACAGGTGCTCCCCAAGGTGAAACACTAGGTCTTATCAACTCCTTCTTCAATAGATCATCTAGTTGGAGCTTCAATTCTTTCAATTCATGAATATTGAAATTATAAGGTGCTCTAGAATATGGCCCACTTCCAGGATAAAAGTCTATCGCATGGTCAATCTTCGTAGGAGGAGGCATGCTCGGTAGATCATCAGGAAATACATCTACGTACTCATCTAAAAGTTTTCTAACATATTCAGGTATTTCCTCTTCTTTCTTCTTCTCTTGAAGGTCATGCACGTAAACCAAATATGTCTCACAACCCTATCAAATACCCCTAATCAAATTTATAACAAAAATAGGAGAAAAACTTGAATTACACTTGCCTGCAAGACAATGTTGCTTGCCTTCTGTTTTCAAAGTAAGGATCCCGCTTTCACAATCAATCACGACACTGTTATGAACTAACCAGTTCATTTCGATGATTACATCACATTCTCTCATTTCAATTACATGGAAGGTACCCAAAAACTTATGTTCTCCGAACATAAAATCAAGATTCTCAATACAGCCTCGAGTAAAGTGTATCCTACCATTAGCCATCTGTACAAGTCTTTTAATCTGCATCTCAATATGCAACCCTGAAGCCTCTGCCAACGTAAGTGAAAGGAAACAATTTTTACTACCCGAATCAAAGAAGAAACTAACCTTACGTGAGGATATGTCCCCCATAATCCTAATTACGGATGCCCTTGAATGAGAAGAAGTTTTCATGCATTGAAGTCTAGGGCTAGAACAACTACCTTGATCATCTGCTTTCTCAATGGTTATGTTTTCAACTTGTAGATGAGCTATCTTCGCTTGCATAGAACGGTTGATGGCCTTGTTTGGACATTCAAAAGTGTGATCTCCTTGTTCTCCACATCGAAAACAAAGTCCCAGCCTTTTAGCCCACTCCAAGAAATCAGAATCACATTGCCAGTGCACAACTTCTTGCTTCTTAGGTGTATCCGCTTGCTTCGGCTTAGTTTTTCCTCCTTGACCGTTAATATAGTTAGTCGATCTCTGCCCATTCTGATTTATTGAAATAGGTCTTGGGGGTCAATGTCCTGTTGAGATAAACCTTAATTAGGATGCCTTTTTCGTGGTAAACTTCTCCATCTTTTCAAATTTTTCTACTTTTGCAACCGCATCAAGAAGATCTACATATCTAGACCCCTTTACTTGATAGCGAAGCTCTTCCCGCAAACCCTCAATAAGCTTGCTTTTGAGGGCATCTCCAGAAACTTCTAGTGCATACTTATGTAAACACAAAAATTTCTCCTTATATTCTTTAGCAGAAAAGTTATATCTATCATCCTCATACTGCTTGAAAGAGTAGAATTCTGTTTTCTTTTCCATCCGATAGTGTGGAGAACAATAACGATTCTCTGCTTCCTCTCAAAACTCTTTCCAGAGGATCGGACCTTCACGTGTTCTTGTCTGTATGTATGATTTCCACCACAATTTTGTGACTCCTCGCAGATGGAAAATTGCCACCTTTGCTTTTGATTCCTCACTAAATACGTGCATGTCAAAGAAATCTTCAAGTTCCACAATCCATGCTTCAAGATCCTCTTTAGTTTTCTTCTCACCATCAAATTCATTTAATTTTGCTCTTTTAAACACTTGCTTAAGTGCAGATTCACCTACATCATCGTCCTCTTCAGGTTCACGTTGTCATCTAGCTCTACGTGTGTTCAATGTGCCCGCACCATTACCACCTTCATCATTGAGGTCCATGAAAGCATTTGTAGTACACTCTTTTTGTTTGTTGGATCTTTCTTTATGTAATTTGACATTCAATCTACGGATAAGCTCCTCTTGTTCTTGTATCTTCTTCTTCAAAGCCTGCATCTTGTCCCGGAATCCAACTCTACTCTGATACCACTTGTAACAAGTCTCCTAATCTTGAATCACAATCCCACACAGAATAATAGGCTTCGACACCACAAGATGTAAAGAAGGAATACAGAGTATACGCAGAACAAGAAGAGAGTGAATTTTATTATCTGTGCAGATTTACAAGTAGTCTTGATCTGCATTACAAAATCTATCAGATAGCTTCAATGTGAAGCCCCATCCACCTGACCACCCTCGAGCTGATCTCAATCCCAATCTCAATCACAATCACAATATGAATCCCAATCTCAATCTCAATCTCAATCTCAATCCCAAACTTAATCGCAATTCCAAAATCCAAAAAATGATCCTGATGACTATACGACCATCGTCCTTTTCTATCTCTCAGTCTTCGTCTTTTTTGGATCTCCAGCTTTTGGCCAGTGCATGAACAATCACGCCTTCCTAGATCCGCACTCTTAGAATCTCCATGCTCCAAGATTGCGTCCTTTCGCATGTCTCATGCATGACTTCCAAACCACCCATGCATCTACTTTTTATGTCCACCTCAAGAATCATACCGGCAAAAATAGAGGTGATCCCTGTAACGCACTCACACACACGTCAATCACCCAAAAATAACCCATATACCCATGTGCGTTTTCTAAATCCGTGAACATGAATAAGATGAATGAATAAAGGCTTCTCTTTTTTTTTTTAAGTGTTGGAAAACAACACTTTTCCAAGCCTTGTAACTCAAAAACGGTGAGGAATTAGGTTAAGCTTGTGAGAGACAAAAATATTCAGTTCTTAAATCTGTACAATAGTGTTCGAGATGCCTCAGGCCCAAATCTGCTTCCAGATATCACTTTTGGGTCCTGCAAAATAAAAAATTCTAGAGAGAGATGAAAAAACATGAAAAATCTCTTCGTTAACCTATCTTCATGAAACCAAATGAGACATAAAACATAGGAACTACAAAAAAATCAATCAAGTAAAGTTTTTCTACTAAGAATACTCTACCTTTCTCTCATGCAACACTTTTTCAGATTCCTTCATCTTCATGCTCAAATTTAACATACAAATTTCATGCGACAACTTTCTAGAGAGAGAATGTAAAAACTTAGCTGCAAAATTTTGTAGACATGATCAGAATATCCTAAACATAAAATTTCATTATTACCTATGCATCTTTTTTTTTTCCTAGGTGGAAAATCAATGTGGCATCTTACAATTCTCCCTCTCTTTTAAGAACTCTGTCCTCAGAGTTGGAAAGAAGCATAATGTTCCATAAACTCATCTAAATCAACCCATGTTGAATCTTCAATAGGGTATGCAAACCACTTTACTAAAATTTCCACTATTTCACGATTCCTAAGATGTCTAATTCTCCTATCCATTATAACTTCTGGTTCACGCTCAAAAGTGGCATCTTCCTTCAACTTAGATTTGTCCTGCAAAACATGATCAGCATTAGGAACATAATTTTTAAGTAATCCAACATGGAAGATTGGATGAATTTTCAAAGTGTTAGGTAGGTCAAGTAAATCTGCAACAGAACCAACTTTCTTTAAGATTTTGAAAGGACCAGCATAACGAGGAGACAATCGACGATCTTTGCCTAAAACTAGTTTTGATTTAGAAGGACTCACTTTCAAAAAAACTAGATCATTTGTTCTAAATTCCAAGGGTCTCTTTTTGAGATCATGATATAATTTCTGACGTTTCTGTGCATCTTTCATGTTTTTCCTTACCTTATTTAGCTCCAAGTCTATGTTTTCAAGCATTTGTTTGGATATTTCAACCTAATTCTATGAACTAAAAAGTGAATGCGGCAGCAAAAAATATAACCATACATTGCTTCAAAAGGTGTCATCTTAATAGATGAATAACATGCACTTTTATATGCATACTCAATCAAAGGAAAATATTTAGTCCAATTGTTTTGCTTATCACTCACATACATGCATAACATATCCTAAAGCACCCTATTAACCCTCTTGGTCTCACCATCGGTTTGAGGATGAAATGCAGTAGTCATGCGTAATTCTGTTCCTATGGATTGAAATGTTGCTTTCCAAAAATTAGATGTGAACCTTGCATCCCTATCAGAAATTATACTTTTGGGTATACCATGTAACCTAGAAATTTCTTTTATGAAAAGTTTAGCAACATGCAAAGCTGTATCAATTTTCCTGATGGGAAGAAAATGTGCCATCTTTGTAAGACGGTCCACCACAACAAAGATGGTATCATGCCCACTTCTGGCCACAGGCAACTTTGTTATGAAATCCATCGAGATGGATTCCCATTTTTGATCAAGCACATCTAGTGGTTGTAACATGCTAGGACTCCTTTTAAATTCGGCCTTAACCTGTTGACTTTTGAGACATTCTTCCACATACCTCTTAATATTGTTGACGACATGATTGCTCCTACTTCATCTACATTGGTATCCGCATGAGTGCCTCTCCATTTTGTATCCAGGAGGCACTCCGTTTATAGTCTATCTCCATTTTATATTGTATTTCCTTTGTATTTGGGTACCTTGCCATGTGCTTCTACTAGTTATATTCATTCTCCTTTCAGGAGACTTATCCCACATATGCTGTACTTTTGAGAGCCCCTCCCAAATCTATATAAGGAGGGCCTCTCCCCTCATTTGTACTTGGTTAGAAGTTTGAGGAGCCTACTCCATGCTCTTGGCAAGCTCATTTCTAATCCACATGAGTTTACCGAGTTCATGGTCTACTCATTTCGTGTCTCACACATTCTTTGTTTTGTGAGAGTACTTTACTTTTCATTTTGCTTCCGCATGCATACTCTCTACATGATAGGCAGATCTCTAGTGAAGACATGGCCATTAGGCTTCTCAACAAGTTACCTAAGTCATACGAGACATTTGTCACAACTTTGTATAATCGTGGCCAAGTATTATCTTGGTAAGACGTACGTCGCCTTTTGCTCCTTCACGACTCGGGAGCAAAATCGACTTCATCACAAGAGTCAGCCATGAAGGCCAAAGGCCCATTCAATAAGGGCAAAACCACAAGTCATCATACTAGCAATGGATCTAAGCAAGGATCGCGAAATTCATTGAAAAAGTTCACTTGTAATTTTTGTGGCAAACGTGGCCACATTGAGAAAAATATTGCTTCAAGAAAAAGAACCAAGACAAATCGAAGTCTAATTCCAAGAGTGAACATCATTCTCACTGCACAAGTGAAGACCTATTTTTCACAAGTGAACACAAAGCACTTGTAGCAACCACTCCCAAAAGAGAATGGATTTTTGATAGTGGTGCTTCATCCCACATGTGCCATGACAAAGATGATTTCAATGAGTTTGAAGAGCATCAAGGACAAGTTTACCTTGGAGACAACAAGTGCATTGAAATCCAAGGAAGAGGAAAAGTTCAATTTATCAACTCTAAAGGCGAGACCAAGTCACTAACAGATGTTCTTTATGTACCAAGCCTCTGTAAGAATCTTCTTTCAGTCAAAGCCATCACAAAGTGCAACATGATGGTTCAGTTTGATAACAACAAAGTTCAAGTCATTGATCGCACATCCAATGAAGTGATAGCTCAAGGATACGAGGATAAGGGTCTCTACAAGCTTTCAAGTTTTATGGCCAAGGATTCAACTCTCAACTTGTGGCATTGCAGATTTGGACATACCTCTTGCTTAGCTAGGATCTCTTCCAATCATCTTGTCATAGGTCTACCTAGGATCGCACAAGTGGAATTGAATTGCAAAGCATGTGACAAGCAAACAACTTTCTCTTTGCCTAAAGAAGCATCCATTTCTGCAAATAAACCCTTAGCATTAGTCTATATCAACATTTGTGGACCTATGAGTAGACCTTCTCTAAGTGGGTCAATTTACTTCTTCCTGATTCTAGATGACTTCACTAGATACACATGGGTTTATTCACTCAAGCATAAAGCAGATGCCATTTCCAAGTTTAAGGAGTGGACAAAAACAATTGAAGAAGACTTTCCAAGTTCTTTGAAGATCATCCGATCTGATGGAGATAGTAGCTTTGTCAACCAAAACTTCTCCAAGTACTTGAAGCAACATGGAATCAAGTATCAAGCCAAGCAAGAGACTCAACCAGGTATTGCATTACAAAAGAGTCGAAGTGTGATCCAAATGGCCAAAGTTATTCTTAGACAAAAGCAACTTCCACTAAAGTATTGGGGTGAAGTAGTATATACAACAGTACACATTCAGAATAGAGTTTTTTTAGATGTTTTGAAGAACCAAACACCATTTGAAGCTTACTTTAAGAAGAAACCAAGTGTGAATGCAATTCTCTAATTCTACTATGATGCATTGTTCTTGTACCCAAACTTGAAGAAGTTGACTCCTTAAGTTCAAGTTGACTGCATGGTCGTAAATCCAATCTTGACCCAAGAAAAGTGGCTTTGTAAGGTCTTCATCATGACACACTAGCATTTTGACTTTCATTGGAACATCTTGAAGGTAGATGGGAAGTTCCACCTCACCCAAACAATGGGTTTCCACACCTCCTAATCCTATGAGATATGCTTCTATGGGCTTGATGTCCAATTGCACGTCTTGGCAGTATGAAAGTCTAACTACAGTAGTTGCTGCACCTAAGTCAACCAATGCTCTCACAGTCCTTACACTCGTTCCTTGTCCTACCTCTATGGTCACAAAGGGGCATCGATTGATTATGCGAGATGTAATTATTCCTGATTTTTGGCACATGTCCATGTGATATTTTGGGGGTTTCGGGTTGACATCTAGGCCCAATCGCCTCAATTTATTTCTCCTGATACGCTCACTCGCCTTAGCTTGTGCTTCTTCTCTAACCCTCAACTCTTCTTCTTTTTGCTTCTTAGTAGTCTCTATGAGAGGTTCTTGATATAACTTGACTCGACAACCACTTATATAGTTCGACAAGATATCACCTTCTAAAGTGGCTAATTGAACTGCTCCACTAGTGGAGATTCGATTAATGATCATGGGTCCATATCCTCGTTTCTCCAATTTTCGGGCATGTTGCTTTAGCGTATAAACCAGCACTAGGTCTCCCTCTTTCGATCCTTTATCTTTGATGTGTGCATCAAAGTATGCCTTTTGTCTTTTCTTTGCAGCATAGGTGCCTGTTGCCGCTCATAACCTGGTTTCACCTAAACGTTCTAGATCAAAGATCCTAGAGGACAACTCATGTCCATTCCACTCGTATTCTTGTGCTACTTTCAAGGCTAGGATTAGGAAATTTCCAACTGTAGCACAACATTCTGTTTGAAGACCATCTGAAATGGGGTGGCATTGAGTACCATTTTATAGGCAACTCGATAAGCCCAAACTGTTGCGAACATTTGTTTTATGTAGGGTACAAGTTTCAAATTATGTAAATACCTTTGGGAAGTCTTCAAATACTTCAAGAAGGCTCATATTATTCATAAAATTTAGCAAAAATACCACGTGAGTTCTAGAACATGGTGAGTCAAATTAGTGAGTCACAAGGGAGCTTCAGTGGTGTCCTAGTGGAAGGTCGATGTGGCTAGTTCTCAAAGTCCATCAATACTTTGCTTATTTGAGCACTTGAGTCATGTAATACCTCCATCCAAGTGTCTACCACGAATTTAGATGTATTAGGAAGGTTTTAGATTAGTTTCCCATGCTATAAAAAGAGGAGAAAAGTCGTGATCTTGTGGGATGTCCAAGAGAGTATCTCTATGCTACTCTAGTTTTTGTATGCAGATCTTGCAGAGCTTGTATCTCCCTCATTATATATCCAAATTACATGTTTGATAGCTCATTTGAAAGATCTTCATGTCTACTTTCATAGTACCAATTTTCATAATCATTGGAGTTGTGAGCTGAGAGCAACACTCTCTGCAAGTAGTGTGTGTTCTCTGTTTTTTATCCCTGCTGAAGGTCTCCATTAAACATCCAACTTGCAGAGGTCATATCTCCTTGTGTATGTATCCAAATCATGTGTTCTTTGGCTTGTTAGAAAGCTCTCCAAGTCTATTTGTATTCTGGAAATTTTCAGATTCATTGGAGTTGTGAGTTAAGAGCAGTAGTCTCTGCAAGTGATGTATGTCCTCAGGTTCATCTCTGTTTCAAGGTCTCCATTAAAGCTGCATATTGCAGAGGTCATAGCTCATTGAGTATTTATCCAAATTGCGTGTTCTTTGGCTCATTGGAAAGCTCTTGGTCTCTAGTATATGTGGTTAAAACAGTTTTAAAAACTTTTGAGTGAGTAGAGAGTAGTAAGCTCTGCAAGCATGACTGGTTTTCTATGATGAAGTTTGTGAGAAGGTCAACTTGTTCCTAGAGGGTTCCACCTACTTCCTGCTATACTTTGGAGGTCAATAAACTCCAACATTGGTATCAGAGCAAGTACTTGGAGGCTTGGAGAAGGTTATCATACCTTGACGAAGAATTTGAAGCTATCAAAGAAGCAGTTCATCATCAACACTACACAATGGTAGAAGAAGATTGCAAGGAAGCATCTGAAGCAACATCCAAGCAAAGAAAGGTGCACATACCTCATTTACAAGGTAAATATTATATTTCTTCTCATCACACACATTGGAAAGGAGGCTTAAAGGAGGAAGCTTAGCATTTGTATTATGGGAGACCAACATGCACAAATAGAGAAGCTTGATAAGACCAATTATCAGGCATGGAAGTTTAGAATCACAGCATACTTGCAAGGTAGAGGCTTGTATGGTTTGATTGACGGCAGAGATATCAAACCCACATTACCAGAGGACCCAAATCAGCAACAATTGAGGGAGTTTAGACTTTGGAATGAGAGAGACAAAAGGGTTATATTCATTTTATCACAAAATATTCAAGATTCAATGGTAGGACACATACAAGATCTAGACACAAGTAGAGATGTTTGGCTTGCATTGGAAAGGTTGTATGCTACAGGTACAAGAGCAAGGAAGATTCAACTCAAAAATGAGTTGAATAACATAAAGAAAGATACAAGGACATCGGTCAATGATTACATATTGAAAGTTAAAGAGATTGCAGATCAACTAGGATCAATTCAAGCTCATGTGGAGGACGACGACTTGGTTGCACATACTCTCAACGGACTCAAAGATGATGAGAGATGGAAACCCTTCATTACTTCAGTTTATGTCAGAGGAGAATTACCAGATTTTGATCAACTTATTGCCCTCATGGTCACGGAGGAGATGAATCTAAATGGTTCTACTTCAAATCAAAAAGGATCTCAAGGACAAGCTCTTTATGTAGGATCATCAAGAGGTGGAAACAGAGGTGGAAGAGGTTCAAATAGAGGTCGAGGAAGAAGGATCGATGATCAAAGGACTTCAAGTGGCTTCTTCAACACAAGAGGAAGAGGAAGATCAAGCGCTAGAGGTACGAGAGGCTACTACAACTACAACCAAAGACAAAGGAGTGAAGATAATAAGAACAATTGCTATATATGTGGAAGGTATGGACACTATGCCAAAGATTGTTATCAAAATGAAAATAATCAAGGTGGTAATCGAAGAGGAGGCTATTCAAGAAGAGGTAAACAACAAGGAAATTATGCAGTTGAAGGTAAAAGTGATGATTATGATTCTCTTCTTATGATGAATGTAGAAACTAAGATGAATTCCAATAGTGATGTATGGTATGTAGATAGTGGTTGTTCTAATCATATGTCTCATGATGCTTCATGGTTTTCTAATATGCATAATCCGTCATGTAAAGGTCATGTTGAAACAGGAGATGATACAACACATAAGATTATGCAGGTTGGAGATGTTGTTATGCAGGATAAGAGCAAGAAAAATTGCTTGAAGGATGTACTTTATGTGCCAACGATCACTAAGAATTTGATGTCGGTTGGTCAAATGGTAGAAAAAGGTCTACAAGTGAGATTTAATCATGCAGGTTGCTTCATTGAGGATCCAAAGCAAAGGAGGTTAATTGCTAGAGGTCAAAAACAAGGTAGATTGTTTACATTCAAGGTAAACCCAAATCATACAAACTATTTCTCTTATGGTATGCATCGAATAGCAGAGCTTGATCTATGGCACAAAAGGATTGGACACATGAATGTACACAGGTTAAAGGAGCTATCAAAGAAGAGGATTGTTGAAGGATTACCTGATCTTACTAAGCAACATATGGTGCATCTTTGTGAAGCATGTCAAATGGGTAAGCAGAGTAGACAACCTTTCAAGCATTCAAGCTATGTAAGTGATGGTTTGCTAGATCTCATACACACAGATGTGTGGGGACCTACTAAAGAGGCATCCTTGGTTGGTAATAAGTACTATGTATCATTCATTGATGATCATAGTAGAATGACATTTGTGTATTTCATTAAACATAAGAGTGAGGTCTTTGATTGTTTCAAGAAGTTCAAATCATATGTCGAAAAGCAAACAGGAAGGTATATTAAGAAGCTAAGGTCTGATGGAGGAGGAGAGTATTTCTCTCAAGTTTTTACTGATTTTTTGTATGATGAAGGTATCAAAAGAGAAGTTACATGCAGGTATACTCCACAACAAAATGGAGTCGCAGAAAGAAGAAATAGAATCATAGCAGAAGCATCTAGAAGTATGCTTAATGATATGTGTTTGCCTAATTATTTTTGGGCTGAAGCTGTTAGCACAAGTGTTTACATTATGAATAGAGTTCCGACTGCTGGAGTTCATCATTTGACACCATATGAGGTATGGCATGGAAGGAAACCAAGTGTAAGTCATTTGAAAGTATTTGGTTGTGTATGTTATGTACATGTACCTAATGAGGTGAGATCTAAACTTGATGCAAAATCAGAAAAATGTATATTTATTGGTTATGCAGATACTCAAAGAGGATATAGATGCTATAATCCTCATACCAATAAGGTTGTTGTGTCAAGAGATGTAAACTTTGATGAATCACTTTCATGGTATGCAGATAAGAATTGTTTGCAGGTCATGGATGAAAATGAAGAAGGTGTGGTTGAAGGAGATGAATGCATAGTTCAGCCATCAGGAAGTTTAAATGATGAAAGGAGTGGTCTAGATGAAGAAAGAGGATCACCTTTCAATGGAAGATTAAGGCAAGAGTCACCTCCAAGTGTTAAAAGTAAAGGTAAACTCAAACTTGTTGAAGTTAATGATGAAGGAGAGGAAATTAGTGATGTATGTGAGTATGGAGAATCATCAAAGGTTCCTAATAAGAAAGGAAGAGCATCTACATTGGAGGTAAGAAGAACTTCAAGAGTAAGTAAGCAACCTCAAAGGTATACTTATGAATCTTTCATGAATACTCATTATGCTTTTATGACAAAAGTTGAGCAGGAAAATGAACCCACATGTTATGATGAGGCCAAAGGAGATGAAAAGTGGGAGAAAGCAATAAGAGAAGAAATGGAAGCACTTCAGGATAACAAGACTTGGAATTTAGTTCCAAGTACACCAAAGCAAAAGGTAATTGGTTGCAAGTGGGTTTTTAAGATTAAAAGAAATAGTGATGGTAGTGTGTCTAGATATAAGGCTAGACTTGTAGCAAAAGGATATAATCAAACTCAAGGTGTGGACTATGAGGAAACACTTAGTCCAGTAGCAAATATGGCAACGGTGAGAACTTTGTTGGCTTTAGCTGCAAGTAAAAGGTGGAATATATATCAACTCGATATAAAGAATGCCTTTCTTAATGGTGAGTTAAATGAAGAAGTGTATATGTCACAACCAGATGGTTATGTGGATGCAAAATATCCTAATCATGTATGCAGGTTAAAGAAGGCATTGTATGGTCTTAAGCAGGCACCAAGGGCATGGAATGCAAGGTTGGTAAAGTATCTTATGCTACAAGGATACACAACGAGTCATGCTGATCCTTCACTTTATGTAAAACATGTAGATGGCATGTGTGTCTATGTATGCATTTATGTGGATGACTTGTTGATTACAGGGAATGATGCAAAAGCAATTGATGAGATAAAAGGTAATTTGGGAAAGGAATTTAAAATTTCAGATCTTGGTTTGCTCAGATACTTTCTTGGGATTGAAATTGTGTATAGCGATGAAGGTATGTGGTTGATACAAAGAAAGTATATATGTGATATGCTGAAAAGGTTTGGTATGCAGGAATGTAAATTTGTTTCTACTCCAATGGAATGTAATGTAAAGCTGAGTGCAAAGGAAGGTGATGAGTTGCATGATATGAATGTATGTAGATCCATGGTAGGATCTTTGATTTATGCAACAAAAACTAGACCTGATATATGTTATGCAGTGGGAGTATTGTCACAGTTTATGCATGAACCTAGAGTACCTCATATGCATGCAGCGAAAAGAGTGCTTAGGTATTTGAAAGGTACCATGAACGAAGGATTATTTTATAGTCATGATGTTGATCTAACTCTTAAAGTCTTTAGTGATGCAGATTGGGCTGGAAGCAAAGATGACAGAAGATCCACAAGTGGATATGTGGTAATAGCAGGAAACAAGACATTAACATGGAGTTCAAAGAAACAGCCTACAGTTGCTTTATCTTCTACAGAGGCTGAGTATAGAGGTTTAGCATTGGCTACTACTGAGGTTATGTGGTTTAAAGTTGTTTCATGACTTGAATGTGCAGGTTGATGTACCACTGATATATGGGGATAACTTGAGCAGCATTCATATGACCTCAAATCCTATTTTTCATGCTAGAACAAAGCATATAGAGGTTCACTATCATTATGTTCGAGAGAAGGCCATGAACAATGAAGTGCAGGTTTCTTTTGTTGGAACAAAGGATCAAGTTGCAGATATCTTCACCAAATCCTTGGATGGACCAAAGCTTCAAAGATTCAACTATATTCTTGGCATGAAGGAAATACCCTTTGAAACTTGAGGGGGAGAATGTTGCGAACATTTGTTTTATGTAGGGTACAAGTTTCAAATTATGCAAATACCTTTGGGAAGTCTTCAAATACTTCAAGAAGGCTCATATTATTCATAAAATTTAGCAAAAATACCACGTGAGTTCTAGAACATGGTGAGTCAAATTAGTGAGTCACAAGGGAGCTTCAGTGGTGTCCTAGTGGAAGGTCGATGTGGCTAGTTCTCAAAGTCCATCAATACTTTGCTTATTTGAGCACTTGAGTCATGTAATACCTCCATCCAAGTGTCTACCACGAATTTAGATGTATTAGGAAGGTTTTAGATTAGTTTCCCATGCTATAAAAAGAGGAGAAAAGTCGTGATCTTGTGGGATGTCCAAGAGAGTATCTCTATGCTACTCTAGTTTTTGTATGCAGAGCTTGCAGAGCTTGTATCTCCCTCATTATATATTCAAATTACATGTTTGATAGCTCATTTGAAAGCTCTTCTTGTCTAATTTCATAGTACCAATTTTCATAATCATTGGATTTGTGAGCTGAGAGCAACACTCTCTGCAAGTAGTGTGTGTTCTCTGTTTTTTATCCCTGCTGAAGGTCTCCATTAAACATCCAACTTGCAGAGGTCATATCTCCTTGTGTATGTATCCAAATCATGTGTTCTTTGGCTTGTTAGAAAGCTCTGCAAGTCTATTTGTATTCTGGAAATTTTCAGATTCATTGGAGTTGTGAGTTAAGAGCAGTAGTCTCTGCACGTGATGTATGTCCTCAGGTTCATCTCTGTTTCAAGGTCTCCATTAAAGCTGCATATTGCAGAGGTCATAGCTCATTGAGTATTTATCCAAATTGAGTGTTCTTTGGCTCATTGGAAAGCTCTTGGTCTCTAGTATATGTGGTTAAAACAGTTTTAAAAACTTTTGAGTGAGTAGAGAGTAGTAAGCTCTGCAAGCATGACTGGTTTTCTATGATGAAGTTTGTGAGAAGGTCAACTTGTTCTTAGAGGGTTCCACCTACTTCCTGCTATACTTTGGAGGTCAATAAACTCCAACACAAACAACATGATGAAGCCGTTTGTCCCAATCAAAGCATTTATTATTTACAAGTTTTGTAAATATGTTACATAGGATCTTATTCGTGCTCTTGGCTTGTCTGTTAGCTTGGGGATGATAGGGGGCCGACTTCTTATGTATCACCATGAATTCTTGAAGGAGATTTTAAATGACTTCGTTCAAGAAGTGTGTGCCTCTATCACTTACTAACTCTATGGGTAACCCGTATCTGGTGAACACATTCTCGAACAAAAACTTAGCCGTCGTTTGAGCATCATTCTTTGTTGTGGATTTTACTTCCACCCACTTGGTAAGGTAATCTGTGGCTACAATAATGTACTCTACATGGGAGTTCCTAGCTGGGGGATTAATGGGACCTAGAAAGTCTATACCCCACTTTGAAAATGCATGTCCTCCCATCATTGGCCTCAAAGGCATCTCATCTTTTCTTATGGGATATTGTGCACGTTGGCATGTGTCGCATTTCTTCACATAGGTATGTGCTAATGGAGAGTGTTAATCTCCAAAAGAACAAGCTACTCTTGAAGTTAGAGAACCTCTATATCAAGAGTAACTCAAAACATTCACCAATTTTAGAGGATCAATGATCAATTATCAAAATTTTGATCAAATTGTGAAGAAGGTGACTGCACAGAAAGTTTGCTGCACATAACTCTCTCACAGACTTATCAAATGTGTAAAGTCTTTGATAAAAATTTGCATAAGGTGTTGCCTATAGTTTGCACACCTCCTCCAAGTTAAATTATTCCAAAAGACTCAGTAGATCTTGAGAAATGATCTCAACAAGTCACCTATGTCTAAAACTGCTCTTTTGAGAAGTCGATTCAGACACCTGTAACTTCTAACACGGTCCTCTCAATCTAGAACCCGTTTATGCAAATGCTTTTAGCCATAGATGGCTTACCTTCCAACTTAGATTTTGAATCCTTATTCATGCAAAACTTTAACCTGTGCACTAAGAAATGATCAAATCTTTGTCCATCAAGAATGCGTCTTTTTCAGAAAACAGTGATCACTTATTCACATATGAATGTTCCTACTCATAATTCTCACAGCTTGTTTACAATTAGGGTCTCAGAATTTAACCATAGACTCATTAACTATGGAATTAGACATCTACAAAAGGATTCTAGAAATGATAAAGCACAGAAGGAGAATGCACAGAAACATCGGGCGCAATTTTCTTCCATTACTAAAAAGCTTTACATCTGGATGAGAGAGAAAATCTTCACACTCTTCAAGTGTCTAATCACATCTAATTCTCCTCAAATCTTGTTCTTACACATTCTCTCATATTTTCCCCGACATTTTTTTTGCATATATAGGAAAATATTTACAAGCTCATGACCATACAAAAGTATAAGATGAACTGACTCTAAAATAATGTACATATGTGTACACATCTTCATCTTCTGGATATGCACTTCCTTCATACTTCATAACTTGATCTTTTCTTCAGTCCTTGACTTCAATTCTTCATCAAAAACATCAATTGTTGATTGCCTTGCACCAACATGTGCATCCATATGAAGAGTGGGCCACCAAAGTCCTGAAAATAAAATGGTCTTGATTACTCTGTCAGGCCCAAAGTGTCCACCTCCAAGACCACGATGTGCAGTTTCTAAGACTTTCAAGTAGTCTGACTCATGAACGCACAGTCTTAGATAACCATATTTTCCTCTTCGGTATAGGTTGTCTCCTACTAATGCATAGTCTTGAGCCTCTTGTTCCAAACTTTGTTTCCTTGCTAAAATAGCCTCCTTGGGCAATGTTCTCGATCTCATGAATTCTACCAATGGAGCACTCCAATATGGAATTAATGACATGTGATAAAGGGTAGCTTGCTCCACTGGGGGTCTCATTTGACACATTGGACAATTCTTAATCTACTCATTTATTTCTTTGTCCATACTAGGCCAATACACTCCTAAATGTTTCAGATTTTGCAATGTTCTTTGTTTAGAGTAGTGATTTCCTAACATTCCTTCATGAGCTTGTTGCAACCAACCACTATGTTCATCATCCTCAACACCACAAGCAAGTACACCCTATGTATCTTGTTTGTACATGCGTCCTACCAATATTTGATATTTTTGTGATTTTACAATTTCTTCTTTGTTTGTTTGTACATTCTTATTTGTGGGTCCGAAGGTTAGGACAGGTACCAACTTATTTTCCCATTTCGGAACAACCATGTAACCATGATGGATCAGATGAACTTCCAGAATGCACAGAGATAGAATCTTCTTTAGCTTTGTGGATAGGATTCCACTGTAGGGGTGGTACATCTCTGAAGGTGTAATCCTTCAAATTGTCCTTGGTGGTGACCCCTAAGTGCTGTAAGTACAAGGAGTTGGTTCCCCAATCTTCTACAATTTTCAACTGTCATAGGAAGGGTCTTCCTAGGATCATCTCGTAGACATTATTTTTTTCAAAGTCACATATAGCAAATGCATGTTCAGACTCTATGCCACAAGTGGTTAGAGTTATCCCTTCGAGCAATCCTAGAGGTCTTTCAAAATGATCGTCTGCCATTTGAAGCTTCATTTTAGTTGGTCTTAACGTAGGCTTGCCCCCTTGTGGAAGTAGGCTTGCCCCATCGCTTCCACAAGGAGGTGGTCGCAATAGCAACACTAGCACCTGAATCTACGATTGCTTTGGTTGTGTAACCTTGATAGGTGATCGGAAGATAAGTATTACCTTCTTCACCTTCGCTCATGTCTCCTATCTTGTCTAGAGGTATCTCTCGAACTTTTTTCTTAGAGCTTGCTTTTGGCATGTTGGAATCAAGTTCTGGAACCTGATCCTTTACATGACTCCATAGCTCAGGTTTTGCTTTGAGCAGCTCTTGTGCAGTGAAATGACATTGAACCTTAGTGTTCTTCACGATGTCAGTGTTTCTTGGAACCACTAAGTCTTCATTTCTTACCAATATTGTAGGAGCTCTGATATGAAGAGATTCAGATTTGCATGGGCCTGTGAATTGTGGAAACTCTTGTAAAGAATTAGATTCAAAATCTAATCTTTCATCTTCTTGTTGCTCTGCTTGGTCTCCATAAATAGATGGAATGTCTTGGGGAAATTGATCATGAAGGTCATCAATCTCATGAATAGGAGGGGGATTACCCTTCTCCTTGGCCCATTTCTCCTCTTGTATTTCCCGCAAGAACTCTTGAGAGTATTGCTAAATTGAAATAGGTGCTCCCTCATCGACGGAATCAGGAACATAAGCTTTCATTGGTGGTGAGATTTCTCTTTCAACAATGAGTTGAGCCTGTGGAGGTAAATAAGCCTACGGCTTGTTTACCAATTGATCTAATCTTTCTAATAAGCCCTGGAAATGCAAATCGGGCTTGATAGAGTTTGTCTGATTGAACTTTTGACTAGTCTCGAGCATAGCTTGAGCTACCTCTACCATTTTCATGCACGTTTTTGTCCGTTCAATCTCTAAATCTGCTCTAGGGTAACTCTTGTCTAGGTTTGCAGTTGTTGGCCCTTCTTGAAGACGAGCCTAGTAGGCCTTGAACATCATGTCCAAGCCTTCTAGGGTTGGATCTACAAGAATAGACCCTGGCTATGGGTTATTTACAATGGGTGGTGGGGTGGAATGAGGTGGTGTGGGTGGAGGTTTGGCATGCGAGGGGCTTTGAGATGCAATGTCTTCTATTTTTGTTTTGGCATCATTCAAGCTTTCTTCTAGTTTGGATATCTTTTTATTCCACTTACGATTGGTTCTCTCCCTCGTATCTTTCCATGTTCTTGTTTTCTTCTTACTCAGCTCTCCTAATTCACTTTACTCTAATTGCTCAGCTGTTTTATCCTATTTTAATGCTTGTGCCCTAGTAACTACCTGTATAGGAGCCACACTACAACTACTTGAACTTGAATCCGCCACTAAGCCTACCACATTGATAGGTGTAACCTTGGGCACACTAGAGGGATTCTTGGTACACTCTCTAGGAAGATGTTCTTTGCCGCACTCTAGACAAAAGCCTTGTATTGTGATGTTTTGTCCTTGTCCCAGAGTGGGTTGGTGGGGACATTCACAAACGAAATGGTCGCCCTAACATCTAAAACATGGTCCTCTATGGGCTTGCGGTCTTACTTGTCTCGATTGGGGCCTGGGATTAGGATTCGTGTACATGATACTCGAGTATTCTGGCTCCAAGCTTTGTTCCATAAGTGGTGCCTCATATTGATATGGAGAAGTCTCACTTTGCTCAGGTGACTCTATGTAATAAGCATGTGGACTACCTTCATGAGAGTAGTCTAAATTATGAGCATGAGAGTCATTTTTTGAGACCAAAGGGGTTAGTGGCATCAATGCTCTATTAGGGTTCTCCTCCACCATTGTATACTTAACTGGGATCACATTGGCAGGAGTTGGTGGTTGGTTTCCTAGGATTGGTTGTGGCCTGTTTGGTGCCTGATATTGCTACTGGTACTGAGGTTGATATTGTTGTTGTGGCCTATAATATGGCTGTTGGTACTGGTTCTGATACCTACCCTGCTGGTAAGGTTGTTGATAATTTTGTCTAATAGCTTGCCTGTTATAGGGACAATCTTGAGCCGTGTGGTTCGTGTATTTTCTCTCAATAGTGCAATATAGAGCATTAGGGTTTCCTTGGGGCTGAGCCATCATTGGGTAGACGTTAGCCATGTGGTCTCCTCCACAATTGTAGCATCACTTCAATGATGTGACCCTTGGAATTTTTCTATTTTAGATGCCTAGCTTTTTGGCAACTTGCTCAGCTATCTCATCTATCTCAGTAGATGTTCTTGAGGTATGACTAGTAGAACTTTCAGAATCCTTATCGAGTTTGGACAATTCTAACTCCTCACCCAAGTTGTCTTCTATGTCTATGCACATCCGCACACACTCTTCTATGGATATAGGCTCTTTCAAGTACACATATGACCTTAACTTTGTGTTCAGTAAGCCATCTAAAAACAAGGCCACTTGTTTGGCTGCTGTGGGTAATTCTAGCCCAGGGCATCTTTCCAAGTACTATCTAAACCTTCTTCCTGCAAGTCGCGTTGTTTCTTGGGGTGTCTGCTTGAAGCTGTGGATCAAGGATGATGTGTTATGCCTAATACCACTCTTGGAAAATTTTACAATGAACTCTTCTAGCAATTGAGCTATCTCTCGATAGTTGCGACTATTCAGGGGTTGAAACCAAGCTAAGGTAGTACCCTTAAGAGTCAAACCAAATGCCTCAAATTGTGTGAAAAAGTCCTCAACCTGTTCAGTTCTTAGCACTTGTTTGAACTCAACCACATGATCATAAGGATCTCCGAATCCATCAAAATAGTTCTTCATTGCCTTGACCACTTGAGAGGGTCTAAGGGTTCTTGAGTGCTCTCGAGGTTTGGGCAATGGAAAATCATGTTCATCTCTTTGGCGCCTATGTGCTCTGTGTCTCTCTCTTTTAGGTCTTTCACCCTCATTTCCTGATCTGTCTCTACCCACAGTGTTTGCAAAGCTTACCTCTAGTCTCTCTCTAGTTCTTTCCTTTGGGTTTCATGAGCCTTGGATGATCCTGCTCCTTGGAGACCATGGGAAACACTAGATCTTAGTGGAGGGAAAAATTGATTCACCTTGCCAAGTGTATGCATGCCTATCCTGCACTCTTACCAAGAACCGTTTCTCTGATGTGTGATCTAGATAGACAACTTTGCCTGGTGTCTACGAATCCTTGAACTCGTAGATGGTGACTATTGGGCTCGGTTGATCTAGATTGAATCTCCAAAAGGCTTCCTCCATTTCTGTTGATATATTTAGGTAGTGATGTGTGTGAACACTCTAGGACCGCCGGGGCACTTTTTTCCCTCTTTAGGAGGTTTTTTTCCCCCGGCTTGTATATATGCCTATTGCCCTAATGGGCTACTTATCTTTGTACATTCTCTAGTAATACATTTAGTATTGTGTGTTTGTGCTCCAAGCTTCTTCTTCTTCCTTGTGCTGTTCGCGTGCTTCCGCAGACGTCTATCTCCAACAATTGGTATCAGAGCAGGTCGTCGCTTCTTCTAGGGCTCCGTCGACACTCCTCCGTTTGCAGTCTCAAATTCGCATGAAATTTGGTGAGCATACTCAGGTGTTTCTGAGATAAAAACAACTTCGCTCTGTGGTGCCGAAATCGCGATCTGAGCTCGTTTCGGCCTTCAAACGCACTATCGCAGTGCTTGTGCAGGCTATTTCATCCTTTTGTGCCAAAGGTATATACCAGTTTCTGTTCACCAGTTTAAGTGTCTCGAAGTCTGCTACAGGTCTAGCAGAACTCGTCTGGGCAGTTTTGTTCAACTTTTTGAGATACAGTCAATTTTCTGCATCAAGGTATTTTAGTCACCGGCCATGGCTGAAAGCAGTGATGTATTCCGTATGTTGGGTGTTGAGGATAAGTTGGATGGTACCAACTACCCATTATGGGCTTATATGATGCGACATGTACTGGTTGCAAAAGGATTGTGGAACATTGTGCAGGGTGTTGAAAGACGTCCTGTTACACCTGTAACAACAGGTACTGCAAATACAGGTGTTGGAGCTGATGAAGATGGTGTCGAAGATGATATTACGCAGATTCCTGTTCGTGCTCCTGTTTCTGTTGCACCTACTACAGAGCAGATTCATTGGGATGGCAGAGATGCCCAGGCACATGCATTGATAGCTTTGTCTGTCAAACGTGCCATTATTCCTCACATTCGCTCTTGCAGAACAGCAAAGGATGCTTGGGATACTCTTACCACTTTGTACCAGGCTAGGAATGAGGCTCGTGTTGCTTACCTCCGAAAACAGTTGGAGAGTGAGCACATGAATGAAGGTGATTCTATGGACAGTTTTCTTACAAAGATCAAAGACCTGAAGGAACAATTGATTTCTGCTGATGAGGTTATACCAGATAGCTCACTTGTGCAGACCGTTCTGAATGGCCTTCCTGATCCATATCAGAGTTTTGCCTCTACTCTTCGGTTGATGATGAAAGGCAATCCGAATGCCTTGTCATTTGAGGAATTAGTCTCTATTCAGTTGCACGAAGATCAGTCCAGGCAGAAAAGGTCCATTATGCGTGTTGCAGATCAAGCTTTCCTGGCTAGTCAGAAGGGCAAAGGAAAAGGGAGCTCTTCTACTAGTAAGCAGAAATCTGCAAATGCTGCACAATCGAAGAACCAGGATAAAGATGAGAAGAAATCAGAAAAGCAAAAATTGTTCTGCAAGTACTGTAAAGGAAACGATCATATTATAAAGAACTGTCCAAAACTGTCTGCTAAAGAGGCAAAGAAGAAAGAGGCTGGAATGGTTGTTGCAGAGGCCTCTACACCAAAAACAGAGTCTGCAAATCTTGTGCAGGAAGAAGAATGGGCGTTTACTACTGTCTACAGTTTTGACCCATCTTCTCATGATCAGTGCATGTCTACAGTAGACTCAGATGTTTGGTACTTTGACAGTGGGGCGACCAAACATATTACCTCGCAGTGCAGTTTCTTCTCTTCACTCGAGCCTGCCCCTATAGGGAATACTGTCACATGCGCCAATAAATCCTTTTATCCTGTTATGGGAGTTGGTAAGATCATTCTGACTACTGTTGATGGTAGTTCTTTCACTTTGTCAGATGCTTTATTTGTGCCAGGGATAAAAAAGAACCTGTTATCAGTTTCTGCATTAGCCAAGATTCGCTTGGTTGTGAAATTCGTTGATGACAGGTGTACAGTCCATGATCTCTCAAATGGCGATATGATTATTGCTTCTGGCATTTTATGTCGTGGGCTGTATAAGCCCATAGACTATGAAAGATCTGTGAATGATTCGGCATGTGTAGTTCATGATTCTCAGGCTATGTCAGATGCAAAGCTTTGGCATGCACGCTTTGGTCATCTGAATTTTGCTAGTTTGTTACGCCTGCAGAAATTTGAAATGGTGTCCTCTTGGCCCAAACTTGAGGCACCTAGAAAACATGTTTGTGAAGGCTGTATTTTGGGCAAAATGCAGCGTTCTTCCTTTCCAAAAGATGGTTCAGTTCGGGCTACGCAGAAATTGCAGCTTGTACATAGTGATGTCTGTGGTCCTATGTAGACACCCTCTTTTGGAAATTACCTTTACTTCGTGACTTTCATTGATGATTTTTCCAGGCATGCATGGGTATATCCACTCAAAGCAAAGTCCGAAGTGTTCATGTGCTTCAAACAGTTTTTGGTTTTGGCTGAAAATCTGTCAGCATGTAAAATGGGCACCCTCCGTTTTGATCGAGGGGGGGAATATATGTCTTTAGATTTTAATGCATTTCTGGCTGAACGTGGGATAAAACATCAGTGTATAGTGCCATATACACCTCAACAGAATGGAGTTGCTGAACAAAAGAACAGGTCACTCATGGAGATGGCGAGGTGCATGGTCAAAAGTCAGGCTTTACCACATAGTTTCTGGCTTGAGGTTGTCATGTGTGTAGCATATGTACTCAACAGGTGTCCCACTAAAGCGTTGCAGTCTATCACTCCATATGAGGCTTGGCATGACCGCAAGCCATCTGTTGCTCATCTGCGTGTTTTTGGTTGTTTGGCATATGCATTAGTGCCTGAACAACATCGCAGAAAATTAGATGATAAGGCAGTAAAATGTATTTTTGTTGGGTACAGTTCTGAAAGTAAAGGCTATCGTCTGTATCATCCACAGACTAAACGCATTCTGGTTAGCCGTGATGTTGTCTTTGTGGAAGATGTTATTCAGCCATTGCTTTCATGTACTAAGGAGACATCTGTTAGCTCCAAAGACATGTATGATACTTTGATGCCTCTTTTTACAGGTGGACAGGCTAGTGCTGGTCCTAATGAGGCAACTTCTCAGCCTTTGCAGGTTTCATATGATGATGCAGATCATTCCATTTCTGATGCAGATTTACATGATGCACTTGTTGATGAGAGAGCTGATATTGAGCAGGCAAAAACTATGCCAAAATGGCTGGTGCAAACTTTGTGTGATAGCAATTTAGATGCACCTTTGTCATATCGTACTCGTTCAAGCTCTCATAGTGCCTCCTTTGCATCAGATTGCTATGCTATGGCTGCATCTAGTCTCTGTGATGAGAATGGGCCTGTTTCTTTTGATCAAGCACAAAATTCAGAAAATTGGATGGCTGCTATGCAATCTGAATATGATGCTATAATGAAGAATGGTACATGGTCTTTATGTGACTTGCCTCCTGGCAAGAAGGCCATTGGCACTAAGTGGGTATACAAGCTGAAGCGTAAACCTGATGGTACAGTTGACAGGTATAAGGCTAGGCTTGTTGCAAAGGGTTATGCACAGGAAAGAGGCATTGATTTTGATGAGACCTTTGCACCTACATGCCGTATGACTACTGTTCGGAGCATTTGTGCACTTCCAGCCCATCATGGTTGGAATGTACATCAGTTGGACATTAAAACAGGATTTCTGAATGGTGACTTGCATGAAGAAGTGTATGTTTTTCAACCCCGTGGCTTTGTGCAGAAAGGGCATGAAAACCAGGTTTGCAAGTTAAAGAAGGCATTATATGGTTTAAAGCAAGCACCATGTGCTTGGTATGAGAAGATACATGCCTATCTGATTGCACATGGTTTTGAGAACAGTCCAACTGAAAGCACCTTATATGTTAAACGTGCTAATGATGTGCTTCTAATCATTGTTGTCTATGTTGATGACATGCTGCTCACTGGTCCTATTGAGACACATATTGCTGATTTTAAGGCTGATTTGCATGCCTCATTTGAGATGTCTGATTTGGGGCATTTGCATCACTATTTGGGCATTCAGTTTATGCACGTTGATGGTGGAATGGCTTTGTGTCAAACGAAATATATTGACACATTATTGCAGCGTTTTGGCCTTGAAGATTGTAAGCCTATTGCCACTCCTATGGAGACAGGTTTACGATTGAGTCTTCATGATGATTGAGATGCATTTGATGCTGTTCTCTATCAGCAGGCTGTTGGATGCTTCATTTACTTATGCATTACTCGGCCAGATATTCAGTTTGCTGTCTCACAGATGAGCAGGTTTATGCATTGCCCATGAGTCACGCATTGGAAAGCGGTTAAGCGCATCTTTCTCTACTTGAGTGGTACTCGGCTACTTGGGTTGTTTTATCCCAAGGGGGGATCACTACCGCCAGATTTGCATGCTTTTTCTGACTCAGATTGGGCTGGTTTCTATGACACTCGTGTGTCCACCAGTGGTTTTTGCTTCATGCTTGGTAGCTCATGTATATCTTGGTTGAGCAAGAAGCAGCCTACTGTGGCCACTTCTAGTTGTGAGGCTGAGTAAAGGGAAGCTTTCACAGCGACTGTTGAGTGTGTGTGGCTCAGACGCCTTATGGCTGATTTGGGTGTTGGCTAGTCTTCTGCCACCACCATCTTCACTAACAGTCAGAGCGCATTGGCAGTTGCGAGGAACCCTGTGTTCCATGCTCACACTAAGAACATTGAGGTGCATTATCACTATGTCAGGGAGAGGTTCTCTGCTGGGGAGATCAGCTTGGCATATGTGCCCACGCAGGAGAACATTGCAGACCTTTTCACGAAGGCTCTGCCTAGGGAGAAGTTTGAAGCTTTCCGCAAAGCTTTGGGCTTACTTCCTTTTGTGGAGTGATTTCCACATAGCTTGGCACTTCCTTATACATGAGTGCCAGCTCCTTGTTCACCGCATCACTCCCAGGGGGGATTTGTTGATATATTTAGGTAGTGATGTGTGTGAACACTCTAGGACCGCTGGGGTACTTTTTTCCCTCTTTAGGAGGTTTTTTTCCCCCGGCTTGTATATACGCCTATTGCCCTAATGGGCTACTTATCTTTGTACATTCTCTAGTAATACATTCAGTATTGTGTGTTTGTGCTCCAAGCTTCTTCTTCTTCCTTGTGCTGTTCGCGTGCTTCCGCAGACGTCTATCTCCAACAATTTCTCTATTCAAGAATAGCTCTATGCTTTTGTTGTCTTGGCAAATCCATTCTGGAGTGATCACCCCAAAAAAGTGATTGTAACCATAAAGTTGTCGAATCATCATCATCATCATCATCAAAAAAATAAAAAGAGCAAGCCAAAGGAAGATAAAGAGGCATAGTAGAATAAATCACGGGCTATTTAGGTAGATTTATGCATTAGTGGATTTTAGTTAGATTTCCTTGCATGTTATTAGAGAAAGAGCATATTCATATTTATGTAGGAAAGAAGTTGATCTAAAATAAGCTAAAGATGAAAGATGTCTCTTGAAAATCCTAAATCTTTGTTTATAATCATATTTAAGGTAGATCTCTTTATGAAAAAGATATAATTTTTTCTTCAAGATGAGAGGAAGTGATGCTCAAAATGACTCAATACATCCACTTCCACTTCATATTGATGCTTGTTTGTTTTCTTTCTTGCTGTCAATGTTGCTTGTTCATTTGCATATATGTTGCCTATTTGTTCATGCATATTCATGTTCCGTGTTTCAATTCCTTCTTTCATGCAAATTTTTCTTCATGTCACGTTGCCTACTCATTCATGCATATGATCAATTTTTCCTTTCATGTTTCTTATGTTGCCTATAAAAGAATTTGATGCCTCGAACATTTTGTTTTTCACACATGCTAGAGTGGCGCTTGCGGAGGAATCGCAGGTTTAGTGGGGGCGAATGTCTTCGAGATTTTCTCTCCTCTCTCACTCATGAAGGCCTACATGACACATTCGGTGAAGGTAGCCAGAATTCCCTTAGAAGTCCAAGATGCATCAAGGATGTCAAAGGGAGTTCACATGCAAACTTTGGAAGAAATCGAGCAAATCTAGGATAGCGGTCAAAGCTGGTCAAACTTTGGAAATTAGGGCAAAAAATTTAATATCTCCAAATCACATGAAAATTCAATACTTGTAAATCCTATCAAAGGCAGTGTATAGCCTAAATTTCACATGAAAATGAATTTTCTAGCACATTGATATGCCATGTGCATTTTGTAAAAAATATAATTTTTCCACTTAGACCCTACAAAATCTTATATAGGAATTTTTGTTAGCCATATGATTTGGCACGTATAAAGACTGTTAAAAGGGATTTTTTTAATAGATCCACTTTTAACCTCTTTTTGGGTTCTTGGGGATGGTAGGGGTCTGACAATGCAGAGTCCCTTTATTTGATTTTCCCAACTTAACTATCAAATTAAGTAGTACGCTACTATCTAGTATAACTTCTTTACACCGTATTACTATCCGTATTTCAATTATTTCTTACACAGTCTTTAACACATAAATTAATGATCACTGTCGCTTATACTGATTAACATCGACATAACATTACTTTGTTATTTGGAAATTAATGTAATTCAACAAAGACAGAGTAACAGTACTCACAATATCTGAAATCTGCACTATGGCGTCTCCACAAGATCGCAAATCGCCCAGACAGATAGTCTGGTGATCTCGTCTCTCCTGCACCGGAGAACCCCTGTAATGTCTCTTCATTAATGAATAAAAAGGATTACATCACTTCGCTACGACCTTTCGGTACGTGCGGTATATGAAAATATATTATTACATTATGCCAATCCAGCGGCCTAACACTGGCACGCACGGTGGACTCAAACCCGGAGTGAAAAGAAACTAAGGCTCATCTACAATGCCTTGGATATACATAGTTCTTGCTAATTTGAAGGTTCTAGAGATTTTCTGTTCCAATGAATCTAGCATCAACTTTAATGTCTCCGGCTCCACCAATTGTGCGTCAGTTCGGACTGAACTTGCCGCAATGACCTCACTCATCAAAACTTCAGTCTGGGTCTGCAAAAACACTTCTTGTAAGTAAAAGTCATTGGCAAGGGCTGCATCGCGGTTCAATCACATATCTTCAATTTGTCCATCTATTCTGGATAGTCACTCTACTTGAAAGCCTAACTGCTTTTCTCTTTGTTCCAACTCCTGAGCTTGATATTGAATTGTTTGATAATAAGCATCTCTTTCTTTCTTAATCCCTGCTCCCTCCTTCTGAAGTTGAATTGTCAGACTCTTCTCTGCTCTTAGAGCAGAATTCGCGTGGAAAAGATCGGCAGTTGCAGTCTCTAGTTCGGCAATAGTCTGCGTAGCTAAAGTAGCCATTTCTTGTCCTCTCTACACGACCTCATCAAGCTCAATGTGAGTTTCTTCCAAAAGATTGCCGAGAGCAATCCGAAGCATCCTCCTTATCCTGTACCAACTGCTTTAATTGCTTGATTTCTTCATCACTAGCAATTAAAAGAACATCCTTGGCTTTTAACTCAGACAGAGCAGCATCGCGTTGGGCAATCAAAGAGTCCTACTCTGCAAAATGAAGTAGGAGCGGGTGCTTCAGGAACAATAGGTTGAACAGGGACAAGGGACTCAATCGGGTTTATTGGTGGAGGAGTAGGTATCAGAATTGTCTGCCTGCACGCCTGAGCCTTGTCGATTACAACTTCAATCATGGTTATCACCTTGTTAAGAATTTTAGCAATAGTTTCATTCACAGCTTCTTGATTCTGCTGATGATAATCCTCTCGAGAAGAAACTTCGACAGAGTCTTCGGTGTGGACATCTTGTTCTTGCTGCTTAGTTGGAGGAGAATGATCGGAAGATTCGACATAGCTATTCTATGAAAAGAATTAATGTTCAGTGTGCTTCTAGCTTTGAGTTAAGTGCTTCTAGGTCGCTAGCGACTTGGACAGTGCTATCTAAGCTGCAGGGCTACAGCTACACCATGTTGGTCTTGCTTAAGCTATTACCATGAAGTAAAGGCTACAGCGAGACCATGTTGGTCTTGAGCTAAAGAGCTGTCCTTCCTTCACCACCTCCGTGAGGATGATCAACAGGATTCATGGCGTTACGAACCTCTCACCTTAGCCCTGTGGTAGGGACCCGTAAAGTAAACCCCAAGTTAGAAGCATCGAAGACAGCGAAACTGGAAGTGTGGGTCACCGGTTTCACTGAATGCTCCTATCTCCGGTCGTGTGAGTGTGCAGTTACGCTTCAGATGTAGCGGTGTCATGGAAAACTTCTTCTTCATTGCCAGCCTTTGATCCTTGCACCTGGCTCTCAGAGGGGCTTATACGTCTGCATTTCTGGCAAATAAGTTGGAAGAAATCTTCATCATCATCCTCTGCGTCCTCGAGCACTTGAGCAGATTCTTCATGGAACAAGATGGGAGCGGTTGGAGGCGGTTGCACGGCTTGTATTACTGGAAAGAGAAAAGTGAAGATATGGGGAAGACAAGAACGTGGAAGGTCACCCTTATTGACCTGTTTGATAACCGCGACACATTCACGGTGAATGCGCTGGAAATAAAAAGAAGCAAAATTGACAGGCTCGCGAGAAGCCATGTCGATCATCGAATAGAAGGGGCGCGAGATACCGTAAGTGCGCTTTTGCAAATTTAAAATGGCGACTAAAAACTATAGAGCAGTGAGCTCTGGTTCGGGTCTACACAGAATGGTGTACTCATTAGATGAGTGGCCGAGGAAACAACTCCTTCATGCTGGCTATAGGAAGGAGTGGACCATTCTCCAATCCTTCCGTAGGGAGACGGAAAGCTTCAGCAAACGAAGTTAAAGTGATCACAATGTAGGATGGGAAGTAGTCGATGGGCCAACATTGCTCTGTAGCAGGTGTAGAGGTGATGGTAGCAATAATTTTCACATAAAATGGCTGACATTCCATTGAATGCCAGGGCAATTTAGCAAAATTCATCAAACCGCGAGTGCGCAAGTACTCACTCAATTCTGGAGTGAGTCCTGCACGAAAAGTAGCGACATTCGCTAAGGCTTCCATGGCACGCATAGTAAGTACAAAGATACAGACAACAAGGAATGCACAATCACACAAACACAATAGCGATTAACAAGAAAGGAAACAAGATTAAGTAGTCACACAAACAACGTTAGGCGGGCAAAAACCCTAATCATGGTGCGATATTGGAAAGATATCCGTCATAATTACAGCATGCATGCAATAGAAGAAACAGTAACACAGGGCAGCGATTACTCATAGTTAGATACCACAACGAGGAAATTACGGTCAGTGGTTAACCGAAATGCAGAGATAAATAGCACATAAGTAACACACGAAAACAAACGAAGAACACGTCCGTGGTGATTAGGCTGTTGGTGATATGGGCGTAACTTGGAACCATTAACCACTTTTGGGAGGGGAACTCCAGTTAAGGTGGCCAACCTAAAAGTAGCGGGTCCCACCTGCTCAATAATTCGGTATGGACCGAACCACCGTAATTTAAATTTTCCAGCAGACCGATTTGCTTTAGCATTGTAAAATAACACCAGTTGCCCCACTGTAAACACAGGGGTCTTCAGGAAACGATCATGGGTACGAGCTTGACGAAGCTGAACTTCTTGAAGTACCAGAAAACTTTTCCATCGCTGTTCATCCAATGATCGGAGTGTGTCCAACCGAAATGGCAAGGATTCTTCCGGTAGCAATTTCTGAGCTAAGGCAACACGCAGACTCGGGACGACTACTTCCATCGGTGCAATGGCTTCCAATCCATAAGCGACTTTGAATGGGGTCATGCCAGTAGCTACCTTGTACGTAGTCCAGTAAGCCGATAGAACTGCAGGTAGTAACTGGTCCCAACATTCCAGACATTCCAAAAGCAATTTGCGGAGCATAGTCAACAAAGTCTTATTGGTACTCTCGGCCAGACCATTGGCACGGGGATAATAAGGCGAGCTCAATTTGTGGACAATCTCAAATGTCTCGGTCAATACTTGCATTAAGTGGTTAGCAAAGTGTGTACCTTGGTCCGTAACGATTTCCAGAGGCAACCCATAACGAGGGAAAACATCCTTCATTAGGCATTTGGCCACCAAAACTGTTGTGGCCGACCTTAATGCCCAAGCCTCCGCCCACCGAGTGGCATAATTGGTACAAGTCAAGATATAGCGGCTGCTTGTGAGAGTAGCTAGGGGAATTATTGGACCAATAAAATCTAGACCCCACTTCTGAAAGGGTTCCAGAGGTAAGACAGGTTGAAGGGGAAAGAAGTGCCGCTGTAATGGCTATCCAGACCCTTGACAGGTATCACGCTGCTGCACAAATTGAGTCACATCTTTGTACATGGTAGGCCACCAAAGTCCACTTTGAAGAATTTTACGGTGAGTAAGATCAGCTGCAAAATGTCCACCCGAGGGTAATGAATGAGCCATAGCAATAACCGATTCTGCTTCATGTGGTGGGATACATCAAAGTAAAACACCAGTATGATCCAGATAGTACAGTTGACCTACAATCAACCGGAATCCGTGACTGCAAACTGCAAATTTCTGCCACAGAGCAGGGGGAGTTTGAGGAGGAAGACACCCCTCAGTTAGAAAAGTTAGTAATGTATCGTAGTATGTAGGGGGAACAAGAGGTGCAGTAGATTCTTCAATAGTTGGCTCAGTAGCGTAAATTGCTGGTGTAGTGTCATCAAACCCCACCGGAGCTTCACCGGAATCCAATCGAGATAGAAAATCCGCCAAGGCATGTGCTGTGCCAGGTCGATGAAAAACTTCATAGTCAAATTCCTGTAATAATAGAACCCATCGAGCCAAGCGACCACCTAAATGTTGCTGTCGGACCAAATACACAAGTGCGGCATGATCCACGTGCAAGGTGAACTTTCAGCCCAACAAATAATGGCGGAACTTCTTCACAGAGTACACCAACCCGAGACATTCTCTTTCGGTCACTAAATAGTTTCTTTCACAGGGGCTAATCGGCGACTTGCATAATATACAGGCCGAAACCATTTGTCAGTTTGCTGCATGAGCACACTTCCAATGGCGATGTCCGATGCATCCACAAAAACATGGAACGGACGATCCCAATCAGGTGGTTGCGAAATTGGAGCCTGCATCAATAACACCTTTAAACGATCAAATGCATTTTGGCACTCCGGTGTCCAATCATACTGCCGTGGAGCACTAGTCATAAGCCGATTGAGCGGTGTTGCTAAATGAGCTAACCACCATAAATTTCTGCCATGCCATCATATTTGGCCCAGAAAATGCATAACTTCTTTCGATGTCGTAGGGACTGGTGCCTCCAATAAGGCTGCAACTTTATCCGGATCAACTTGTATCCCTTGGCCAGAGGTAATATGTCTGAGTAGTTTGCCACATGAGACCGCAAAAACAGACTTTGTCGGATTCAAGCATAATCAGTATTCGTGACATTTCTCAAAGCAGCACCGTAAATGATACAGGTGCGCCGCAATCTTCCCAAATAAGGAAAAGTCGTCCAAATATACTTGCATAAAAGTAGTCAAGTAGGGTGAAAAAACTTCTTGCATACATTGTTGAAACGTACTTGAAGCCTTCCTTAACCCAAACCACATTACCGTACAAGCATAAACACCCTTGTTCGTGATAAAAGCTGTTTTAGGTATGTCCTGTTCTGGCATCCGCACCTCATTATAGCCTCTCTATCCATCCAGGAATGAATACATCTCGTGTCGGGCCACCCTGTCGAGCATTGTGTCCAGAAAGGGGAGAGGAAATGGATCTGGTACAGTGGCCGCATTCAGTTTTCGGTAATCAATGCAGATGCGCAACTGTTTATTTTTCTTTGGAACAATCACTATCGGAGATATCCATTCAGCATGCTCGATTGGTACAATGAATCCCACCTTCAGTAACTGATCGAGTTCTGCTTTGACCTATGCTGCATAATTGGGGTTCATTCGGTAACTAGACTGTTTAATTGGCTTCCCCTCTGGTTTGAGCACTACTCGATGTTGATAGATCCGCGGGTCCAGACCTTTCATATCTCGATAGTCCCAAGCAAAAACATCGGAGAACTCACGCAGGAGTCATATCAAGTCATCTTGAAATGTCTCTGATAATCCTGCCTTAATCTTAACTGGTAGCGGGTTAACTGCATCACCCAAATTATATGTTACTAACTGATCTTCCGGTACATAAGATTATCGAGGTTTTCCCAGATCATCAGCTGACTGCAAAAGTTGTAAGGTGGCTCCATCCATAGTGACACTATCATCTACATCTGCATCTCCGGTCACTAGTACCACCGTGCAAGCGGCCGGACTCCACTTGTCTGCGACCGACTGGAGATCTACCGTACCTAATGAGATCAGATCCTTATTGGTCTTCAGAAACGCCTCTTCCTCGTCGTCAGATAAGCCATCCAACATGTGGACCGGCTCCGCTACATATGGTCTTGCATGAAGCTCGTAGGGCTGCATGGCATCCAATTTAACTACATATTTACGGTGATTATCTTTGAAAGTTAACTCCTGCGTGGACCAATCTTGTACAACTTTGGCTTGTTTCAACCATGGCCGACCGAAAAGTAGATTGTAGTCGAGGCTAGATTCTGGTAGTTCGAGAACTACAAAAGTCATTTTGAACGTGGTACCGTGCAAGGTAATTGGAATATTCCGTACTAGTCCCACCGGATGGACTCGGGATTGGTCTACCATGCGTACAAAAAATTATACGGGCTTCGATTTGGGTCCAACCCAATTGCTTGCATAGGGCTGCCATTGCTATATTCACACCTGAACCGCCATCAATTAGCACTTGAGTAATCTTTTGGTTTTTATGCTAGACAGTGATTAATGGGACTAAATGATCCACCGTAGAATCAACTTCCGGTTGTATTGTTGCACTCGCCGGAGTGCAGGAAGATCTGGGACTAACCTCCTGTTGAAACTGCTGCCTGACGCCTGACACTAAGGCGAGTAACTGTCCTAAAGGGAGTGTAGTTGAAGCCTTAGATAGGATATCCTATACCTGATCTGTTTGGATCATAATTCTCACCGATTCTGATGATGATTCTACTATTGCTAGGGCAGAATTTTGTTCATTCGATCTTGTCTTAGGCAGGGAACCTGTGTTACCGGAATTGGATCACGAAACACAGTTGGCTCTTTAGTTGTCCATTGACTAGTCTTTGTATACATGCGCTACTGTTCACAGATACCAGGCTCGAACACCTCATCAGCGGGTTGCAACTCCTTACCCGATCTGGTCTGAACCATTGCTACTTGTGGTTCAACTGGTGAAATATAGACCATGTTGGTCATTGGATTTTGTCGCTCCTTCTTCCTTTTGTCGTACTCTGCTGCATCCTTGCAAAATCTACGGATGTGGCCAATCTCGCCACAAAAATGACATCGAGGTGGTGGAAGAGAAGTACCTTCCGCTGATGTACCCGCCTGCCATCGATTTGAATTGAAATTGGTATTCCTTTGACCCCTATAATTTCGATATCCTTGCGACTGATTGTTTCGCATTTGTGGTGGCACGTAATGGGCTGCGGGCTGACCTGGTTCCTGTATGATGGCATTTATAGCTGCTTGCCCCTGCACCTTGGCATTATATGCACAATTTTCCGTTGAGTGTCCTGTTGTGTTACAGATGGCACAATACATCTGGTTGAGGGCACATGTAACACTGGTGTGGCTTGGATTTTTGCACTTGGTGCAATACAATTGTTTAGCCGGATCATCTGTTACGTTCTTACTGGCTTTCAGCCACTCCAAGTCTTCGGTGAATCCCCCAACTTTAAGGTCTAGTTGCAGGGCCATCGCAATAATAGCATCCAGTGTCATAGCACCCACACAACGGATGATCATAATTTGTCTTAACTGTGGGGTCAAACCGTTAATGAACCACTGGGATATAACATCATTCGATAGATTAGCGTGTGCCGGAGGAAGTTTTCTTAAGTGAGCTCTAAACAATGTTGCGTATTCCTGAACAGTCTGGTGCGGCTTCTCCGATTGTTTCGCAAATAGTCAAAGATTTTGGCAGGATTCTTCTTCAACCGGAACCTCTGTAAAAACGCATCCCGCATAGCATCATAGTTAACGAAATGATTAATGTCATACTCACTCAACCATCTAGCCGCTTCATTAACTAGGGTGGCCTAAAATACGATAGCCTTGTATGTCGGATCGGGTGGATGGTTCAACACTGCATAGCGGATCTCAAAGGTGCACACATGTGCATCAGGGTTGTCACCCGAAAATCCACCGAACTTTGTGTAAGTCACCCCTGTTGGAACGGGTCAAGGTGGAACGATTAAATGTGGCTGTTGCTGTTGCTGCTGTTGTTGTTGCTATTGTTGCTGTTGTTGTTGTTGTTGTTGTTGTTGTTGTTGTCCACTCATGGTGCTATTATTGGTACTGTTATTGTTCCCTGAGTTATGAGGGGCTGTCTCTTGTCCTTCGGAATCTGTATTATTAGACTGCTCACCTTCTGGCTCAAAAATGGCATTGAATCTCTTACTTATCTCCAAATCAAATAGTCTATCCTCAGCTTTAGTATCAAGAGTAGGCAAGCTTGCCCCGAACAGTGGTGAACGTAACAAGGATCCACTAGGTAGTATTGTAGTATCACCGAAAAACTTCAGACTCCCACGAAATGGTACCGAACTTTCATCGGAAGTTATCAGACTTTCACCGCACCCGGTTGTCTTTTAACTGGAAACGGTCTCACTTGGCAACACAACCTTGTCATCGAAAATAGTTGAATCTTGATCAGATAACGTCGGATGAACTGCGCACTGTGTCTCTGTACACCCAGAAATCACTGCACCTTCTTCAGAACGAACCGGAATCTACCGAAATCTCATCATGTGTCACCGAACTGGCATCGGAATCACTGCTAACTAGCTCCGATCCTTCACCAAATGGGCTTAAATGGCCTGCACTTCTACCACATGGGGGTGTCCCTAATAGATTTGGAACTGCCCAGGGATGCTGGTCTCTTCTATACTTCGGATAAGACTCGCTGGACTGAGTAACCGACATATATCACCTCTGCACCACTTGCCTTATGCACTGCTCTAACTTTACTGATTATTCTCAATCCATTGCCATCTTCCCACAGACAGCACCAATGCTAAAAGGTATTTTTTTAATAGATCCGCTTTTAATCTCTTTTCGAGTTCTTGGGGATGGTAGGGTTCTGACAATGTAGAGGCCCTTTAACTAATTTTCCCAACTTAACTATCAAATTAAGCAGTACGCTACTATCTAGTATAACTTCTTTACACTGTATTACTGTCTGTATTTCAGTTATTTCTTACACAGTCTTTAACGCATAAATTAATGATCACCATCGCTTATACTGATTAGCGTCGACATAACGTTACTGTGTTATTTGGAAATCAATGTAATTCAACAAAGACAGAGTAATAGTACTCAGAATATCTCAAATCTGCACTACGGCCTCTCCACAAGATCGCAAATCGCCCAAACAGACAGTCTGGTGATCTCGTTTCTCCCGCACCGGAGAACCCCCGTAATGTCTCTTCATTAATGAATAAAAAGGGTTACATCACTTCGCTACGACCTTTCGGTACATGCGGTATATGAAAATATATTATTACATTATGCCAATCTGGCGGCCTAACAAGACCATATGAGCCTACATAAGGGTGGGAATGCATTAAAGCATAAAGGAAGGAGGATCCATGAGTTTTTTCACCGGATAAGCTTTTTTTGATCATCAAAGATCAATAATGCAAAGTTTCTCCAAAAATAGTGGCTTATCTTATCCAAATTGATGTCAGCACTAATTCGACGGTCCAGATCAGCCCCAGATCCAATGGTGGAGAATGAAGGCACCTATTTTCCTCCCCTTTGCCCTAGATATCATATAAAGAACCAATCCTAACCATCCATTTGATAAATCCGATGGTTGTAATCAAAAGAAGCTGATCTTAGGGTTGAGAGTTGATTTCTCTAGATCCAAGGGCCCAAATTCATTCTAAAAACTATATAAACTCCCCTCCAAACTCCTAGAGCATCTTTTTTAGGCATCCATAGAGCTCTTGCTAGCTTAAGATTTCCTTGAGAGGATCACCCTTGGTTGAGCGAGTGAGGATCCAAGGTGGGCTAGTATGAGTATAGTACCTAGTTTTAAATTTAAGTTAGAACTCCAATCCAGGATAGGCTCTTGAAACCAGCATCTCTATCTTGACTCACCCTTGGTGGAGTGTGTGAGTGAGTTAGAGCTGGTTTTAATGAGTCTTAGACTTCTTTAGTCAGACGTTACGAGCCTAGACATACAAAGGGTCAATGAAGTGGAACTCATCTTCTTACGTGTGACATTCGGTTGAACTCTCATGGTTTGAGGGTCGGAACCACCTTTGATTAGTAGACTGCTTAGCTTGACGTATCACGATGATCTTATACATGTATCTTAATTCAAATCCTTTTAATTCATGTCACTTGTCACTTGTCTCTTGTCTCTTGTCTCTCAGTCTCTTAAGTATTTTTACATGTCTTCTATTTTCTTCTATGTGTAAATATTACGTTGAACCAATGAGGATGTTTCATTGAGCTTGTGATTAAACTCTATCATCATAATTCACTTGCATGCATATAATCCATACATACCCATACATATTGATTAGTTTTTGAAAGTGTATAAGAAGCTCCAATATTGGACCATTCTTCCTTTCGAAATTGATTTATGTGTAAGGATTCCATCTATTCTCGTCATGCATAAATATCATCCAAAGAAGACTATGCATATGGATTAGAATTAGGAAGTGTTTAAGAAGCTCCTTCAATGGACCATTCTTCCTTCCAAATTTGATTCCTGTGTATGGTTCTCTACCATTCTTATCATTCATGTTCATAAATCTAACTTGCACTCCTACATTTCCATTTCCATAATCATTTCAACATCTCTCTCTTCTCCATACTCAACATTAATTTCACTTTCACGTCCTTAAACCTTCCAACATTCATTAGCTTCATACACCCTGTGTGTGCCATGATCGGACCTGATCCACCCGGATTGCGATCACCTCCTCATTTGAACCCGACGTGAAATGCTTCGTGGCATTTGCTTCTGATCTTGTTAGGAGCTTGTGATCCATATTTTTTGTTTCATATTTTTAATCCTCATCATATTTTGTTAGGTGTTCCTGTTCAGGAGAAAGTTCCAAAATTCTATTCAAGAGAAATTTGATATTTCAGAGAGGTATGTTTCAGAGGTGCGCACATATATGTTTATACTAGACTCTGAAGGAAGGAAACAGGTATGAAAGAGGTATGAAGGACTTACAGATAGAACAAGGATGTAGATAAGATGGCATCATAGATATGAAATTTGATGAGACTCATGGGTTGAGTTGAGTTGAGTACATTCAAAGATGAACCAGCTAGTGTTCATAATACACTAAGTTGTGAGTTGTCAGTCACAAGTCCCAGGATTCAGTTCTTGATTTTGTTTAGTGTATTTACATGATAGAATAGAAGTATGTTGAGAAGGTTCAGAGTCAGTACATACTATTGCTTGATGTGTACACTATTGGATATCTAGTTTTTTTTTGCATATTTTCTCAAGTATTATGGTTCATATTCAGCAAGTTCAGGTTTTTGAAGTTTGAAGAAAGTCAAATTCAGTTTTGAAGAAGACTTTTGAAGAAAAGGTTTGAAAGTCAATTCGGGAGTACAAGTTTTAAGCTTGTGACATTTTGTAAATGAATGAAGTTTCTTATCCAGTTCAATTTGTACCATTGTAACATTGAAGGGGGGATTGTTGTAAAACAATGTCTTAAGGTCCCATGGTCAAATGGTGAAAATTGCTCAAGGTGATAGAGGATCTGTAGATATCTTTAGTAGCTTCTCTACAACAAAAATGCATGGGCGCCTTGGATAAAGGAGATTGCTTTCATGCTACCTGCCTGAGTTCGAATCCCATTATCTGCAACGTGAAAGATGTTTTGGAAAGCTTATTTTTTGAGATTGCTTATGAATTATTCGATGGCGAAAGTTTTTTTTTTGCAGTTAGCTTTTGTTAGTGATCGCGCACGTTGTGCTTTTAGATAGCTTAATCATAGTTGCCATTGGAGCTTCATCCAAACTATATAAGGAAGCCATAGGCTCATTGTAAATCATCACTCAAGACTCAAGAAGCTCTAGCAAGAGTTCTTTCAGCTTGGAGGTGATCAAGGAGCATCCAACGCCAGCTCTTGGACGTGTTTTAGAAGAAGAACACATGGGGCAGCCATGATGCACATATGGGCAGCTATGGAGGACATTAGGTCACACATCTCATATATATTCAGATTTCTGTCCATACATCTGAATATGTTTGTTACATTTGTATATACACTCTTCCATTTATTTTTGTTCACATAGAGTGGTTGAGATTTTGACTCCCACATTGTAATTCAAACATTTGTTTATATCATAGTGTGAGTAAGCAGTGGCTTATGTAACATTTTACACATGTTGTCCAATCTTTCTCTATCTTTGCCTCATCATTTGTATGATTAAGTGTGGTATGTTCATGTTTTGTTAATATTGGAAGATTGTTGAATTCTATGTTGTAGATCCTGGACCTATGGAACCATAGACCTGTAGTATTAGTTATGGGCCTACTTAATTTACAAAAATTTATTGACTATTTCAATAGGTGGAGTATCTTTTATTTCATGAAACATAAGGATGATGTGTTCAATTGTTTCAAAAAGTATCTTGCACTTGTGGAAAATCAAATAGGAAAGAGTTTAAAGAGGATAAGGTCAGATGGAGGAGGTAAGTACTTCTCTAATGAGTTTGATGCATTTTTGCAGGACAAAGGTATCAAGAGAGAGATCACAAGTAGATATACTCGTGAGAAAAACGGAGTAGTAAAGAGGAGGAACATATTGATTGTGGAAGCAACTAGATCTATGCTAAATGAAAAGAATTTGCCTGATTACTTGTGGGTAGAGGCTGTTTCTATTGCCACTTATCTTATTAACAAGTTACCTTCTAAGTCCCTTGATGGGATGACCCCCTATGAGCCATGGAATTGTAGGAGACCATCACTTGAACATTAGAGAATATTTGGTTGTGTTGCTTGTGTGCATGTTCCATCTCAAATAAGAGGTAAGTTAGACCCTAAGGCAGACAAATGCATGTTCATAGGGTATGATATAAATCAAAAGGGGTACAGGCTTTATAATCCATCCAACAAAGGATTTATGGTCAATAGAGATATTGTGTTTGATGAGAATGAATCTTGGATTGAAAGTGAATGTAGGAAGCTCAAATTTCCATATGACTTGGAAGAAGAATTTCCAAGCCTCACCAAGGAGGAGCCAAGCACAATTGAAGACATCAAGTGAGATGATGAGGACCCCATCAACTTGGAAGAGGTGAGAGCATGGAAATCAAAAGGCAAGGTCAAGATGAAGAGGTTGGAGGACATGCCTCAGTCATCCAACCGAGCCTTAAGGAGATCACAAAGAGAGAGAGTAAGAAGCCAATTAGATATGGGTATGATAGTTCATTAGTCACTAAGCATTCTAGTTATCTTGCTAAGGATTCATTACTTGAAGAACCTTCTTCATATGAAGAAGCAAGTACCAAAGCAGAATGGGTTGAGGCTATGGAGGAAGAAATAGAAGCACTCCAAGAGAATGACACTCCATAAATAGGTACAAAGCTATGCTTATGGCTAAGGGTTTTGCACAAACCCATGGAGTAGAATATGAAGAAACATTTTCATCCATGGCTAAAATGCCCACCATGAGAGTATTGGTAAGCGTAGTTGCATCTAGAAATTGGAATATGTATCAACTAAATGTGAAAAATGATTTTCTCAATGGGTGGATTTCAGAGGAGGTTTACATGGTGCAACCTCCTAGCAATGAAGATCCAAGCAAGGTAAATCATGTAGGAAACTTAAAGAAATCTCTTTATGGTTTGAAGCAGGCACCTAGCACATGGAACCATAGGCTATCAACCTATCTTCAAGACCAAGGGTTCATGATGAGCAAGGCAAATTTTTCTCTGTTTATCAAGAGGAGTAACTTACAAGTGTATATGTGGACGACATTATTCTTATAGGTAGTGATGCCAATGGCATCAAACAAATAAAAAACTAGATGATGCAAGAGTTTAAGATCAGTGACCTAGGGTTTCTCAAATACTTTCTTGGACTTGAGTTGCTATACACTAACTTTGGAATCTACATCACTCAACGGAAATATGTGCAAGACATGTTGAAGAAGTTCCACTTGGAGGATGCAAACGTAGCTAGCACCCCTATGGACGTAAATCATAAATTGAGTGCTCATGAAGGTGATTTGCTTGAAGACATTGCAGGTTACCAAAGCATAGTTGGGAGTCTAAATTATGCAACATTAACAAGGATTTACATATGTTATGGAGGAAGTGTTCTAAGCCAATTCATGCATAAACCTAGAGCACCTCACTTGGAAGCTGCTAAAAGAGTTTTGAAGTACCTCAAAGGTACTCAAAATCAAGGTCTTTACTTCCCATACACATCAGATTTGGACATAAAGTTGTACTCAAATGCAAATTGGACAGGATGTAAGGATGATAGAAGAAGTATTTCTGGCTATTTATCTTTTGCAGGTGATAAACCCATCTCGTGGTCTTCTAAGAAGCAACCAATTGTTGATTTATCTTCAATAGAGGCTGAATACAAGGGATTAGCATATGCGACACAAGAAGCTATTTGGATTAGGTTGCTCTACTCAGATTTGGGACTTCACACTCATTCACCAATAATCTTTGATGATAACACTAGTTCTTTGCATCTTCCAGCCAACCCCATTTATCATGCAAGAAGTAAGCATATAGAAGTGCACTATTACTATGTTAGAGAGAAACTCTTGACTAAAGAGATTCAACTAGCATATGCATCTACAAATATGCAGTGTGCTGATTTGTTAACCAAAGCACTTGATGGTACTAATCTTTGCAGGTTTAAAACAATGATTGGATTACAAGATATTCAGGAAGATTCATGAAGCAATGCAAGCCAAGATGTTTGGCTTGAGGGGAAGCTGTTGGTGCAAATGTTCAAGCCTACATATTTGGATTAGCATGGAAGAAATTGTGTGGAACTAGCACTTGATGATTCATGTGAACTATAACTTGTAACTACTTGATCATTTACCATTGTAAAGCATAAATTCTTTGGAGAATCTTGTAAAAGCTTATAACTCATGGAGTTAGGAAGAATATTAGCTACAACTTCAAGTTGAGGGAATATCTCCTAGATCAGTGGAGTCACTTTTTGATTGGAGCCAAAGTTTTAATTCAAAATTCAAACTTAGAAGTAACACATATAAAAGACTTTGTAGAATCGTGTGGTGTGTGCCTCTTTCAGAGCTCAGTCTTTGATCACTTGTAGAACTTCAGTAGCTCACACTATAGCTCACTCAATACATCAGTATTGAGCATCATTAGAGTGCCAATGACTCTATAAAATTATGTTCTATAATACATATAGCTCATTGAACATCTTTGTCTACTTCTCTCCCATGACTACTCAAAATAGTCAACTTCTTCTGGTCATATCTCAGTGATTACTCAACCATTTTACATAGCATTTGGCTTGTTGGAACCAGCTTGAAGTCTACTTTATGATGTCAAAATGTCAATGCATTTGGTTAAGGCATCAGGAAAAATCACCTTCGAAGTGCTCATTGGTCATCTATTGGTTGTTCTCTAAATTATCGGGGGGAAGATCTGATTTGCTTAAGTTATTTCCTAGGGCATAGTTGATCATTTTAAATGATTCCACTTGCAATCATTAGATATCTAAGCTAATTGAGTTCCCCCAAAAGGCGTTTTTCCAATTGTTATTGTGTTGTGAGCTCTGAGTAAAACAACCAGCAGGTGTATGGACTAAAATAGCAAGTTTTTCAACACTAGTTATTTTCGAACTAGTCTGCTTTGGATTAATTGTTTCAAGTATCGATTTCAAAGTACATAGGTACTTTCTTGGAGTCATTTGCAAGCTAAACGGGCCTACTTTATAACTCTGAAGTGCATCAGGGTTGGTACAAAGTAGGTTTTAGCAGTACCACCTCATTTCTTTGAGGTATCCATCCATATCTTCCAACAAACAAGCTGCAATTCTTGAGTAGCTCAAACTGAGCCATCTTTTGGGAATGAGGGACACTACATTTTTCCCAAAATATAGACTTTCATATACATGTTTACGAGGTGCCTCAAGTTTGGGCAAAGAGGACACCATTTTAGACTTTTGCAAGTGTAGCAAACTAGCAAAATTTAGATGACCAAAGCATGCATGTCAAAGCTTTGCATCTGACATAGCCTCAAAATCATGTACTACACATGTCAAATCATTCATAGATTTTTCATAATCTATGAGCTTATATAGCCCATGACATAAAATGTGAGAAGCAATAATCACATCACCATTTGACAGATCATGAACTCTACATCTGTCATCAACACATTTCACAACCAAGCCAATCTTGGCTAAAGCTAAAACTGATAACATAGGAATTTGGATTGCCTTTCATCATCAAACGAAGAGTAAAAGCAAAACTTTGTCATGAATGGGGAAGACCATTCCAAACAGTCTACACAAGTGAACTCTTAGGCAAGAATTCATCAATAGAAATCAATTGTTCCTTCAAATCTTTGATCTTTGTTAGAAAACTGTCCATGGAATCACCTTCATTCATGTGCTCACTCTCCAACTATTTTTGGAGATAAGCAACAGGAGCCTCATTCCTTGCCTGGTATAAGGTGGTAATTGTATCCCAAGCATCCTTAGCTATTCTGCAGGAGCAAATGTGAGGAATAATGGCATGTTTGACAGACAAAGCTATCAATGCATGTGCTTGATCATCTTTGCCATCCCAAAAAATTTTCTCCGTAGTAGGTGTAGTAGAAACCGCAACTCGAATAGGAATCTACAAAATATGATCATCTTTGATGCCATCTGCATTAGCTTCAATACGTGTATTTGTAGATGCAATAGGACATTTTCAACATCCTCCACAACATTTCATAGTGCTTTTGTGACCAATACATGACACATCACTGAAGCCCATAATGAGTAATTAGTACCATCCAACTTGTCCTCAATAGCCAACATACAGATGGCCATTGATTCAAATACTTTGTTGCAAAAAATTGACTGTGTTTGAAAAAGTTGAACAGAACTACCTTGTTCAGTACTGTTAAACATATAGCACACTTTGAGACGCTTATACTAGCGAACCAAAACATGTGTATATCTTTGGCACAAAAAGATGAAATAGCCTACACAAGTGCTACGATAGTGCATTTGGAGGCTGAAACGAGCCCAGATCACGATTTGGTCACCACAAAGCAAAGCATTTTTAATCTTCTAATCACCTTGAGTATGCTCACCAAATTTTGTGCGATTTTGAGATTGTGACTGGAGGGGTGTTGAGGATGCCCTACATGAAGTGGTGACCTACTCTGATACCATTTGTTGGAGTTCAAGGTCTACAAAAACATGCAAACATCACAAGTAAGAAGAAGATCAAGCTTGGCGCACAACACACGATATTGAATGTATTACCACTAGAATGTAAAAAGATAGGTAACCCATTAGGGCAATAGGCATATATACAAGGCGAGGGAAGAAACCACCTAAAGAGGGAAAAAAGTGCCCCGGTAGTCCTAGTGTGTTCACATAGATCACTACCTAAATATATCAACAAAGACTAGTAAGTTTCATGATCACATAATCATCAACAAGCTCACCATTGTGATGAATGGAGCTCCAATTTTCAAAGGCAAAATTTCTACATTTGTTATTTTTAATGTTTAGCTCCCATTTCTCCCAATGTACTATCCAATCAAGCCATACAAATTCCTTTAAAAAAAGGAGTTCAAATTGTAACATTGCTTGACCTCCATCCAAGCGTTCTAGAAGTTGCAAAAAAAGTTGTTACCAATGAAAACATACACATGAGGAGATGAGAAAATATTCCAAAGATCAAAATTATTCCAAGATTTAAAATTTTTGACAAGAAGTTTATGAATTTTTTTTTTGATAAGACAAACCAAGAAATACTCACATTTAACAACTCTCCTTTTTTCATTTAGCAGAAAATATTGTACTCATTCTAAAATGATAGAAGATCCCTAATCCATCTTCTTCTTTTTTCATACAACAAATCTTCCATGCAAATTTAGGAGTATGGAGTTTCTCTAGTTACCTCCACAAGAAACTTCTAGCCAGATCTATGACCTTCCAACTATTTCTTAGAAGACATCCAACACGAAAGAAAGTAAATGATAAAAATTAGCACATAGTGATTAAGAATAAGAACTTTGATTTATGCTATATTGAAGGGACATCGATTTAGAAAATGTGTTTCTAATTTTGTTCATCACCCAATCCCATCTTTGCCTCAAGTGAAACTAAAACCTATGGGAATACCAAGAAGCCTGAATATGAGACTTTCTTGTAGAATTTCACAATCATTCCAAACAATAAAAGAAGGGAAACTATTATTAGAAGACTTGAAATAAGTTTTCTTTGTTCGCTTAATTTTGGAACCACTAGCGAGACAAAAGACATACAAAGACTTCAAAAAATTCTCACTATAAGTATCTTCAACTTTAATGAACATATTAGTCTCATAAGAAAACATTTGAAAAAAATTTAAGAGAGGGCATTGGGGATATTTAAACTTTGAACGGTACCATTGTTCATATAATCCTTGCAAAACTAACCAAGGCCATCACCCATGATGGAAAAAAGGAGATGAGCTAGAGGAAACCTTGACTTATGGACCTATGGAGTCAAAAGGGACTAGAGACATGCCCATTCATAGTGAATCTAGGGTAAGCATTACCAAAGAGAGTACTTACAAACTTCATAAAATCTCTTCCAACCCCAATCTCATAGAGAAATAGAAGAATGAAGTAAAAATGCATTCTATCATAGGCTTTGTCAAAATTAGCTTTGAAGAAAAAAAAATCTTTCTTAGAATTTTTAGCATCATCAATACCTTGCCATATAGATATGATTGCATCAAGGATAAATCTACCTTTAATAAACCCCGTCTACGTAGGGAGGATGATCCTATCCATAATGGGACTTAGTCTTCTGCCCAAGGTGGATAAAATGATTTTATAAAGAGAAGTGAGACAAGTGATTTATTGATGTTATCCTTAGGTCCCTTTTTATGAACACAATTAATAACACCAATGTTGATAAAGATAGAAAATGGTACCTCTCCTCATAGCTTCTTTCTAGACAAAGAGAACGCAAGGAGTCAAGGAATTTTTAAGCTCCAAGAAGACTTGATAGGCATCCCATCAAAACCAAGAGACTTAAAGGGTTTAAACTTAAAAATGGTTTCTTTAAGCTCACCGATAGAGAGGAGTAGGTCTAGGATGGAAACGAGATCATGAGGAATCATCTTTCTCTTTTTAATGGGATTAGGTCCTTGGCTTTGTGCATGTCCCCCCCCCTCCCCCCCTTGGGAGGCATAGAGAAAACATTTGTAAAGAAGCAAATGGCCTCCTACAAATTCTCCTTGATGTTGGTAGCATGCTTTCCTAGATCCTTTTTCAACATGGGAATGAATTCATTAGCCTTTGAGTTTTCATTAGATCAAACATACTCTTATGATTTTTATCAATTTTAATAGCCCAAAGTTATCTTGATGTGACAAGGGCACCATAAACTAAGAGATTGTCTTCATATTCCAATCTTTCCTGAAGATCAAGGACCTTATGACTATAACTAAATTAGTGTTGGAAATCCTAATTTCATCTATCTCTTTGAGAGTCATCATCCTTCATATAAATCTTACTTGCTTGGCCCTAAGATTGCTATGGGTGAAAAGCTTTTGAATATCAATAATGGCATTCTCCCAATTAGAAAAGGGAGAAGTAGAACTATTAAAATTATGGATAAATATAATCTTAGTCCTGTCAAGGACACAAGGAACCTTAAGTAGTGAAGCATCTATATGAGGGCACCTAACTCTATAGTTGGGGTAGTTTCTATGGAGGTTGAGGATCATAGAGGGATGGTTAGAAATAATTAAAGTAGAATCGAAATCAAATGTGATTTACCACAACACATGCAAGTGATTGAGATTAATCTATGTGTAGTCTACCAAAGAGAAGCAATTTTTTATATTATTCCAAGTGAAAAAATTAGTAGTAGAAACACCAACCAAGTTTCTATTACTCATCATATTAAACCAAGAAACCTTCTCTATACCATGCAAGATATTATGCTTGTACCTATTGTGTCCCTAGAATCTATAACCATATTAAAATCAACCATAGAACCAGATCACCATTACTATCAAAAAGCTCATTTGAACAATTAACTCTCTCAATAGTAAATTTAGAGGCATAAATATTCACAAATATATAGTTAATAGGGTTGATAAACTCTAATCCTACCCATTGGTTGGGAGGGCTCACAACCACCTCTTCAATAAGGTAATCTGTACAAGATATGCCAAATAGTAGTATCAGGCTTACCTACATAATGATTAGTAAAATGCTAGGTATGATTGGAAGACATATTGTTTAGATTAGAGATGAGCTTTAAAGCACTAACTTTAGCTTCCAAGTGAAAGATGATTTCATGAACTAGAGATATAACTTTCATGTAGTCGTGTATAACCTTAGCTATCATGATTGAGCTCATGATCTATTTGATAGGAGTACAATGGGCTAACCACTTGCCCCAAAAGCCATGGTTCAGAATTAGTTCTTAATCCTCTCTCTTAAAATGTGGTTCAACCATCTCCTTACCACCATTTTTTGATTCTTACACTCTGTTCACCTTCTAGAGATCATTGTCCTTAGTTATCAATCATTGATCTCCCCTTGAAATGATGTCCTTACCCTTGTAGAGTCTTTTGAACTAAACTTATAGTAACCGCTTGGATTGGAAACCTTGCCTTTCTACTTCTTGGCCACGTGCCTACATACTTCTCTTATGGGTGTCTTGAGTTTTGGTTCTCAACCATGCTAGGTATATTGGATCATCAATAGTAGTCCATTCGAAAGTTCATTGTGAGAGCTTACCAATGATACCTTACATCTCTAAATTCAACATAAGGATCGGGAGATACACTCTAATGTTTGTTGGGCTCATCTTTGAGAGCGATATGCACGCTTTCCATCTACCTTGACCAAGGCTACTTCCTAGGCTCTGATACCAATTGTAGGAATTCAACTCATGAACTAATGGCTAGGAGTATGATGAGCTAACCACTTGCCCCAAAGGACATGGTTGAGGATTAGTTTGTAATCCTCCCTCTTAGGGGTGGTTTAGGTGTCTTTTGCCCATCATTTCTTGAGTCTACCATTAGCATTGACACGATCACTTAGGCCTTTGATATTAAGAGAAATAGCTTCAACTAATTCCATATAAAAGAAGAAAGACTAACCATAATACCTACACAACTAAGGAAGGAATTAACCTTTTTGAACTCATCCCAATGAGGTTAAGCATTTTGAAATTAGGAAAAAATTAACAATAAGAGACAAAGTGATAAGCATTAGACAACAACATTTCTTATAGTTTTTGGTAGCTTTAGTCAAAGTATTAGAAACTCTCAAAATTTTGTTTCTCTTATATTTAGAAGTACTCTAGATTTAAATGTTGGGTTCATCATATTGTGTCATAGAAAAATAGTTTGTATTATCCCTAGAGCCATGCAACACATTAATCTTATCTCCATTACTCTAATTAGATTGTTCATCAAAACTATCATCATCACTTAATTTTCTATTATACTCTTCTTCATATGAGGAAGGATGAGAATAAGTATTACCATTACTAGTATTGAAGGAAGAGTTTTTATTTTTTCTTTTGATTTCTATCCATCCAGCTTTGCATCTTTACTAGCAACTTTAGATTTCTTAGTTTCACCTCTACTAGTCTACAACATGATCTTGGGGTTTACATTTTCCTTCTTATTTTTTGCATCAATTCTATTGGTTTTTTAATCCAGTTCATTGAAAGGGTTAGAAAAAATATCAAGAAGACCGTCATAAGATTTGACCAAGTTAGGGTTCTTCTTCTTAAAAGTTCTCGAATTAGCCTTTTTAGAAGTATTATTTCCATTGTCCCTCTCAAATGACTTGCAAGACATTATTGTCATCATGAAAAATGAATAAAAAGTAGATATTAGGTAGGTATTGCACATGCTTCACTATTCATCCTCTACTTTTCTAGTTGGTATACAATTAATCACATTGGATTTGTTATGCTCTATTGGCTTGTATACATGTGTAATTTTATTTTTACCACATTAGGATTCACCATTCTATGCTACTAGGGGGTATTTTTTTTTCACCTTGCATAGTGTCAAAACCATATTAGATGGCCTTGCTACTTGTGCATAGTTTGAATTTGATCTTTCATGATAGATTCGTTGGTCGTTGGTTTCCTTCAATGTTTTGCATGCACTTGAATATTCTTTGGCATTTTGGAAAATAGAATTGGAAAGGTCTTACCATAGGTTTTTTTTATGGCCTAGGTAGTTTCTAATCCCTTACGTGTTTTTTTAGTTTGAAAGAAAATAGGTAGAACAATAAGACATATATACAATGATCATGCTCAAACCTACATAAGAAGGAATGATTATAGAGCACTAAAGGCTTTGGAGAGTGAAAATAAATTTTCTTTGCTATGAAGCAATGTGATATCACTAACATGACTAGACATTTGCACAATGAAATAGACTATGAGGTTTCTTGCAATTCTTAATAACTAGATGAGCAATCATAAAATCAAATAAGGTGGAGGCAAATGTAGCTGTAGGGAGATGTTATTGAAATTATGAGATAACCTGCCTTGTTGCATGCAATTAGGGCAGGCTCGTATTGCTAAACCATTCATAAACATGGGCTGTCGATCGATCTGCAAGGGTAAGACAATGAGAAATTACAAATACTTGAGCAAGATTTTGTAAAACGAAAGCACAATACAACTCAAATGATCGAGCCATCCATAAAATACGAAATGCAAGCAAATAAAGACATAGGTGTTTGATCCGAGTATGACATGAATGGAGGTAAAGAGGAACAATTGGATGTGAACGATGATCATTTTGAGTTGAATCCATGTGCTAAAGAAATTGGACATGAAGAGATGAATGCAACATTCAATGAAATGTATGACATATGATGTGGGTACATCATGTATTGAAATTCAATAAGAAAGTATTGAATCAAGTGGCTATACTCATGAAGTTGGATACAAATACTATTAGATGAATGGAGCTCTAGATGGTTCAAATGAATGTGCTAAGAGGTTTAGACATGATAAGACATTTGAGAAAGAGTGAGTGAGTGAAGAGGAGTATGAAGAGTGTGGTGCATGCAAATACTCCTAAATAAACGAGCAAGAAATAGCACAGAGAAATAAAGAACCTTATGATGATGTTTTGCATAGAGAAATTGAGTTAACATCAAACCAGATGTATATTCCTAAAAGGGATCTCACGGATACCAATGAAACAAGAAATATAAGGTTTTAATGATCACGATTTCCTTGATTATGATGATATCAATTACTTTTATGTTGAACGAGAGATGCTATTGGAGAAAAATAATGATGAAGAGTTTCTGGAAACATTGGAAGTAGAATTCAATTCCATAATTTATTGCACTCAAATGGAAAGAAGTCGTAGCTTTGGTGAGAAATGCAAGTATATATTGCCATTTGCGCATGATGAAAAATTCTACTCAATGTGGATATCTTATGAATCTACCCAAAATCTCCATTATGATGAGCATGGAAGTTTGATTGAAAATAATGCAAATAATCAAATTCTTGCAAATGATTTCAAGCATGAAATGGATCAAAATGCATGCTTGAAATAACTTTTTAATGAACTCAAATGTTTGGTACTTTAAGAGTGGGGCAAGCAAACACATTAACTTGTAGTGTAGTTTCTTCAATTCAATGGAGATTGCCCCTATAGACAATACTTTCACATGTGCTAACAAATCCTCTTATCCTATAATGGGAGTTGGTAAGATCATTGTGACTACTATTGATGATAGTTCTTTTCCATTGTGAGATGCTTTCGTTGTGCCATGGATCTAGAAAAAGTTTTTGTCAGTTTCAACATTAGCCAAGATCGCTTTAACTGTCAAATTTGTTGACGATAGATGTACAATTCATGATCTACCAAATGGTGATGTTATTATTAATCTTGACATTCTAATTAGTATGGTGTATAAGCTCATAGACTATGTAAAACATGTGAATGATTGATCATGTGCACTTTAAGATTCTGAGGCAATCTCAGATGCAAAGCTTTGGCATGCATGCTTTGGTCTCCTGAATTTCACTAGTTTGCTATGCCTGTAGAAGGTTAAGATGGTGTTCTCTCTACCCAAACCTAAGGAACCTACTAAAAATTTCTATGAAGGTTGTATTTTGGGGAAAACTTGAGTGTTCCCCCTTCCCAACAGATGGTTCAATTCTAGCTACTCAGAAATAAAAACTTGTTCATAGTGATATCTATGGTCCTATGCAAATAGCGTCTTTTGGGAAGTACCTTTACTTCATGACTTTCATTGATGATTTTTCCATGCATGCATGGGTGTATCCATTGAAAGAAAAGTCTGAATTGTTTATGTGCTTCAAAACATTTTTGGTTTTGGCCAAAAATCTATCAACATGTAAAATGGTCAGCCTCTATTCTCATTGAGAGGGGGAATACATGTCTTTCTGATTTGAATGCATTTCTGGCTGAATTCGGGATAAACGGTCAATGTACACTACGGTGTAAAGCTCAACATAATGGATTTGTTGAAAGAAAGAAAAAGTCTCACATGGAGATGGTGATGTGTATGGTCAAAAGTTAGGCTTTACCAAATAGCTTCTCGCTTGAGGTTGTTATGTGTGCAACATATATACTTAAGTGGTATCCCACCAAATCACTGCAATATATCACTCCATATGAGGCTTGGAATGGTCGCAAGCCATGTGTTGCTCATGTGCCTGTATTTGGTTGTCTAGCATATGTATTAGTGCCTAAACAATAACAAAGAAAATTGGATGATAAAGTAGTAAAATGTATTTTTTTTTTGGGTACAATCATCTTGGTTAGTTGTGATGCTGGTTTTATGGAAGATGCAATCCAACCATTACTTTCATGTACTAAGGAGACATCAATTAGCTTCAAAGACGTGTAAGAGACTTTGCTACCTCTTTTTATAGGTGGAGAGTCAAATATTGGTTAAAATGAGGAAATTTTGTAGCCTTTACAGGCTTCACATGATGATGCACATCATTCAATTTTTGATGCAGATTTACATGATTAATTTGTTGATGAGAAAGCTGATATAGAGGAGGCAAAAAATATGCCCAAATGGCTAGTGCAGACTTTACGAGATAGAAAATTAGATGCACCTCTCTCATATCATATTTTTTCAGGATCTCATACTGCTTCTTTTGCATCACATTGCTATGTTTTGGCTACCTATAGTCTTTTTGATGAGAATGATCCGATTTCTTTTGATGAAGCACAAAATTCAGAAAATTGGATGAGTGCTATGCTATTACAATATGATGCTATTATGAAGAAGAATACTTGATCTTTATGTGATTTTCCTCCATGCAACAAGGCCATTGTCAATAATTGGGTTTACAAGTTTAAGCATAAACCTGATGGAGAAATTGATAGGTATAAGGCTAGGCTTTTTGCAAAAGGTTATGCTCAAGAAAGAGGCATTGATTTTGATGAGACCTTTGCATCCATTTTTTGAATGACAACCGTTACTAGCATCTGTGCACTTGCAGCTCATCATGGTTGGAATTTACATCATTTTGACATTAAAATTGCATGTTTGAATGGTGAGCCACATGAAGAAGTGTATGTACTTTAGAGCTATCACAAGGGGGGGATCACTACGACCAAATTTACATGCTTTTTTTTTTACTCTGACTCGGCTAGTTGCTATGACATTCATGTGTCCACTAGTTGTTTTTGCTTCATGCTTTGTATCTCATGCATATCTTAGTGGAGCAAGAAGTAGCCTACGATGGAAAATTCTAGTTGTGAGGCTAAGTATAGGGCTGCTTTTATAATGACTATTGAGTGTGTGTGTGGCTCAGATGCCTTTTGGCTGATTTGGGAGTTGGTCACTCTTCTGCGACCACCATCTTCACTGAAAGTCAAAGTGCAGTGGAAGTTGTGAAGAAACCCTATGTTCCATGCTCACACAAATCACATTGAGGTGCATTATCATTATTTGAGGGAGAGGTTCTGTACTAGAGAGATGAATTTGGCATATGTGCCCACACAAGATGCCATTGAAGATCTTTTTACAAAGGTTATGCCTCGAGAGAAGTTTGAAGCTTTCCACAAAGCTTTGGGCTTACTTCCTTTTGTGGATTGATTTATTTCCACATAGCTTGGCACTTCCTTATACATGAGTGCTAGCTTCTTGTTCAACACATCAATCCCAAGGGATTTGTTCATATATTTTGGTAGTGATTTGTGTGAACACACTTAGGAGACTCGAGGCAGTGTTTCCCTCAAACGATAGTGAAAGTTTATATTATTATTGTAGAAAAATACATAGAGGCCGTGCCTTTGTCATGGATTTAGAGGTCATCATAGAATCTCTAGGTGGAGCTGTATTGTGACACCGATAAATTTCTATCTCAATATGCACGCATGCAATTTTCCATTCAATGCCCAGTGAAGAGTGTTTCTAGTCTTCATTATTTACATGTATATAGGGAGAGTTCCATTGATAAAGATGAACACATTTGGATAATGCGCTTAGGGATAGATCAGATGCCACAAGTCATCCCCTTCACGTTGTCAATTGCATCCTCAAAAAGAAGTACCAGGTATCCAACTTTTGGCATAGAAATTAGGCATGGCTTGAAAATGTCCAACAACCTCACTATCCTTGCAATCACATTAAGTTGACTTCTTCACAAAGAGAGACCATATTTGGATTGCATTATGAGTGATAATAAAGCAAATACATACATCTCTACTTTATACAGAAAATAGAGCTACTTTGGAGAATACAACTAGCTACACATTTGATTTTTTTTTTCCTTTCGATTACATGTGGCAAAAGACTTCAAGTATACACTTTTGGCTCCTTGAATGGACACTATGCACATGTGGTGAGATGTATCTTAGCAATTTTGGGTGCTTAATTTGGACAACTCACATGCTTGTGAGCATATGTTTTAACCATTGAAAACTTGACTTAAACAAAAATTGAGGGACATGGTGCGGATTTCATCTGAGATTTACTCATCTCAGAGATACATTGGTGATATAGGTGGAGGACAGAAGAGTCCAACGACTTTGTGTATCAAACACTAGATGAATGTATGAATATGAGCCTCTTGTTATATATATTTTGCATATCTTACGTGTTTTTTTTATGTCTTTCAGTATTTGGGTTTCACTAACGATTTGAGATCATGTTCTTGGTGCACTTTCACATTGAACAAAGGAGAATCCACTAAGTTCAAAGATGTCACAAGTGAGCATACTAGTGCATATGAGACAAAGGGAGAACCTTGAAGAAGAAGTGAAATTGAGATTATGTGAAAACTATAATTTTATTGTTGTTTATACCAAGAACAATAGTCTAAATGCTACATAAAATATTGTCGATATCACCACAGAAATCCCATACTATAGACACACACACACATAGACACACACACATCCACACATAGACACACACACATACGCACATAGACACACACACACACACACAAACACACACACATACACACACATAGACACATACACATACACACACACACATACACACAGATGTACACACACACATACACAAGCATACACGTGCATACACACACATACACACATACATAGATACACACACAAACACACAAACATGCACACATAGACACACAAACACATAGACACATAGACACATAGACACATAGACACATAGACACATAGACACATAGACACATAGACACATACACACACATACACACACACACACTTACATACACACATACACATGCATACACACACATGTATAGACACATAGACACACACATAGACACACACACATACACACATAGACACACACACATATACACACACATACACACATAGACACATACATACGTACATACACACACACATTTACACACACACATTTACACACACACATACACATGCATACACACACATATATACACATACACACATATATACACACATAGACACACATAAACACACACACATACACACATTGACATGCACACACATACGCAACACATATACACATAGACACATACACACATAGACACATACACATGCATACACACACACATACACATAGATTTACACACGCACATACACATGCATAAACACACATATATACACATACAACATGTATCTACACACATAGACACACACATACACACATAGACACACACACACATACACACACATAAAAACACACGCACATACACATAGAATTACACACTCACATACACATGCATACACCCACACATATATACACACATAGGCAAACTCATAGACATAGATACACACACAACACACATAGACACATACACACACATACACACACATACACATGTATACAGACACATATATACACATACACATGTATATACACACATAGACACACACATACATACACACATAGATACAAACACATACACACATAGAAATGCACACATACACACACATACACACACATACACACACCCACATACACACACATACACACATATTTACACACACACATATTTACACACACACATACACATGCATATAGACACATATATACACATATATACACATATATACACATATATACACATAACCATATGAACACACACATAGACACACACATACATTCATAGACACACACACACATACCCACATAGACACACACACACACACATACCAACATAGACACACACATACACACATACACACATACACACACAAATAGACACATACACACACATAGCATACACACACATAGAGACACACATACACACACATATACACACACACATGCATACATACATACTTACATGCATACACACACATAGACACATATACACACATATACACACATATACACACATATACACACATATACACACATATACACACAAATTTACACACACACATACACATGCATACACGCGCACATATATACACACATAGACACACACAGATACACACATAGACACACACACATACATACACACATAGACACACACACACACATACACACACATACACACACATACACACACATACACACACATACACACACATACACACACACATACACATGCATACAGACACATATATACACATACACATGTATATACACACATAGACACACACATACATACATACATAGACACACACACAGACACATACACACATAGACACACACACATACACACATAGACACATACACATACGCACATCGACAGACACACACATACACACACATACACACACATACACACACATACACACATAGATACATACACAAAACATACACACATGCACACATACACATGCATACACACATATATATACACGTACACACATATATACACACAAAGACACACACATACACACATAAACACACACACACATACATACATGGACACACACACATACACACGCACATACACACACACATAGACACATACACACACATATATGCATACACACACACATAGAGACACACATACAGACACAATTGCGCATGCATGCATACATATGCATGCATAATGCATATGCATACATACATACTTACATGCATACACACACATACACACACATGCATACATATGCATACATAATGCACGTGCATATGCATACATAATGCACGTGCATATGCATACATACATAGATACTTACATGCATAGACACACATACATATACACACATACACACCTTTGCATATACACCTACATACACATACACACACATATATGTACTTACATATACATACACATGCATACACATACATATACACACATATACATATACAGACACATACATATACATACATATACACAGACATACATATACATACATATACATATTTGCACATCAGATCACATGCATACCTGCCCACAAACATACACACATACATACACATGCATATATATGTAGGCATCCATACATAGTGCACACATACACATGCATACACATATACATATACACACACATACATATACACACACACATACATATACATTCATACATATGTATACATATATATTGATCTCTAACCCATTTTTTTTATATGTACAAACATTATGGATCATAGTAGAGAGAGAAAGGCAAAACTCACTCTCATAAAAAGTCTTATGAGAGCAAGAATTCTGTGTGATACCTTAGGGATCCTCATGCACGAGTACTCAGAGATGCATGATGATGAGTTGGATTTTATGATCTATATGCTTACCCAGCAACCGCAAGAGGGCTCTTCTGTGGCTCCACATGCAGGAAGAGAACTATCTACTAATAGGTATTTTTGTTTTCATAATTTTTTTAATGATATTTTAACACATATTTTTATTTATTTTTATCTATCTATTTTTACAACACCTATACCACCTCTAGATCATGAGAGCAGAGCACAGGTGCCTATGAGGACATGCATAGGCACCCTAGGGCTGGAGAGCAATATAGAGCTAGGGGGCAATATAGTGTATATAGGGAATGGATTGGAGTTCAAGATAAGAATGTGATCATTATGAGACTCCTACCTGAACCTTGTCTACTTCTAGTGGATGTAAGTATAAGTTTTACATATAAATTGAAATAAATATCTTTTGTTTTATTTACATGATTTTTTTTTTTAGTGAACATGATGAAAGGGATAAAAAATATGCACTTAAATCACTTGAAATAGAATTTGGCACCGGATGGTCACATAAGTGGTGTTTAAAAGAGATGCGAACACTTATAGCTCATCGTCATGATAATGCATGGTATGTATTGCTTTTATTTGTTATATTTATATATGCAACTATATATATATATATATATATATATATATATATATATATATATATATATATATATATATATATATATATATATATATATATATATATATATATATATATATATATATATATATATATATATATATATATATATATATATATAAACATAATATACACATATATTTATATATATATTTATACACATATTTATATACACACACATATATACACAAACGTACATGCACATCAGGTCACATGCATACATGTGTATGTGTGTATGTATATATATGTGGATATGCGTATGTGTGTTTATGTGTATTTATGTATATGAGAGAGAGAGAGAGAGAGAAAGGAGTACAAACGGAGGTACACATACACACATAAACACACATACACACATACACATCCATGCACATACACATACATGCACATTTACACACACACACACATACATGCCCATTTACACATACACACACATACATGCACATTTACACACACATACACATGCATGCAGATACACACATATAATGAGTACACATATAGGCACATACACATACTCACATACACATACTCGCATACACATACACATATAAAATCATCTGTACACACACATAGACTCAGATAATCATATATACATACATATATACACATACACATGCATACACACACACATACACATGCATACGCACATAGAGTTATAAATATATATATATATATATATATATATATATATATATATATATATATATATATATATATATATATATATATATATATATATATTGTTATTTATATATATACACTATTATAAATATATAAATAATAGTATATATATCTAATTTTATAACTATATATATATATATATATATGTGTGTGTGTGTGTGTGTATGTATGTATGTATGTATGTATGTATGTATGTATGTATGTATGTATGTATGTATGTATGTATGTATGTATGTATGTATATATATATGTATGTTATTATGTATGTATGTGTATATAGATATGAATTATGTATATGAATTAGGATCATAATATATACAAAGATACATAATATATATATATATATATATATATATATATATATATATATATATATATATATATATATATATATATATATATATATATATATATATATTAGGATATGAATCATATATATGAATTAGGATCATAATATATATAAAGAAACATACACATCATGTAGATACACATACACAAATATAAAATGATGGAGTAGATACATATCCATCAAACATACATGCCTATATGCATACATGTATACATATACATGGATACATGTTTAGCTGTACACATTTACACATATACATATATACACATCACATATACATGCCTACATGCACACATATATACTTATACATGCATACACAATTATGAACACACTTGCATAAATTACACAAATGCATATGCATACATAATGGTGTGCAAACTAACATATGTATACATATATCACACACATGCACATACATACACATACATGAAACACACATATGAGCATACTAGCACATGTATACATATAATACACATGAATACACACACATATGCATACATACATGACAAATATTTTCTCCTAAAAAATAAAGCTATATATAAAATTTTAGGGATATCCTTGAGCTTCATGTTCTAACTTAAAAGAGCATGATTTCACCTCTCTAGTGGGATTCACCAATATTCTAGTTGAATAACGAAGAATCTATTATTTGATATCCATTCAAATGATTTGAGTTACTGATTGATAACTAGAGTAGGATTTACTATCTAATCTACTCATATGTTTTCATTATTGCCATCATTTTGGTAAGACATCCATATAGTCTCATCTTCATTATCCTTATTGATTTCATTTATTTCTTATATTCATGTTAAATCTGTGTTCTCATGAATAACATCATCTATTGATGGACTAATATTGATTTATGGTAATTCCTCTTCATCATTAGTAGAATCAACATGTAGAGTATTATCCTCTTCATCAAGAAGATTAGTATCATTGTCATGTACAATGATTCTAATTTCTCTTTCAAACATTGATGTATCAATATCTAATGGTGAATCATCAACAGGACTTTCTTCGATCTTTGTAACAATAAATTGTTCAAACAATGACGTACCTCTAAGTTGAACATGAATGACTTGTCACCAAGGATGAGCATCAGGGTTTTTATAAAAGAAATCTTGTTCAATATGCATAGGAAAAATATATGGTTCTCTAGTAGATCACATTACCTTGGAAGAATCAATTGCCCAAAATCCAAATAGTTCCTTTCTCAAAGTGGAATTACTACCTTTATACTCTGCTCAAAACTAGTCAACCTTCAAAATGACCTATAAAAATATATAAAAACAAAAAACCATTATTAGATGCTTAAAACATTAATAAACTCTATCACAAAAAAATATAAACTTTTTTCTACCTATTTGAATGTACCAAACAATATTTTGTAACTACCAACAAGAGTTTTGACGTAACCAAGTTCGCCATCTATAAGGTTTGTGTCTAGCAGGTGATAGTTGCTTGAAAGAAGAAACAATGCTAGAATCCTTTGTTTTACGTAAAGAATCAATAGCTTTGATTCTAATATGATTTCCAAAAGCCCATATATTAGTAAACATTCAAGCCTACAAAAGAAATTAAATCAGTAAAGTTCCCATAAATCACTCGACCCAAAACATCCATGGAGTGTTGACAACACTTGCAATCTCTATTCTATCTACAAGACAGACTAATAAATGAACGTGAATATCAAAAAATGAAGTAGGAAGCTCTTTCTCTATCAAACATAGTAGCTCTTTTCATTCACGTTTCTTTTGTGGGATCACATTTTTCTCAATCTCTTTTGATGTAATCCACCTATACACATCATAAAAAATTCTAAAGAAATTAATTCAGAAATAAGAGATATCAAATATTCATATATATTAAATATAAAAGTATCATAATTACCATATAAGAGATCCAAGACGATAGATCACATCTCATACTCCTTTTGTTGTACATCCATCGATAACCAAGTTAAAATGTGATTCAAAAAGTTATGCCAATCATGGATCTTTAACCTAGATAAGCTCTTATCATCCATAGTAAACATGTTCTTGAAAGATGATCCATATCCTGTATGAAGATGATCCATATCATGTTCTTAATTAATGGATGATCATTAGGCAAGAATCGTTGAAGTTGAAGATAAATATTTTTGTTGAGATTCTTAGTATAGATTGATCTCAACCAATCACCACAATACGGACAAGCTTTATAACCCTTAGTAGTTATTCTTGCATCATGAAAACGATAAAAATATAATTAGATTAACTCAAATTTATTTGTATGCATATTGAATAAAAAAATTATATCAATACCTGAAAAAACACCATATCTTGCAAAATCGTGAATAGTCCAAGACACAATACCACGAACCATAATATATCTTTCATTGATGATTTTCGATACATCAATGACATTAATACCTCTCCATAACTCTTGGAGATCGTCAATGAGAGGAGCAAGATATATATTCATATCTTTAACTTGTCTTTTCCTTGAGATTAAACGTGTAAGCATTAAATGTTCCTTTTTAATGCTAGGATATGGCAGAAGATTGTAGTTTATGACTACTAGTGCTCATGTTGACCGTTCACTAGATTTCATGGAGAATGGATTAACTCCATGTAATGCAACTCATAACTTTGGATTCTATGGACTTTTTGCAAAACTAGGCCATGTAGAATCAATATGCTGAAAAGCAACACTATCTCTTGGAATTCTGGTTATTCCATCAATACTTTTATGGTCATGTTCCATGTCAAAAGCTTTGATAATTCGGGGCTTTGAAACATATGTCTTATCCATGGAGCCAATGGAAAATATCTCAATACCCTTTTTGGGATTCTACCTTCTTCGTCCTTATATCAAAGAGATTGACATTTTGGACATGTGAAGGAGTCTGCATACTCACCTCGATATAAAATACAATCGTTAGGACATGCATGTATACATTGATAATATATACCGAGATTGTTAATTATCTTCTTCATTTCATCATGTGAGGTAGGAAGAATATTCTTAGTTGGTAAAAATGTTTCAGATAATAACCTGTAAGTTCATGAAAAAAAGACATAGTAATAAAAATAAATAAATAAACACAAACACACAAACACACACACACACACACACACACACACATATATATATATATATATATATATATATATATATATATATATATATATATATATATACATATATATATATGCATATGCGCATGTATATGTGTATGCTTATGTGTATGTGTATGTGGATGTGTATATGCATGTGCATGTGTATACATACGCATATGTGTATATGTATGTATGTGTGTATATGTATGTATCTATACATATGTGTATGTGTATGCATGTATGTATATATGTGTATGTATGTATGTATGTGTATGTATCTATGAATGTGTATGTATCTATGTATGGTGTATGTATGCATGTGTAGCTATGTATATTTGATTTTGATTTTAATTTTCTTTTTGTTTATTGTGGTTTGTTGCCTTTCATATACATATCTAGACCACTGAATCATTTGGTTGTCTCCCATTTGATAGTCAATCAATTACCTGCCTTGCTAACTAAGATTTACATATTTGTTTACAAATATAAAGTATCAATTAGCTATGGAGGTATTAAGTAGTTTGGAAAATAGGAGAAGCAAATTTATTTGGAAGATATTGAAAAATGGATGAATAGTTTTAAAAGATGGGAGCATAGAAATCATCCATTCAATGCAAGTTCTTGTTCTTACCTTAGCTAAGGTAAGAACAAGAACCTGCATTGAATGTATGCTTTCTTTCTAGCCATCGTTTAAAATTATTCTTCCATCCTTCAAAATCTTCCAGATAGATTTGCTTCTCCCTTGTTCCAAACGATGTAATACCTCCATAGCTAACCGATACTTAATATTTGTATGCAAAGTTCATAAAGGAGTTAGTAGCACAGGTATTAGATGGACTAGAATAGGAGAAGCAGATGTGTCATGAAGATTCTAAAGGCTAGGCAGACAATTGCAAAGGCTAGATGGAAAAAATATCTTCATTCGACAAAGGTATGTATAATTTAACATTACTCTCATAACATGTGTATTTGTTTATATGTGTGTGTATGTTTATATGTGTGTATGCATTCATTTATATATATGTGTATGTCTATGTATGTATGTATTCATATGTATATATGTATGCAAATATATATAAAAATAGATAGAAAATTAAAAATTATACCTTATAGTGCCAAAACAGATACATTACTCCATCCAAAACTATTTTGAAGATTGAGAATAAGTAAGTTTGCACTTAGTCATGTCAAACGACTTCCTTCATATACATGCTTTATACATTTCTCTCGAAGATATGTCTCATTTTTTGAAATATAAATGCTCTCACTGTCATTTTGATACCAATCCTCAATAAAATCTACCATGCCATCATCTTCATCATTGGCACACAAATCTTGTACTTTATCATCTTTTTCATGTAGGTCTTTCAACCTTGCATATTCGAGAGGATCAATTTTGCATAGCTTCCTCATAGAAGCTTTTGATAGATGAGGTCTTACTGGCAATTGTGAATGGTATGGTGGAATATCATATGTTGGAATCTACACACATGAATAAAAATCATTAGTATTCCATAAATGAATGAAAAGTAAACTTTAAACATAAAATTAAATATGTAATTTATTTTGAAAAGAGATTGAAATTAGAGTTTCCAAATGCAACACAAGATAGGTGGATAGAAAGTTTTCATTCTCTCTCTTGCTAAAAGGCGCTCTTGGAGGTCTATGCCATCCATAATTTAGTAATAATTCCTCACCAGCATGTAATTAAGTAATAGCATTGACAACTATGTATCTTGCTACATCTCTACTCATGTATGGTGATTCATGACTATTTTTAGGCTCCTCAAATGTGCAATTAGTCCTTGAACTATTATGTAACCCTCGACTACTATTTATTAAACCTGCTATATTTCCATGCATGTAAGGTTTTCCATCAATATATAATCTTTAATTTTCTGCATGTGAAATTCTTCTACTAGTAAGGGACCCTACATTCAAGCATATTCCATAAGTACTCATGCTTTGAACATAATGTGCAAGTGGATGCCAATCTCCCCATCCATATATAGGACCACAAAATGACATAAGAGTGACTTCACAGTCCGGAGGCACATACAAATCCGCTACAAGAAAGAGAGCATGACTAGCACTAGTAATAGTGTATGGAGAAATCATATAACGATTACCCCAAAAGTTAAAAATCTCTCCATCTAAAGGAAGTGGTCCTCTATTCCATCCTCCATATCTTCTTCTATCATATGTTTGTACCAGAGAACGATCATGAGCTGGAAATGGATAATCTCCAGGCATTTAAGTCTCTAAACCAAGAGGTAGAGGACTTCTAGAAACCTCTACTTCTAATTGATGAATAGCAAGTCCATGAAATGTCGGAGGTATATTAGCATGATGAGTATGAAGACTATCATCATCATCATCATCGAGAAAATATTCTTGTATATCAACAATAATATGATTTTGTATATGGTTTTAAAATAAATAATGACATGAATTTATAGAGAGAATACATACCCAAGCATTATCACGTTGACCAGGGTGGTGGTGCATTCTCAAAAGTAGCATACTCTACCTCATGTTCGATACATTCCAATTGTGGTCTTCGATATGTACATTAGCAAGACTTACACCTACATATAGTATGATCTCAATCGTAAAATTCATCATAATTCCTATTGGAGGACACATATGAAGTCGTTGCATGGGTACGAGGTGGTGGAGTGCCCTCTGATTGATCAAAATCTGATTATAATAAGAAAAAAGCATATATCAGTTATGCATCTATCAAATATTTCTAAAATTAAAAGTTTGAAATACTTACTATATATAGTCCTTGCATGATTAGGAGACCGTGGTGGAGTTCCATCTGATTGATCAAAATCTACAAATAAGGGTATTAGATATTAATAATTTGATTATTTACATACATAAACATTCACATATACACATTGACACATACACACATATTCACATATACACAAATACACATTCGTGTAGGATAAATGCATGTGTTTTGTATGAATGTGTGTATATGCATGCATGTGGATGTGTGTATGTATATATGTGGATATGTATATGTGTGTTTATGTTATATGTATGTATATGTGTATATGTATGCATATATATATATATATATATATATATATATATATATATATATATATATATATATATATATATATATATATATATATATATATATATATATATATATATATATATATATATATATATATATATATATATATATAAATATATGTATATATGTTTGCATATATATGTGTATGTGTATGTGTGTGTATGTATGTATGTATAAGTATGTGTGTATGTATATATAGTTACGTGTGCATGTATTTTGTATGTATGTATGCATGTATGTATGTGTATGTATGTATGTATGTATGTATGTATGTATAAGTGTATGTGTGTATGTATGTATGTATGTATGTATGTATGTTTATGTGTGCATATATATATATATATATATATATATATATATATATATATATATATATATATATATATATATATATTTAATATAAAAATAAATAAATAAATAAATAAATAAATAAATAAATAAATAAATAAATAAATAAATAAATAAATATATATATATATATATATATATATATATATATATATATATATATATATATATATATATATATATATATATATATATATATATATATATATACACACATACATATAGATATAGATATAGACATACACACACAGTTCTAAAATACATACAAATCTTGATATGGTTCACCATTCAAAAATGAAATTTTAATGCCCTAATGATGTACATTCCAACCATGATGAGCTGCAAGTGCACAAGTGCTAGGAATGGTGGTCATTCAAAAAGAGGATGCAAAGGTCTCATCAAAATCAATGCCTCTTTCTTGATCATAGCCTTTTGCTAAAAGCCTAGCCTTATACCTATCAATTGTTCCATCAGGTTTACGTTTAAACTTGTAAACCCATTTATTGCCAATGTTTTTGTTGCGTGGAGGAAAATCACATAAGACCAAGTACTATTATTCATAATAGAATCATATTCTGATTGCCGAGCACTCATGCAAGTTTCTGAATTTTGTGCTTCATCAAAAAAAAGAAAAAGAATAGGATCATTCTCATCCAAAAGACTAGAGGGAGCCATCGCATAGCAATGTGATGCAAAAGAAGCACTATGAGATCCTGAACAAGTACGATATGATAGAAGTGCATCTAATTTGCTATTGCAAAGTCTGAATTAGCCATTTGGGCATAGTTTTTTCCTCCTCTATATCAGCTCTCTCATCAATAAATGCATCATGTAAATGTACATCACAAATCAAATGATCTACATCATCATGTGAAGCCTGTAAAGGCTGCAAAATTCCCGAGTACCCTTTTCATGAACGTATAGCAAGTTCATATATGAAGAAGTTAGTTTCTAAGGTCGGATTCAAATTGGGCAGAGACATTGGTTATGCGCGTAGGAAAATCATCTAATGCCTTATTCACACTGCACAGGTGGGCAGGAATGCTGATCTGTACGTTTGAAGATATGGAGTTTCGGCCCTTCCCCTCTGCCAAAGAATTGTTCCACGCTTGTGTGGCATTCACAGAAATAAAAAATTGAAGAATGCACCGGTAACTAATATGTCTTCCTCGATCTCAAAGAATTTTTATGGTGCCAATTCAGATTTCCGCTTCAATTGCTCTACTATGTTCTACCGGCTTGTGTGAATACTCGATTGGAGGATCTATGCAGACATCCATGGTTCCGGGAGGAAATATCCATTTCTCTTTACTTGTTTCAGAGCCCCAATTCGAAGCCACCCTTAGTAAGCTTCAATGCGTGTAATGCATATGTGTAGCACGAACACATGTGGGACATGACAAAAGAGGAAGAACATAATTGAATAAATAAGGGTATCGCTCCGATTAGGGAGACTCTTTCGTTGATTTATGAACGGCGTAACTTTCAAATGATACGACATAAATGAAGTAAGCTGATAATGAAATCCGTCCTGCAATATCCCCTTTATAGATTTTATAATTACGCATGTGATTCTGGGCAACATTCTCTCCACAATTTGACAAACTGTTCAGTGACGACAACATTCCATCCAAATTTTTTGAAAAATTGCAAATGCTCGTAGCCTCTCAGGAAGCTATTCACGAGCTGGAGCTATAACATGGAGAAGAAATATTTATACAGAGTTCAGATGGACAATAAGGTGCTGTCTAAAATAAGAATGAATTTGCAGCACAACTATCCAGATGGTCTGTACACCGTTCTGGATCAATTGGTTTTCTTTATTTGTTTATTTATTTATTTATTTGTGTTGCTTAATACGTGCTTGTTTAAATTTTTTCTATGTGGAAAGATAAAATATCATAATGTCATTTTTTGTGTTGGTTATTTGATGAGGAAGACATGAATGAAAAAGCTCGCGCCATGTCAGATTGTGTACAGTTTCTTGCATCCATTGCATCTGGTCTTACTTCATTTCTCCATTACTCAGGAGTATCTTTTCTTGTATGCATACTTTTTCAAAGTGGCAGTTGGCGTAGGACGAATTCTTTCAATGGAGTACTAATAAACTTTAACTTCATGGTCCTACACAGTTGTTTGTGCTCCTTATAGCTTACGAGTGACATTGGTTGTAATAAAGCTTTATTATGTGACCATATGCTACTTCGATTTCCCCATTTCTGGTGATATTCCTTGATGGTTACTAATTGTCAGTTTCTAAACAATAGAAATGCATCATCACCATCTCTAGAGGTGCAAAATCATGGAAGAAACGCCTGACAGTGAACGCCATGCTTTGGCTCCAACCTTCTAACTTTACTGTATACATAAAGGGGTCAGCTATGTTTAGGGTGTTTCATAGAAAGTACAACAACTCGTATGCCAAAGCCCATCCCACCTGTCTTCTTTTCACCCGAGATCAAGTCATATACTTTAAAAATAGAGCTTGAGGCTGGATCCGAGGAAATGATCCAAGAACGGTCCTTCACCTCTTTTGACTACTTCAAACATTTTCGTAGAAACCTTGAGCCTAGATTTATTTCACCCTCGCCAAGAACGTATGTTTGAAAACTCATTTCACAACTGCTGATATGCGATGTTATGAGAATTGAAGTTAAATGAGAAAGATAAAATGGAAATTTCATTGACATATGTTTCAGGAAAATGAGGCTTATCTTGAGGATAGGCAACACAGAAGAAACATAATCGTCACAACAAGAAAAGTTCTCAAAAGGTTGTGAAAAATGAATTTTATAGCACGCCATCCACGGCATATTCCAAAAGCAAGAAGACAACCGAACAATGAACAATGCCAAATGATGGTTACTGAAATCCTTTCCGGAGAAAGAGAAAGAGATCAGCCGAAAAGAGTTTAGTTTGGATTTCTATTGTTTCCAAATCTCCAGGGATGACTGACCGTTATGGCTTCCCTATTCCTGGATGTGATGTCACAATGGTTTGTGCAGAAAAGTAAACGATATATCCTTCAACCATCCCCTCCATCTTCCTCCATGATAACTGTGAATAGGGGTGGAACCTGTAGACATAATCCTCTTTAACTCGTCTCAGTTTCAACCACTGATGCCGTTTGGGCTGAGAACGCACCCTCAGAGCCACCTCGGTCAATCTTCTTCCATTGTTGACGAAGAAGCCACTACAGACAGTACTCCCTTTTAATTACAAAGTTTTGATTTTCATTGAAATGTTTTTGAGCAAGAAAACTGCAGACGCCATTCATCATACTACATGCTCCATTCACTCTGACGATGACAACTAATAGCTAATGTGAGAGACCAGTTTCTGATTACCCAGGCGTACATATTATTCACGTGAAGGGCGAGGCATTCCATCCGGTTCTCCCGCCCTGTCGGTGACTCACCCTCTCCATCTATCTGATGATCCGGACCTTCAGAATGAATCGTCCTTCTTACGGAGCTGAAATTCCGCGTCTCCTTTTCATTGCTGTTGAAAACAGAAAATGCACGGAAAGTCGAATATCTTCGACATTAATTCCCGTCATGAATCCTTTACTTCAATGGCGTATACACTTCTCGTGCCCAATCTCAGCGCCTGCAATAAGGATGGGTTCACACTAATCCGACTCAACAAACACCCGAAAGCTTATTGTTCTAGGTGGAACAAAGAGAAAAACATTTAGTTCTATCATCTATGTGTCCATAAAAGAAGGCGGTGACAGGGAGCAAAGAGCGGCGTGGGGTTGGATCAGGCCCCATTGGGTGTGCGTCCGGTGAATGGCGTCTACACACTGGGAACCTCGCCCTAGTAGGATGATCGTACATCGTTTGATATGTGCCTCGAAAGAGAAAGGCCAAAGCGCTCGGCTACATGGAGATGAAGTCGTATGGCGTATGCATCACGAATGTGGAATGATAAATACAATGCTAAAATCGAAATCACCAGACTCGATGTGCCAAATAAACAAACTATGCTCAATGATGGCAATGAATATACAACTGATGACACCAAGTGATTCTGAATCATACAAAAAAATTCCAATACAGTGGGGATCGCTCAATATAAGATAGACTTCTCGGCTACACTACCAGAAGACACCCTTCAATTTCTCTTTGGTCTTTGTGGTAGGATGTTCACTTCACTTCGGGTCTTAGGTTTTTGTAACTCCAAAAGTTTTACTATAAACACCTCTCTTTAGTTCAAAGCCGTGCAATAACTTGGAGAAAATCGGCGGGGCTGAAAATTCTTCACTTTGGATGATCTTCCAAACTTCCTCTTCACTTCCTATGATATCTCGAATGGTACTCTTCAAATCATGAGAATCCTGGACCTAGAGAGAAGACTCACCTAGAGAGAATATCCGCGAGGATAATGTTTCACTTCGGACTTCAAAAACTTCAACTTTACTTCATTCAATAACTAAAAAAAAAGATCAATCGGAACCTGGAGAGAATCCATGGGGATAATGCTTCACTTCGATCTTCAAAGACTTCAACTATACTTCATATAATAACTCGAAAAATATCAATCGGAACCTCGAGAGAATCCATGGGGTATAAAAGATCATTAGTACCTTTGACAAAGTAAAAGACACTCTCATGGAAAAACCATTAGCTTTGTGAATCTTGATAGAAAACATATATTGAGCCCTTGAACTATACTCTAACCATTAATGTAGTGATAACAATTCTAACTCAATAGCTCATGTACCAATGACATAAACGAATTCTTTTTAATGTATTAATCAACATACATATTAGAGAGAGACAAAGTCTATATTTGATACCACCATAATCTCTTCGATGGTCTTAAACATAGCAAGCTAATCATCCCAAAACAATGATCGAAATTAGTTTGATATCAACTAAAGATAATTTGTTGATGTCTTAATTTCACTAACAACATGTATTTGTCTTGCATGGTGAGGAGAACTTGATAAGGTTCTTGCATAGTCACAAGCACCTTGAATATTTTATTGTGAAGACAAGAAGAACATTGGCATGTTGCAACTAGTATTTATGCGTGTTTACTTCTAGTAATTTTAAATTAAATACTAACATTACCATTCACATCGTATACAAAACCAAAAGACAAAATGCTTTATCAAGTTTTGGACTATCTGATACAACCTGCCTCGAAAATTTGGAGCCCCGCAAAAGCATTGCTTATACTTTATAGCACCATTCACATCCCTGATGTGATCTATCGTATAGTTATAGTCATAAGACAGTTCTCTCATAGATTGGATATTCTCCATCGCAACAAGCACTACATGGGGAAATCTCATATCGTTAGTACCATAGACAACATTTTGTGGAAAAAGCTTTGGGGCACAGCTGTGATTGATGAACCTTGCAACATTCCCACATAATCTAGCATCGATGGCAAAACAAGTGTCCTCTATAACAGCTCCTATGGAATTTCCTCAACTGATATTCATGAGATCCACAACATCCACATATGAATCAAATATGTGCCCAATATCAAATAAGTAGTTGTCACAATCTACCATTTTCTCAGCATCAGAATCTGATAGGAGTTCCCCTACATATATGTGCATTTGATTGATGATATTAATTGCGTTATTTTGTTTTTCTTTAGTCAGTGCATGGACCAGATTTCCTCTCTTCTTTCTTTACCACCGCCATTAGTGTTTGCATTTCTCTCTCTCTCTCTTTCTCTCCCTCTCTCTCTCTCTTTGCGCTCCTGTCCTCGATACGCATCTACAGCGTCTCCCGTCCATATGCATCTACAATGACTGTCCGATCCATATATGACTCCACCTCTCTCTCTCTCTCTCTCTCTCTCTCTCTCTCTCTCTCATATTTCTCCTTTCTCTGTCAATTTCTGCATGCCATCACCATCGATCATCTGTGACCACTTCATCCAGGTCAGATCGTCATCGTTGTTTTGTCCATCTCTCTCTCTTTCTCTCGTGTTCCAGAGCGTCCAGCACCGGCTTCATCTGCCTCGTTCTTCTGCACATCATTCTAATGATGCTCTCTCTCTCTCTCTGTCGATTTCTGTTTGCCATCACCATCGATCATTTGTGACCACTTCCGCCAGGTCAGATCGTCATCGTTGTTTTGTCCATCTGTCTCTCGTGTTACAGAGCATCCAGCACCACCTTCATCAGCCTCGTTCTTCTGCGCGTCATTCTAATGATGCCCCATCTCTCTCTCTCTCGCGCGCGCGCGCGTGCGCGTCCCATCGCTCTGTGCCTCAGCAGCATCAAATCTCAGCTCTATTTACTATTCGATCAGAGCAACACTCAAGCCACCGAGTTCCCTTTCTGTCGTGCAAGCTCTGCTACTGATCATCTCCTTCATTTCTCTCTCTCTCTCTGTCTCTCTCTCTCGGCTTCGTAGCCAAAGATGGAGAGAGAGAAGATTAGGGAGGCAAACAAATCCCAGTATAAAACTCAAAAGGTATACAGGTAATTGACATGCTAATTATATCTGCAAAATCAAATATTCAATCCCACTACAACAGATCGGCCGTATACCGAGGTTTTTATCGAGGGAAATGAACGCGCATTTTTTTGGCCCGATATTGGTGTCGGTGTCGATATGCGCGTCGGTATTAAAGCGTCGGTATGGGCATCGCTATGAGCGTCAGTATATGCATCGGTATTTCCGACGCCCATACCGATGCCCATACCGGCACCTCTGTTGGGTGCACCGTCGCGTATACGGTGCCCCTTGGGTGTACGGATGCTTATTCCGATGACATTACTGGGTACACCGACGCTTATACTGACGACCATATCAGCAAATTTTTTTTTGGGCAAAGTGTGTCGTCTTTTGCTATAGCAACATTACCATGATGTTGCTTAGCAAAAGACAATACACTCTGCCCAAAGAAAACCGAGTACATGTGATGTGTACTCTAATATCAACCGAAATATGATTTCATAAAACAGAATATTATTGGACACAAAAGAGATAATCAGAATGAATCATGAACCATGTACAAAAAGAGTTATATATTTCATAAATGAAGCATGTACAAAAAAGTGGCAAACCACTGTATGACGCTTTTACAAAATGTGGCAAAGCATTGCATTGCCATATAAAAATCGAATACAAAATTTGGGTGTGCCTCTGCCATACACATTCAAACAGCATTCCATATCAATAGTCCTGCAACAAAGAACATTAATGAAATGAGATAAATTCACATGAAATTTACAAACAACAAGTAAAAGTCAAGTCTATAAATTAATCACCTCATCGCAAACGCTCCCATGAAACGACCACACCGCATACCTCCAAGTCCTCCAATAGTGCAGTCAATCCATGCCGATATCCATAAGCCTCCTCTGTTCGTGTTGGAGGATGACCCATTGCCAGCTCTTGCAACAAATATACAAAACATTAGAGGAACATACATGAGAAACTTAACACAAACAAATTCAATAAATCAAATGGTACTTACAAACTCATGATGCATCGTGTCATGTCCGTCGCTGCCCAAATATGACGGTCCAATTGTATCTAAACCTTTGGTTGCGGCATCTCGTTGTTGACGATATCGATGAGGAGTCTACTGCTGCTCGTCGCGAATCATATCTCACTTCTCAGCATCTAACCATACAGGCTTTGGTAAGCCTACTCTGAAAGCATCACGAGCCTCGGATTGTCGATGGGACATAACTTCACATGTGGTGTGCAAGATCCACTCTGAACTCACAAGAGGCCGTCCATCGGCTGGTTGGAACTCCTGATAAGTCGTCTATGTGTTATAATTCTTCCGATCTTTATCTTTTTCACTCCATTTCATCATGATAGAGTGTCCAAACTGTATGAAGCAAAGCTGTCGTATATGTGCACGCATTGCTTTGCCAGTTGCATCCATCACCAGGGTTCCATCTTGGATACTGTACATCTTGGATTCATCATGATCATGAGCACCCCAAGGTGTACGTGATGTTCCACATGGTGTACCGCGTGGCATACCTACATATGAGTTACTCGTCCTAAGAGTAGAAGCGGACGACACAACGTCTGTCGCACTACCTCCACAAGAGCCACCTCCTCCAGACCTACCTGTAGATCCACTCTTAGAACCTCCTGCTCCAGTGCGTGACCTCGACCTACGAGACGAGCCAGAACCTGTATCGTGCTGAGGTCTCCAACGCACATGTCTACTACTAGAGCCAGTAGGGGATGGCTGAAAAGATGGTCCTGGTGGAGTCATAAAGCTAGGATACATACCTCTTGTGGGAGTAGCACCACGCGCAGGAGTGACACTGGTAGGAGTGACACCGGCGAGAGTGAGACCGGCAAGAATGAGACAGGAAAGAGTGAGGCCGGCAGAAGTGAGGCCACCAGGAGTGAGGCCACCAGGAGTGCTACCACGAGCGATCCAATACTCTGACGCAGCGACCATATACGCGGGAGGTACCTGAGAGATGAACTCTAAAAACTGCTCCTCTATCATGGAATGTGGAGTGACTGGAGGACTGTCTCCCATCATACTCTGTAACAAAAGAACTCAAATAGTTAGCACGTGATAATTAAGGTAATATAGCAAAATGATAGTGTACAAAAAAACCTAGCAAAAAAAATAAAAAAATTAGTACGTACAAGTGTTTGATTAAAAAATCCTCTAGTCTAGCATCCTCTTGGAGATCCGATGCACCGAGAATATCTATCTCTATATTGATGATATCTAAATCGCTTTCTATGCTAGTTTCTTCTTGATCATCGTCCATTGCTTCGTCTTCTCGAACAATGACCTACTCTTCAATGACCTCTTCTTCCCGAACAATGATCTCTTCCTCTTCGACGATCGAATGAATCTCTGAGTCCACTACAGATGGACTTTCTTCTACATCTATGTTCTCACATATTTTTCTACTACGTGGAGGGACTTGTAAAACAAAGAGCCACTCTAGTTCTTTTGAATCTGGTATAAAACCGATGTGCTCACAATGTTCGGGAAGTACAAATGTGTTCCTTTCATCCGTCCATAATTTTGTGGAGTCGACTTGAAGCAAACCGCTTTTATCCCCCCTCACTGTTGTGTTTCTTCCAGAGGTGACTATTTTGAACCTTTTGATATATGAAACAAAGTAATCAAATTTCCTAAAAGATAGTTTCGCGATATGTTGAATCACACCACAATAATCTAGCTGGCGTTCTTGAGCATTATCATCTCTTGCACTCGCTCTACTTTTTTGCAAAAAGTTCACCATCACCTCACTATCAAAAGTAGACCTATTTTTATCCATTTGTGCGATCCGAAAGTATCGTCCATGAGATCATAGTGCATTGTATTTAGTATACTCCCAATCACATCCCTTTGCGAGTTCTTCTTCTTCTTCAGAGATATCTTCACCCGTTGCCTTTGCTTGTGAAACTGCTGTATCTAGCCATCTGCTCGTTGGAAAAGGTTGAATAGGTCGAAGACTTTCTGGAAGAGGTGAAAATCGAGTGGAACGATTCCTTTGAAACTGAGCTCTTTCCTTTGCATTGGTTTCCTTGGCAAGCTCATACTTTTCTAACCACTTCTGCATAGGCTCAGAGTTAACTATGCAAAACTTTATTGCCTTCTCTCTGAAAGCTACATCCATTTTTCTTTGCAATCCTTTACCTTGTGGTTCATCACCTAGAAGACGAACATCTTCATCATCGCTCCATAAGCGAGGCATTTCGGGATCTGACATACGTAGAAACTCAGTTATGAATACAAGAGACTCTTGTACAAGCCATCCCTCTACCATGCTACCCTCTGGACGTGCTCTCTGTCAAACAAACCCTTTTAATGTCTTCATAAAGCACTCTAAGAAGAACATCCATTGACTATGGACAGACGTTCCTGCTATTGCAACTTCATCTACCACATGAACCACTAAATGAAGTTGAATAGTGAGAATACTTGTGGGAAAGTATTTCTCTACCATACAAACAGCCTCGATAGCATTGAGTTTCGTAGTCTCTATGCTATCTTTATTTATCTCTTTAAAAGAGATCCACCGTACTAAAAAACTAATTTTATAAATGATTCTTCATACATCCTCCGAAAGACAATCTTTTAGGGCGACAATGAGCACAAACTATAAAAACTTGTGCCAATCATGAGACTTGAGCTCTCCAAGATCATCGTTTCGTGTGAAAGCAGTCTTTAAACACCTCATGCATCCAATAGGTGTCCGAAATGCTGAAATTGTTTTCTTCACTTGTTGCTCTTCTATCCTGCGAAGCACCCAAGGAGCTCTTGGTAAAAATACTCTTCCATTGGGCTTAGTAATTGCCCACAACTGTCGCATACGACTCACTCTTCTAAGTCCTCTCTTTGTGCTTTGCTTTCTTTCTTTCCGATCAAAATCTTCCAAAGAATCTCTCCCACATTCTTAAAAATATGCATCCGGTCTACTAAATGATTGATCAATAATTCACTCCAATAAGGGATTTCATGAAAAATGGACAATGGTTTCATGCCAGCGATTGGATTTTTTGAATCCCACAGTTGTTTCCAATCGCTAGCTTTCATTTGGCGTTGTGCTTGTCGACCAATTTGTCCTTCACGTAAAACATGTCCATCAGGTAAATATCTATGGTGTCCTTCATAGACAGTCTTACGTAGTTAAAGAGTTAAACCTGAAATACTAAAACCTAAAGACTTAAACCTAAAATACTAAAACCTAAATACTTTAATGGAGAGTGTTAATCTCCAAAAGAACAAGTTAACCTTGAATTTAGATCACCTCTATATCAAGATCAACTTTAGACTCCACCTAATTTAGAGAATCTTCACCAAATTATCAGAAAATTGATTATTCTGAAAATTTCAGTTTCTTCAGAAAAGTCTGCTGCAGATTAGTCACTCATTGACTAATCAATCCTGTAAAGTTTTTGATAAAACTTTGCACAACACTTCGCCTTAAGGTTGCGCAACTTTGCCAAGTTGAATCTCTCAAAAAGATTAAGTACACACTGAGAAATGTGTGAAACACTTTACCTATGTCTGAAAGTGCTTCTCTGCAATGGCGACTTTGACACCTGCAACTTCTTAGCACTGGTTCTCCCAACTCTGAACCCGTTTGATCAAGATCTTTTAGCCATAGATAGCTTACCTTCCAACTTAGATTTTAAGCCCTCATTTGTGTAAACCTTTACACTATAGACTGAGCAATGATCATTTCATTGAAGATGAAATGTGCGCCAGATTTCTCGACTGTTAGAACATTCTTACATATGAATGTTCCTAATCAAAATTCTCACAGCCTGATTACAATTAAACTCTCAAATTCTAGCCATAGATAGATTAGCTATGGACTTAGATACGTGCAAAAGGATTTCTCAAAAGATTAAACACAGAGGAAGCAGACAGCAAAATATCGGGCGCAAAATTTTTCGATTTCTCAGAAAATTTACATCTAAGTGAGGATGGACAATTCACTCACTCTTCATGTGTCTAATGACACTAATTTCTCTCTCCTTATTCTCAAATCTCTTCTGCTCTATTTGCCCGACATTTTCAAACATATTTATAGATGAATATATACAAGTGTATGACTTAAACAAGGATATAAGTCAGCTAATGTACATATGTGTACATATCTTTGAGTTTTCTGAAAATGTCCTTCCTTCAACCATCTGACTTTGTTTCCTTCTTGACTTCTTGACTTCATTTCTCCATAATCCTTCAATTGATGATTGTCATGCACCAACATACTTAAACACCTAAACAAACTTAAAACCCTAATCCTATTTTATATATATGTTTATTTATATATTCAGATTTTTTTCTATATTTTTTCTTAATATAAATGTAATTGATTTATATGTATGCCTAAATCCCAAAATCCTAATCTTAAATATCTAGACCTAAAATATGTATATTTCTTTATGCATGTGTATGTACATGTATATATGTATTATATGTGTATGTGTATGTGTGTATATATGTTATGTAGGTGTTAAAACCCTAAAACCCTAATTAGAAAGAGAAACTTGAAATACTAAAACCTAAAGACTTAAACTTGAAATATTAAAATCTAAATACTTAAACACCTAAAAAAAGCTAAACCACTAATCCTGAAACCCTAATCCTATTTTATATATATGTTTATTTATATATTCAGATTCTTTTCTTATTTTTTTCTATATTTTTTCTTAATATAAATGTAATTGAATTATATGTATGCCTAAACCCTAAAACCCTAATCTTAAATATTTAGACCTAAAATATGTATATTTCTGTATGCATGTGTATGTACATGTATATATGTATTATATGTGTGTGTGTATGTGTGTATATATGTTATGTAGGTGTTCAAACCCTAAAACCCTAATTAGAAAGAGTTAAACCTGAGATACTAAAACCTAAAGACTTAAACCTGAAATATTAAAACCTAAATACTTAAACACCTAAAAAAACTAAACCCCTAGTCCTAAAACCCTAATCCTATTTTATATATATGTCTATTTATATATTCAGATTTTCTTCTTATTTTTTCTATATTTTTTCTTAATATAACTGTAATTGAATTATATGTATGCCTAAACCCTACAACCCTAATCTTAAATATCTAGACTTAAAATATGTATATTTCTATATGCATGTGTATATGTGTTATTGTGTGTATGTATGTGTGTGTGTGAATGTATGCATGTGTGTATATGTGTATGTGTGTCTATGTATGCAAGTGTGTGTATGTATGCATGTGTGTGTATGGATTCATGTGTGTGTGTATGTGCATGCATGTGTGTATGTATGTGTGTGTGCGTGTGAGGTATGCATGCATGTTTGTATGTATGCATGTGTGTACATGTGTGTGTGTATGTATGCATGTGTGTATGTATGCATGTGTGTACATGTGTGTGTGTATGTATGCATGTGTGTATATGTGTATGTGTGTGTATGTATGCATGCATGTGTATATATTTGTATGTGTGTGTATGTATGCATGTGTGTACATATATGTGTGTATGTATGCATGTGTGCACATATGTGTGTGTATGTATGCATGTGTGTACATGTGTGTGTATGTATGCATGTGTGTATATGTGTATGTGTGTGTATGTATGCATGCATGTGTGTATATTTGTATGTGTGTATGTATGCATGCATGTGCATATGTGTGTATGCATATGTGTATATGTGTGTGTGTATGTATGTATGTATGCATGTGTGTGTGTATGTATGCATGTTTGTATATGTGTATATGTGTGTATGCATGCATGTGTGTATATGTGTATGTATGTATGCATGCATGGGTGTATATGTGTGTATGTATGTGTGTATATGTGTGTGTATGTATGTGTGTATGGATGTGTGTGTATGTGTATGTATGCATATGTGTATATATATGTGTGTGTATGTATGTGTGTATGCATGTGTGTGTGCGTATGTATGCATGTGTGTATATTTTTATGTGTGTGTATGCATGCATGTGTGTATATATAAGCATGCATGTGTGTACATGTATGTGTATATATATGCATGTGTAGATGTGTTTGTGTGTATGTGTGTGTATGTATGCTCTATCTTCCTATCTCTATCTTCCACTCTTTCATCTCTCTTTATCTTTCACTCTCTCTCTCTCTTTATCTCTCTATATCTCTATCTCTCTCTCTCTCTCTCTCTTCTTTCTCTCTCTCTTTCTCTCTCTATCTCTCTCATCTCTCTCTCTCTCTCTCTATATCTCTTTCTCTCTCTATCAATAGAGAATAAAAAAATCACTTACAATTATGTCCCTCTTTTGGATCGTTGTCGTCAAAGCATAATGTATGTCATCTATCGTCAAATTCCAAAGAATCAATGCCAAAGAACTTCTGCAAAATCAAAGAGAAGAGAAATTATAATACCTAAAGCATAGAGAAAGACAAAGGCTAAGAGTACGCACCACTTACCAAGATGTGAGATCTAAACAGAGAGAGAGTGTGTGTGTGTGTGGAAAGAGAAAGATCTCTATGTGTGTGCACAAGATAATGCAGGTCGCAATTCAGTTCGCACTTGCAAGTTCGACAGAAGACAACGAGTACTCAAACATGCGCAAAAATGTTGAGTTTTGCTCTCGGGTTCCCGATATGTTTAAAACTCGGCCTCGGTATGGGCGTCCGTATGGGTGTTGGTAACTTCGAGTAAATTACCGATGCTTATACTGACGCCTATACGGGCGGTCGCGAGACACACCGATGATCCATTTTGAACGGTCATACCCATGGTCACTTGACGGTCGGTATCTTTAAGTGGACTTTTCCAACGTTTATACTGACATCGAGGGTGACCTTCGGTATAGGCAACGTCGGTATGCCCCTCATATGTTGTAGTGTCCCATAATCTAAGGTTCTCTTGAAGCTTTCAATAGAGCAAAAAACCAAACCGGAACAGATTTGGTGTCTGCCAATAGAGGATCCAGTTGTAGTGAACAAGGTGAAAGAAACATTATTTCTAATAGCACGAGCAAGCTCCCCAAAGAAAAAGAAAACTTTTTAGAGGAGTAGAATGCTTGCATACCAACTTTAGCTATGGAAGACACTTCCCTTGGCCTCTCTCTCTTTCTCTCCCTCTCTGAAATGTATAATTCAATCAACAGCTTGACCTACATAACAACACTCTCACATCTATACAATAGCACACACACACATGGTTTCTTCCTCTTGATACAACAGAAAGACAAAATCATAAATAAAATCATAGCTTTCCTCTGTGTTCTAGGTTATTAGGAAGAAACTTTCAATCTTCTTTTGGAAGAAAGAAGAAGAGAAGCGAGGGAATTAGAGAAATGGAAGCTTCTCTCTCTCTCACTCTCTTTCTCTTGTTCCCATGTTCTCTCTCTCTCTCTATCTCTCTCTCTATTGGCGTGATGGCCAGAGACGAAGAGCTTGAGAGTTAGGGTCATAGAGAGAAATCCAAGTATTCATAAAGCATGGACAAGGAACTGAAAAGCATGAATAAACAAGAAAAGTCAAGAAGCGTACCTGGAGAAAATCCAGGGGGAAAACCAAATGAGCATGGGAACTCTATTTATATGTTTCCCCTATGGCTTCTCTCTAGAATCTTCTAACCTCCTTATTGACCGATTTCTATTTTGAGAATCTTCTTCCATGTTCTTTTGCTATTTTTGGAAAATCCCATCTTTTGTTTCTATTTTGGTTTTTCTCTGTTTATTTTTCTAATTTTTCTTTTTCTATTTTTTTCTTTTTCTTTTTCCCTTTCTATTATTGGACTACGGTTTGGTTTCACACCTTATGTACAAATTAAATTAAATCAAAGGGTTAGACTTAGGATAAAAGGCAAAACTAAGGTTCCAACCTAGGGTTTCAGTCAAGGAAAGTTAGGGTTTTCATATGATTAAGGTCAAGCACTTCAACTAATCATTTTATTTACATTTATGGCTACATTTCTAGTGTTTCAAAGTGTCAAACCTAGGGTTTCAAGGGTTAAATTTAGGTTTTCCAAGGATCAAACTCTAGATTTTAGGGGTTTAGAGTTAGCTTAATGGACTATTTAGAATTTTACAAGCCTAATGCACATACATGACATGGTTTCTCATCTCATAATCAATCGAATCAACCAAAACATGAAAAGTTTATAACTATTTGTAGCCAAAACATTACATCATAACCAGAAAATCAATGAAATGAACTTGAAAGGAAATCTCGATATACACTTCCCTGAGAGATTTCATCCCGACAACAGAACTTTAGAAATAGAGTTTTGTGTTGCCATCTTATGTGAACACACATCATGGAGGAAAAACCATCAATATCAATCATGTTTTCTATTATCAAATAATAAATGAATTTTTCTTTGTGAAATTAAGCAGTATCTATTGCTAATTCATCAGGAATTGTTGTTGAAGGGTGGGGGAGAAGCGTCAATGGAGTTTTTATCATTTTGTGCTATGAAATGGCACTGAGAGCTTTCGTGTTCCACTACCTTGTTTGAATGCCTCCATGCAGATAGCTTTTTCTTATTGGAGCATAGGACCATTGCACTTGTGCTACCATCCTCTCTGAACTTAGCCTAAGATGTTCAAAGCTTTTTTGCTTCTTCGATCTTTTCAAATTCTTTCTATCTAGGCAGTAAGGTCAATTGCTATCAAGCATTGTGAAATGTATCTTCTCAGCTTAGTCACAATGAAATCTTAAAATTGACAAATGTTTTGCCTATCATTGGGATTTTTACCTATCAAAACACCATGAATTTTATTTTTTCTTTCAATTGCAAGGTTCAAAGTATCGATTTGCTTGTCATATGAAAGCTAAAATTTGAAATTTTATGTCATTTGAAAGGTTCAAAATATCGATTTGCTTATCATATGAAAGAAAAAGGTTAAAATTGTATGTCATTTGACAGGCAAGGATCTTAAGTTCCCATAATGTCATTAGTATATATACTAGTATAGATATATTCATAATGTTCATTGTATAGTCAATGGTCATTGCCAATTGGCCATGTCACACTAGGATTGGTATGGAGCAAAGATTCCATGCAATACGAGGTATCATAAAAATGATCATAGGTGGAACTAGTCGTGGATTAGCACAACCTATCTCATGAGGATAAAGTGAAAAAGTTTTCTCAGCATTTTTGATGATGCTTAGAAATAACTCTCATTCAGCAGGTAATAGAAATGAATCATCACTTCCTATTTTAATTTGTTTAATGGTTTCATTGGTGAATGAATGTCCTATGTTTTCTTGCTCACCTTAAATAGGGTCTTTTGTAACCTGCTTGAACTTTTTATCACTTCCTTTTGGTAAAGGCTAAGCAATGGGTTTTATCTTTTTGTCAATTGTTTTATACTTGGTATTGATTTTAGCTTCCTTATTTATGTGATCCTTAACAAAATTGGAAATCAAATCATATTCATCAATGGAGTTAAGAAGCACAAATCTTGAAGTGTTCAAATCTGTAAAGATTGTTGAATTTCTTAAAGTAATAAGAAAGTAGGTGAAGTTTCAATAATATGCTCAATGTGTTCATCAAGTAAAATGAATCCTTTGGTTTTGAAGTTTTTTTCTTGGGTTTTAATTATTTTTTTAGGTATGTTTTTATTATGAAAGAAATGAAATTTTGATGAAGGAAAACAAACAAAAAAAACTCTTCAAAAGTATGTACAAGGGGTTGTGAGACATCAATCCATGGTCCATTATTGTTCTACTCAACAGTGGTGTCTAGAAAAAATTTTGGTCAAGGTAAGTTCCAAACTCATGTAGAGGTAAGTAATCATCACATACTTTCTCTTGTGAGTGTATAGGAGAGTTTTTGATTCGTTCTCAATTTCGTACATGATTTGGGTTGATGATCATTACTTGGAATGATTGCAAATCATCTCTAGATTGAATCCTAGCATATGCAGATCCATCGTCCATAACTTTAATTTCCGTTCTAGTCTCACATATAAAAGTTTGAAGTAAGATAATCTCATAAGAACAATTTTCTTGGATGAGGAAGTGGAATATCTCAATAATCCCACCTATCAAATTTGCACAAGCTCCTAGTAAAGAACCACAACCGTGATCAGTTGTTCTCATTATCCATCCATGGTTTTTTTCAATTGGCTGTTTGAATTTATCATAAAGTTCTTTGGAAATCACATTGATCTCTAACCATGAATCAAGAAGCACTAGAGCTGAATATGAATTATTTTCATCTCCTAATTTGATTTTCATTTCAGGTGTTTCCCTAGCCTAGAAACATTTGCTAAAAAGGCTTCCAATTGGTTTACGTTCTTCATCAAGCATGACTGGTCCTAAGAAATTCAAATTAACATTATAAGCCTTGTCTTTATCATATTCATCACAATCATCAAAAGTAAGAGATTTTTTCATAACTTGAGTCCAGTCTGCAATGTCTTGCATCTCAACTTCTTGAGAAAGCGGAAACCATTTTCTTTTGATAAGTTTGATAAAATTGTCAAAGTCAATTTTAGCAACTGAAAAGACTTTTTCTAAGGACATTGTAACTTGGTTCTTTAAGAAGATTTCATATAATATTTCCTTAGAATCAATTTTCTGTTCAATTTCAAAGATTAAAATCACTTTAGAAATTCTTTTTGATTTCTTTGTTTGTTTTTCATCCTTCTGAGTTTCATTTGGTCTATCAAAATTCGTGTTTAGTGTGTTCTCATTAATTTGTTCTCTTCTTCTTTGTTGGTTTTGTTTAGACCCTTCCCCTTGTTCAAAATGGACATTCATAAGTTCTTCCTTTGATTGTTTCCTTGTAACTCTTCTCCTCGACTCATTTTCATTTTGTTTTTCATCTCATTTCCTCTTCTTCTTTATGTTGGCAAGATGAGACTAGATGGAGACTTGGTCAACAGGTGAATCCCAAGCTCTTTTGTGCATTATTGCATCTCTTGCCTTAACTAGAGCTTCTATGGAATAAATTTTTATTCTTAATAGATTGTTCAGAATCTTGATCACAATTATCCATACTCTCTAGTTTTAGGGAAGAGGCTCCTAGGTTAGCATTTGAAAGGTTCTCATACAACTTTCTCATACCACCTTTTCCCCAACGGCTAAAGGGAAACGTGTCCTGAAATAACATAATTTCTTATCTATGTCAATTACAAGCCTTTGTTCTTTAGCCTCCTTCAATGCCTCACATGAATATGTGAGATGTTCATTGGTATCACACCAGTCGCATCTCTGAACATTAGGGCTTCGCCGCTCATTAGGATTATAGGTCCTTCACAAGGTAGTTTGAGGAAGCTATGGTTGAGGCATTTCAGTATGAGAGGATGCGCATATGCATACATGAATGCATATGCATATGCATACATGAATGCATATGCATATGCATACATGAATGCATATGCATATGCATACATGAATGCATATGCATATGCATACATGAATGCATATGCATACAAGCATGCATATGCATACAAGCATGCATATGCATACAAGCATGCATATGCATACATGCATGCATATGCATACATGCATGCATATGCATACATGATTGCATATGCATACAAGAATCCATGTATGCATACAAGAATGCATGTATGCATATGCATACATGAATGCATATGCATACAAGTATGCATATGCATACATGAATGCATATGCATACAAGCATGCATATGCATACAAGCATGCATATGCATGCATGCATATGCATGCATGCATATGCATACATGAATGCATACGCATACAAGCATGCATATGCATACATGCATGCATATGCATACATGCATGCATATGCATACATGCATGCATATGCATACATGCATGCATATGCATACATGCATGCATATGCATACAAGAATGTATATACATAAAGCATGCATATGCATGCATGCATATGCATACATGCATGCATTTGCATACATGCATGCATATGCATACATGAATGCATATGCATACAAGCATGCATATGCATACATGCATGCATATGCATACATGCATGCATATGCATACATGCATGCATATGCATACATGCATGAATGCATACATGAATGCATATGCATATGCATACATGAATGCATATGCATATGCATACATGAATGCATATGCATATGCATACATGAATGCATATGCATACAAAAATGTATATACATACTGTTGATATATTTAGGTAGTGATGTGTGTGAACACACTAGGACCGCCGGGGCACTTTTTTCCCTCTTTAGGAGGTTTTTTTCCCCCTGCTTGTATATACGCCTATTGCCCTTATGGGCTACTTATCTTTGTACATTCTCTAGTAATACATTCAGTATTGTGCCTTTTGTGCTCCAAGATTCTTCTTCTTCCTTGTGCTGTTCGCATGCTTCTGCACACGTCTAACTCCAACAATTGGTATCAGAGCAGGTCCTCGCTTCCTCTAGGGCGCCGTCAGCACTCCTCCGTTTGCAGTCTCAGAATCGTACGAATTTTGGTGAGCATACTCAGGCTGTTTCCGAGATCAAAACAGCTTTGTTGTGTGGTGCCGAAATCGCGATCTGAGCTTGTTTCGACCTCCGAACGCATTATCGCAGTGCTTGTGCAGGTTATTTCGTCTTTTTGTGCCAATGGTATATACCTGTTTCTGTTCGCCAATATAAGCGTCTCGAAGTTTGCTATAGGTTTAGCAGAACTCGTCTGGGTAGTTCCATTCAACTTTTTGAGATACAACTAATTTTCTGCATCAAGGTATTTTAGTCACCGTCCATGGCTGAAAGCAGTGATGTATTCCGTATGTTGGCTGGTGAGGATAAGTTGGATGGTACCAACTACCCATTATGGGCTTATATGATGCGACATGTATTCATTCCAAAAGGATTGTGGAACATTGTGCAGGGTGTTGAAAGACGTCCTGTTACAGCTACAACTACAGGTATTGCAAATATAGGTGCTAGAGCTCATGAAGATGGTGTCGAAGATGATATTGTGCAGATTCCTGTTCGTGCTACTGTTTCTGTTGCACTTACTGCAAAGCAGATTCGTTGGGATGGCAGAGATGCCCAGGCACATGCATTGATAGCCTTGTCTGTCAAACATGCCATTATTCCTCATATTCGCTCTTACAGAACAGCTAAGGATGCTTGGGATACACTTACCACATTGTACCAAGCTAAGAATGAGGCTCGTGTTGCTTACCTCCGAAAACAGTTGGAGAATGAGCACATGAATGAAGGAGATTCTATGGACAGTTTCCTAACGAAGATCAAAGACTTGAAGGAACAATTGATTTTTGCCGATGAGGTTATACCAGATAGCTCACTTGTGCAGACCGTTCTGAATGGTCTTCCTGATTCATATGAGAGTTTTGCTTCTACTCTTCGGTTGATGATGAAAGGCAATCCAGATGCCTTATCATTTGAGGAGTTAGTCTTTGTTCTGTTGCAGGAAGATCAGTCCAGGCAAAATAGGTCCATTATGCGAGTTGCAGATCAAGCTTTCCTAGCTAGTCAGAAGGGCAAAGGAAAATGGAGCTCTTCAACTAGTAAGCAAAAATCTGCTAATTCTGCATATTCGAAGAAGGAAGATAAAGATGAGAAGAAATCAGAAAAGTAGAAATTGTTTTGTAAGTACTTTAAAGGGAATGATCATATCATAAAGAACTATCCAAAAGTGGCTGCTAAAGAGGCAAAGAAGAAAGAGGCTGGAATGGTTGTTTCAGAGGCCTCTACACCAAAAACAGAGTCTGCAAATCTTGTGCAGGAAGAAGAATGGGCGTTTGCTACTGTCTGCAGTTTTGACCCATCTTCTTATGAGCAGTGCATGTCTGCTGTAGACTCAGATGTTTGGTACTTTGACAGTGGGGAGACCAAACATATTACCTTGCAGCGTAGTTTCTTCTCTTCACTCGAGCCTGCCCCTACAGGGAATACTGTTACATGCACCAACAACTCCTCTTATCCTGTTATGGGAGTTGGTAAGATCATTTTGACTACTGTTGATGGTAGTTCTTTCACTTTGTCAGATGCTCTATTTGTGCCAGGGATCAAATAGAATCTGTTATCAGTTTCTGCATTAGCCAAGATTGGCTTGGTTGTGAAATTTGTTGATGACAAGTGTACAGTTCATGATCTGTGCAATGGCGATGTGATTATTGCTTCTGGCATTTTATGTCGTGGGATCTATAAACTCATAGACTATGAAAGATCCGTAAATGATTTGGCATGTGCAGTAAATGATTCTCAGGCTATGTCAGATGCAAAGCTTTGGCATGCACGCTTTGGTCATCTGAATTGTGCTAGTTTGCTACGCCTGTAGAAATTTGAAATAGTGTCCTCATTGCCCAAACTTCAGGGACCTGGAAAACATGTTTGTGAAGGCTGTATTTTGGGCAAAATGCAGCGTTCATCCTTTCCAAAAGATGGTTAAGTTCGGGCTACTCAGAAATTGCAGCTTGTACATAGTGATGTCTGTGGTCCTATGCAGACACCTTCTTTTGGAAATTACCTTTACTTCGTGACTTTCATTAATGATTTTTCTAGGCATGCATGGGTATATCCACTCAATGCAAAGTCCGAAGTGTTCATGTGCTTCAAACAGTTTTTGGTTTTGGCTGAAGATCTGTCAGCATGTAAAATGGGCACCCTCCGTTCTGATCGAGGGGGGGAATATATGTCTTCTGATTTTAATGCACTTCTGGCTGAACATGGGATAAAACACCAGTGTACAGTGCCATATACACCTCAACAGAATGGAGTTGCTGAATGAAAGAATAGGTCACTCATGGAAATGGTGAGGTGTATGGTCAAGAGTTAGGCTTTACCTCATAGTTTCTGGCTTGAGGCTGTTATGTGTGCAGCATATGTACTGAACAGGTGTCCCACTAAAGCGCTGCAGTCTATCACTCCATATGAGGCTTGGCATAACGGCAAGCCATCTGTTGCTCATTTGCGTGTTTTTGGTTGTTTGGCATATGCACTAGTGCCTGAACAACATCGCAGAAAATTGGATGATAAGGCAGTAAAATGTATTTTTGTTGGGTACAGTTCTGAAAGTAAAGGCTATCATCTGTATCATCCAAAGACTAAACACATTATGTTTAGCCGAGATGTTGTCTTTGTGGAAGATGCTATTCAGCCATTGCTTTCATGTACTAAGGAGACATCTGTTAGCTCCAACGACATGTATGATACTTTGATGCCTCTTTTTACAGATGGACAGTCTAGTGCTGGTCCTAATGAGGCAACTTCTCAGCCTTTGCAGGTTTCATATGATGATGCAGATCATTCCAGTTCTGATGCAAATTTACAGGATGCACTTGTTAATGAGAGAGTTGATATTGAGCAGGCAAAAACTATGCCAAAATGGCTGGTGCAGACTTTGCGTGACAACAAATTAGATGCACCTTTGTCATATCGTACTCGTTCAGGCTCTCCTAGTGCCTCCTTTGCATCAAATTGTTATGCTATGGCTGCGTATAGTCTCTGTAATGAGAATGAGCATGTTTCTTTTGATGAAGCACATAATTCAGAAAATTGGATAGCTACTATGAAATCTGAATATGATGCTATAATGAAGAATAGTACATGGTCTTTATGTGACTTGCCTCCTGGCAAGAAGGCCATTGGCACTAAGTGGGTATAGAAGTTGAAGCATAAACCTGATGGTACAGTTGACAGGTATAAGGCTAGGATTGTTGCAAAGGGTTATGCACAGGAAAGATGCATTGATTTTGATGATACCTTTGCACCTACATGTCGTATGACTACTGTTCGGAGCATTTGTGCACTTGCAGCCCATCATGGTTAAAACGTACATCAGTTGGACATTAAAACAACATTTTTGAATGGTGACTTGCATGAAGAAGTGTATGTTTTTCAGCCCCGTGGCTTTGTCCAGAAAGGTCATGAGAACCAGGTGTGCAGGTTAAAGAATGCGTTATATGGTTTAAAGCAAGCACCACGTGCTTGGTATGAGAAGATACATGCCTATCTGATTGCACATGGTTTTGAGAACAGTCCAACTGAAAGCACCTTACATGTTAAGCGTGTTAATGATGTGCTTCTGATCATTGTTGTCTATGTTGACGACATGGTGCTCACTGGTCCTATTGAGAAGCATATTGCTGATTTTAAGGCTGATTTGCATGCCTCATTTGAGATGTCTGATTTGGGGCATTTGCATCACTATTTGGGCATTCAGTTTATGCAAGTTGATGGTGGAATGGCTTTGTATCAAACGAAATATATTAACACATTATTGTAGCATTTTGGCCTTGAAGACTGTAAGCCTATTGCCACTCCTATGGAGACAGGTTTACGATTGAGTCTTCATGATCCTGGAGATGCATTTGATGCTATTCTCTATCAACAGGCTGTTGGATGCTTGATTTACTTATGCATTACTCAGCCAGATATTCAGTTTGCTGTCTCACAGATGAGCAGGTTTATGCATTGCCTTGGAGTCACGCATTGGAAGGCGGTTACCCCCATCTTTCGCTACTTGAGTGGTACTCGGCTACTTGGATTGTTTTATCCCAAGGGGGATCACTACAGCCAGATTTGCATGCTTTTTCTGACTCAGATTGGGCTGGTTGCTATGACACTCGTGTGTCCACCAGTGGTTTTTGCTTCATGCTTGGTAGCTGATGTATATCTTGGTTGAGCAAGAAGCAGCCTACTGTGGCCACTTCCAGTTGTGAGGCTGAGTATAGGGCAGCTTTCACAACGACTGTTGAGTGTGTGTGGCTCAAATGCCTTATGGCTGATTTAGGTGTTGGTCAGTCTTCTGCCACCACCATCTTCACTGACAGTCAGAGCGCATTGACAGTTGCGAGGAACCCTGTGTTCCATGCTCGCACTAAGCACATTGAGGTGCATTATCACTATGTCAGGGAGAGGTTCTCAGCTGGGGAGATCAGCTTGGCATATGTGCCCACGTAGGAGAACATTGCAGACCTTTTCACGAAGGCTCTGCTAAGGAGAAGTTTGAAGCTTTCTGCAAAGCTTTGGGCTTACTTCCTTTTGTGGAGTGATTTCCACATAGCTTCGCACTTCCTTATACATGAGTGCCAGCTCCTTGTTCACCGCATCACTCCCACGGGGCATTTGTTGATATATTTAGGTAGTGATGTGTGTAAACACACTAGGACCGCGGGGGCACTTTTTTCCCTCTTTAGGAGGTTTTTTTCCCCCGGCTTGTATATACGCCTATTGCCCTAATGCGCTACTTATCTTTGTACATTCTCTAGTAATACATTCAGTATTGTGTGTTTTGTGCTCCAAGCTTCTTCTTCTTCCTTGTGCTGTTCACGTGCTTCTGCAGACGTCTAACTCCAACACATACAAGCATGCATATGCATACATGCATGCATGCATATGCATACATGCATGCATGCATATGCATACATGAATGCATATGCATACAAGAATGCATATGCATACAAGCATGCATATGCATACATGCATGCATATGCATACATGCATGCATATGCATACATGCATGCATATGCATACATGCATGCATATGCATACATGCATGCATATGCATACGCATACAAGAATGCATGTATGCATATGCATACAAGCATGCATATGCATACATGAATGCATATGCATACAAGCATGCATATCATACAAGCATGCATATGCATACAAGCATGCATATGCATACAAGCATGAATGCATACATGAATGCATATGCATATGCATACATGAATGCATATGCATACACATGCATATGCATACATGCATGAATGCATACACGAATGCATATGCATATGCATACATGAATGCATATGCATATGCATACATGAATGCATATGCATACAAGCATGCATATGCATACAAGCATGCATATGAATACAAGCATGCATATGCATACAAGCATGAATGCATACATGATTGCATATGCATATGCATACATGAATGCATATGCATACGCATGCATATGCATACATGCATGAATGCATACATGAATGCATATGCATATGCATACATGAATGCATATGCACACAAGCATGCATATGCATACATGAATGTATATGCATACAAGCATGCATATATATACATTGGATGAGATGAGATCTTCACATTGCATGAAATGGGATCTCCACGTACACCTTGGGGTGTGCATGATCATAACGAATCAAAGATATATCATATCGGTAATGGAGGTCTAGTTATGGATGCGGCAGGAAAGTTAATTCATCAGCACATTCGACAACTCTGCTCCATCGAATTCGGTCATTATGTAATGTTAAAATGGACCGAACAGGATGGGGACTCTAAAAATCATATCACACAATGCATATATGAAGAGTACCAGCCAGCACTTGGGAATCCTATTGTAAGTTCCGAATGGATTCAACATACGGCATGGGAGGTAATGTCTCCTCGACGATCGGAAACTCGTGATGCTTTTAGAGCAGGCTTACCGAAGCCTGTATGGCTAGATAGCAAAGAATGGGAATCGATTCAGGATGAGCAGCAACATACTCTTGATCGATATCATCAAAAGAGAGATGCGACGGCCACACGTTTAGATACGGTTGGAACGTTGCATTTAGGTAGCGGCGGATACGAGAGTATGCGCTACCGATTTGTAAGTATCATGTTAATTATTGAAGTCCTTTGTGTTAAGCACATTATGTATGTTCATCTAACATTTTGCATATTTATTATAGGAGTTGGCAATGGGTCGTCCTCCGACGTGAAGTGAAGAATCATATGGATATCGATATGGACTGACTGCACTCTTACAAGACTTAGAGGGACGTGATGCAATCGTCTCATGGGATAATATTCTTGATTCGGTAAAGTTATATCTTGGTTTTGTGTTTTTAGTTGTTGTTTATAAATGTCATGTTAATTGGTCTTATTTTATACATATGTTTTGTTGTAGGATTGTAGGTGTAAACATTTTGATCAATGCCAGAATTTTATATTACACTCGCAGATGACAATGATGTAACATTGCCACAATTTTGTACATTTTGTTACATTGCCACAATTTTGTATTACACTCCTATGTGGCAATGATGTACCATATTTTTGTATTCGATTCCTATATGGAAGTGCTTTGTCACGCATTGTATTCGATTCATATATAGAAGTGGTTTGCCACACTTTTGTACATTTTTCATTTATGGAATATACAACTTTCTGTACATGATTCATTGATCATTTTTGCTCATATATGTTCATGTTTTGGTTGCCATTAGAGTACATAACACATGTACTCAGTTGGGTAGAGTGTATTGTCTTTTGCTATACAACATCATGCTGTAGCAAAAGACAACACATTCTGCCCAAAAAAAATTGTGAAGATAAGGTCGTCGGTATATGCGCCGGTAGCTCCAGTATGGACGTCAGTATAGGCGTCGGTACGCCCAGTGCGGGGCATCAGTATGCACGTCGCTATAAGCGTCGATAATATCGACGCATATACCGACGCTTATACCGATGCTTATACTGATGCTTATACCAATGCTTATACCGGCGCCTAAATCGGCGCTTTCTTTCCGATGCGTATACCGACTCTAACACCGACGTCGCAAAGAAATCACGCCCATTCATTTGCCTCGGTAACATCCTCGGTATACCCTCGATACGTTGTAGTGTGAGTACACTCTCCTTTTCATTTTGCTTCCGTGCGTGTACTCTCTACATGGTATTAGAGCGCTAGGTGGTCTTGGTGGTGCATTTGGTGGTTGTGGTGGTGCTATTGGTAGAGCTTGGTGGTGTGGCTCTCCACGCAGTGGGAGAGGTCCTTTTGCCATTATTTTATGCTCTATTTGGGTTAGTATTATGCCCATTTACCCACCGTCCCACCCCTCTTTTCATCATCTTTCCCACCCTCCAACCCTCTTTGTGAGAACATTTGATAATTTATTCCATTTCTTTTAATCATGTTGTGGAGTTCCTAATACATCTCATGACATTGAAGTGTTTATCAACACTCATTCGGTAGCACTTTTGGTGCTCCTTTTCCATCATATAGCGTGTGATTTTTTTATAGCATTTGTGAATTCAGTTGCACTGTTCCATCATGTTATAGTGTTCACAGACATTTCATTTTCGTTGCCGACTTCAATGCTTATCATCTTTGCAGCAACCTTTCCATTATGAAAGCATCTCAAGTGCATCATGGTCTCAGATACATCAAGTAGCCTTATCAAGGATTTCCAAATGATATCCCATGAATGAAGTACTAGAAAACAGATTTGCAAGTTCAGTGTTACAACGCTATCTCTACGCACACAGTTTCTTGCTCCCTAGCAGCCAAGGCTTCATTTCTGGTAGCTGAAGAGGTGCCACTATCGACTGGTAACAAAGCTCTTCCATGTCTGTAGCATAGCCTTAATTGTGAAAAACTATCGCTTCAGCATGTGCTACAGCTTTTGAGGGAAAGAGAAAGAGAAAGGTTGTGACTCCTATCCAACTCATTGCCTTAGGCATAGCCACGACAAAACTCAAGATTCTACGCACCACTACAGTTAGTCAAGCATCTCTCTTAGTACAAGATTTCTTGATTAGAGAAGCTCGATCACATGGAAGTGAAGGGATCATTTCCAGGTGGAGTTTGCAGCAACTACAGCAGCCGAATGAGGGGGTCGTGCCTACCATGAGCGAGTAGTGGTCAGGGAGACAGAGGTGAAGGAGGATGAGACACTGCCACTGAAATGTAGGAAGGCAGCCTTGATTGGCTATTGGGAGTGCTAGCTTTCACAACAGTACTTCTAGGTTTGTTCATCCACATACTCACTTTCATAGTTTTTAAAGGCAAGGAACTCGATCTCTCCATAAAGCCGATAGATCTCGGAAGTTTGGGCTTGCCCACAAGTCTCAATTTGTCAGATTTGCACTTCAATTTGTCACTCACGATGGTCATCTTCATCTACAATCCCAACCACACTGGCTTTCGCTACAATAACAACACTTCGTTCATGTTATAGCTCCAGAGGCATGTGAGGTGCAGGAAATAGTGCCAATTGTCTAGCTGAGAGAGAGAGAGAGAGAGAGAGAGAGAGAGAGAGAGAGAGAGAGAGAGAGAGAGAGAGAGAGAGAGAGAGAGAGAGAGAGAGAGAGAGAGAGAGAGAGAGAAAGCCAGGGAGAGAGAAAGCCAGAGAGTTGGATCCGGGTGCCCACACAAAGCTATTTTTGCATCTCTGCAATATTTGCTTTGGTTGTACTCATTGTAGTTTCAACCACACAATATTTGGGAAGACGTGTTAGAAGAATTAGGCGTTAGATACATTGGAATGTGGATGATACTATGTGTTGTGCCCCTATTGACTAAATATAGTCATTCTAGAAGCTCTTCATGTGGCAGATGAAGCGCACCATTCTCTTTATCTGACAAATCAGGCACTAATCAAGCTGGAAGCATTTAGTAGAGTAAGGTCCTAGAATTTTGCTACGCTAAATTGAACGAAGATTCTTTTTACTCGTCCAACTTGTTTCATATGACATCACAGATGATGTGATGATTCATAAGGCATTGACATTTGCAATCTTTTATTTGGCTTTATTAAAAGAAGCTGGCCACACGTTTTGAGTGAGTCAGAAAGATTCATGTCTCCCTATATCTCACATTTTCCAAAAAATTCAAAACATTTCTTTTTCCTTGTATAAATCGAGAGTGAAGGTTCAACAACTCACCTTTTTCAAGAGATGCATGCATTTTTGCACACCAAATATTAAGGGGTTATATTGTACTTTTCAAGGCTACTTTGTCTTCAAACCTTAGTACTTGCCACTCTTTGGCCTTACTTGCCTTGAACTTTGTAAACAATCAAGTGATCGTTGTTTTACTATTTGAATTTTGTAAGGGTACCCACACTTGACTTTGGCAGTCAATTTGGTATCCTTAAAGGGTTTCTCTTGTAGTTCTAAGAGTTCTTAATCCTATCACTCTTTGTACACCACTTTGGCACTAAGTTCCCTCCACATTATAACAACAAGCAATATATAAGGACAAGTATTGTATGTGTACCTTGGGAGGCTACTCTAAGCCCCCAAGTGTGGCTTTCTGTGTGCAATAGGCTACTCTTAGCCCTCCTCTCGCATCGACTCATCTCATTTCTCCAAAGTGTCCAATGTGTAGGGCTGTTCCAAGCCCCCCCCCCCCCCAAGGATTTCCAGTGTGGTGCCAAGCCTTTCAATTTCTTTCCAAAGTTTGCGATTATTTTCAAGTAATTTCTTAGCAAACAAGTGTCTTTGAAAGTGTTTTTAAACATTTGACACTTACTCTTGCAAAGCACAAACTCACTTCTTTACGATTTCAAGTTCACTCAAACTTTGTAATGTCAAAGACTGAAGCTAGCACCTCATCTATGGCCAATTTTTTACCTTCCGTCACACCCATATTCATGCCCAAGGATGAAAAATTAAATGGGCAAAACTATAATATTTGAAAAGATGTAATGAGAGCATATCTGTACACCGATCGCCTTCATGATGTAGTAGACAAGTCCAAGCATGAACCCAATAAGGCCAACAACGAAGAATCTTGGCATATCTAGAATGTTAAAGATAAAAGGGAATTAGGCCAACTTCCATTAGCCTCTGATGAACTGACCAAAGGGCACATCATGGAATGTAAAACATCCAAAGAATCCAGGGACACTTTAGTGGCGTTATAGGAAGATAAAACACCCTCAAGGATCTATGCTTTAGAAGTAGAATTTCATAATCTTACTAGTCGGCTATAAGAGACAATCACAAAAATCATAGCTCAATTTGAAGACTATCAATGCGAGTTAGCACTTGGTGGCCAATAAATTTCTAGTAAAGATATGGCCATCAGGCTACTTAACAAACTACCTAGGACATATGAGACCTTTGTAATGAACTTGCACAATTGAGGGCAAGTTCCAACTTGGGAAGAAGTCCGTCATCTTCTGCTTCTTCTCAACTCACGCACTAAGTCGACCTCCTCCCAAGAGACTACAATGAAGGCCAAAGGGCCTTTTAACAAAGGAAAAAATACTAGTCATCATATGAGCAATGGACTCAAGAAAGGATCGACAACCTCCTCCAAGAAGTATTGTTGTAACTTCTATGGAAAAACAGGTCATTTAGAGAAATTCTACTATAAGAAGAAACAGACCTCGAAGGCTTCTAGTTCCAAGCACTCATCTGAACCTTCGCAACATAGGTCAGATTGCTCTAACGAAGAACCCTTTATCTCTACCAAGAAAATGCTCTACTTACATCTAGCACCCCTCACGAATGGATCTTTGACAGCGGAGCGACCTCGCACATGTGTAAGGATAAAGATTCTTTTCAAGAACTTGAAGAGCACACAAGTGAAGTGTACCTTGGAAATAACAAAAGTCTACCTATTGAAGGAAAAGAAAAATTACAAATCACCAATGGTCAAGGGGAATGCAAATCACTTTCAAATGTGTTATTTCTTCCCAATTGATGCATGAACTTGCTGTTAGTAAAAGCAGTTACTGATCATAACAAACATTTGTTGTTTGATAAAACCTCTATCAAAGTCATTGATCCTCATATGAAAGACATAATCAACCAAGGCATTGAAGAGAAGGGCTCATATAAATTATCTTGTTTTCTATCCAAGGAATCACTATCTAGTTTTTGGCACCAAAGATATGACCACACCTCCTATTTACCAAGAATTTCTTCATCAGAGATAGTGAAGGATTTCCCAAGCTTGGGCAAATCAATGATGTCTGCTAGGCTTACACTCAAGGAAACCAACATAGTTCTCCCGTTCCAAAGAAAGCATCAACAAGAGCTAGGAACCCTATAGTCCTTATCCACATGGACCTTTGTGGACCCATGAACATCCCATCTCTCAATGGATCACTCTACTTATTTCTTTTAGTAGATGACCATACCCGATACATTTGCGTGTATTTCTTGAAATCAAAGGCAAAGACTTTTACTAAGTTTCGTCAATGGATCACCCAAGTGGAGAATGAAGCTTCCAAGTCTATTAGAACCATCTGATCAGATGGAGGTGGTGAATTCATAAATCACGACTTTAACAACTTCCTCAAACAAAAATGGATAAAAAGACAAGTTACTCAACCTCACACTCCATCCCAAAATGGAGTAGCTGAGAGAAAGAATCCAAGCCTGATGGAAATGGTGAGATCTATGCTTCATAACAAAGACTTATCCTACAATCTTTGGGCAAAACCAGTGCATATTGCTATTCACATACTTAATTGAGGCTTCACCAGTGCATAGAAAGACACCATTTGAGCATACTATGGAAGAAAGCCTAATGCGCATTACTTTTGAGTATTTGGCAGTGAAGCATTTGGACACGTGCCAAAAGAACATCGCAACAAGGTGCAATCCAAGTCTAAGAAGCACATCTTCATAGGGTATAGTGAGCAATCATAAGTGTATCACTTATATGATCTTGAAAACCACTCCATCACATTATCTAAGATGTAATATTCAATGAAGTTTCCACATACTACATCAAGGATCCAACAACAAATCTTAGTTCACACATCTACACTACAGAGGGGGACTCAATCTTTTTCGAACCCAACTCAGAAGCAAGTACTTCAAGTCAATCGAGAAGATCTCAGACTTATTGAAAAGAGACAACGAAAACAAAGTCATTATTTCAATTATGCCTTGATGCATTAGATTCAGTAAATCCTAGAACCTTCTAACTACAAAGAAGCTCAAGGACAACCTGAGTGGGAAGAAGCTATGCAAGTGAAAATGGATGCAATAGAGAAGAACAAGATTTGGACTCTTGTTGCTAAACTCACAAATCATCAAGTTATAGGAGTCAAGTGGCTCTACAAGGTCAAATACAAATAAGATGGAATGTTAGATAAATAGAAAGCAAGGTTGGTAGCTAAGGGATACAAGCAACATTAACATCGCATTGACTATGAAGAAACCTTTGCTCCTATTGCAAGTTTCACAACCATAAGAATTATCTTAGCACTAAATGCTCACTTTAAGTGGCCCATTTACAAGTTTGACATCAAAAGGGCATTTCTCAATGGAGCCTCTTCAAGAGTAAGTATACGTTGAATAACTTGAAGGATTCAAGATCCATGGAACAGAAGACCAAGTGTACAAACTTCAAAAAGCACTTTACAGACTCAAGCCAGCTTCTAGGGCTAGATATGAAAAGATTCACAATTTCTTTGAAGCTAAAGGATTTCATAGTAGCAATGCTAATACTAACCTCTACATCTATCAAAAGGAGTCTTTAGTTTCCATCATCATCCTTTATGTAGATGACTTCATCCTGACAAGCTAAGATGAAGAATGCATCCAATCCATCATCACACAGTTTCACCTTGGGTACTCTATGATAGATCTTTGACTACTTCACTACTTCTTGGGTATGGAAGTTTGGCAAACAAAAAAAGGCATATTACTATCACAGAAGAAGTATTGCTCTGATCTCCTTTCGAGATATAACATGGACCAATGTCGTTCAGTATCTACACCACTTGATCCAAACATCAAGCTCACACTAGAGGATTCATCATCACCTATGGATGTGCATACTTATCAACAACTTGTTGGCTCATTGCTCTACCATGCCAACACTAGACCAGATATTGCCTATGCAGTTGGTATACTTAGTCAGTTTGCACATAAGCCTCGTCAAACTCATTGGGATGCTACTCAGAGACTACTTCGATACCTTGTCCTCACCTGACATCATGGTCTTTTGTACAAAGGGGGCATCAAACGCTTTGGATATTCATTGAGATTGGTGTGGTGATCCTGATTCTCAACCGTCCACTTCTTGGTACATAATCTTGCTTGGCTCAGGACCTATCTCTTGGGCAAGTAAGTAGCAGCATATAGTTTCTCTTTCATCCACCGAGGCCGAGTACCGAGCATCCAACTTTGTAGCATGTGAGACCATCTCTCTTTGTCGATTATTATCTCATATTGGTGTTTTCCATGTTACTTCAACATGCATATGCACGGACAACCAGTCAGCCTTGGCCATCTCCAAGAATCCAGTGTTTCACGCTCGGATGAAGCACATCGAGATCTAGTAACATTTCATCCATGAGAAGCTTATATCTCAAGAAATTACTCTAGATTAGTGTACCTCTCAGGAGAACCTTGCGAATATGTTCATGAAGGCTCTACCTCTAATTCTGCTCTAGCACTTGGTGGACCTCCCTAGCATTCAACCACTCCAAAATGGAGTTGCAAAGGGGGTGTTGATGACATGATTGCTCCTATATCATGTGCATTTTGAATCCCCATGAGTGCATCTCCATTTTGTATCTAGGAGACACTCCATTTCTAGTTTATTTCCATTTTATATTGGATTTCCTTTGTATTTGTGTACCTTGCCATTTGCTTCTACCATTGTATTCATTCTCCTTTCAGGGGAATTATCCTACATGAGATTTGGAGAGCCCCTCCCAAATCTACATAAGGAGAGCCTCTCCCCCCCATTCATACTTGGTTAGAAGCTTGAGAAGCCTACTCCATGATCTTGATAATCTCATTAGGCTAATCCACATGACTTTACCCATTTCATGGTCTACTCATTTTGAGTCTCGCACACTCTTTCTTTTGTGAGTACCCTCATCTTTTCATTTTGCTTGCATGCGTGTACTCTCTACAATTGTGTATGCACATGTGTATGTGTGTGTATGATTATGTGTGAAAATCTAATACCAGATGGATTAAGCGAATGCTCTAGAGGTACGCCACCAACGAGGTACAGGAGAAGAACAAGATCTCACTAGACGATATCACCTCCATGCGAGATAGGTAGGATGACTCCATGTGGTATGTTGGAACCTCCAAAGCTGTCACCATGTCCACCACACTATGTGTAGTGCCAAGAAGTAGGTCCTACAAGAGTGAAACATAAAGCATGAAGCATAAAATCATAGTCACATGGTAGTACATCTGTATGCTGAAGCCCTCCATGGAGTGTACAAAGTCTTGATATGTGTCGGTAGAACCTTGGAAGCCCCCTCTGAACCGCGAAGCTGGCTTAGAATAGGATCCAACTAAGTGATGAATCCAAGTAAATGCAAGAGTGTCATGTGGTAAGTGACCAGATGCTGGACTCCATGAATGGAAAAGTACATGCTTAGAATGCTGTTGTAGATGAGGTACGTGTACTCTTGAAGATGGAAAATGACGAGTCACTGATCTTGGAGTAATGCCCAACTGAAGCTGAGGGGAAATATAAGCCTTCGGTGGTACGATAGGTATATCCATCTGACGTATAAGCTGAGATGATATCTCTGATTCCTCCTGCTCCAAAACTGTATCATGGTCGGGAAAGTCATGTACAAAGAGAGCATGCTCCACATAGTATGACTGTTCAAAATGGGAATGATTCCCCTCTGAATCGGAAATGGGAGGATCAAAAAGGGATAAATACTTAGAGTATTCATCAAAGGTGCAGTCTTTGGTTACTGTAACTGAGTGACTCTTTGGGTCGTAGAGTTTGTATGCCTTTTGTCGCTCATTGTAACCAATGAAAATGTACTATTGAGGCCGATCATCATCATGGCTTTGGACATAGGTATCACTACCAAAGATGTGGAAATAGCTTACACTTGGTTTCTTTTGAAAGTAAGCTTCAAATGGTCTTTGGTTCTTCAAAACATATGAAAAACCTCTATTCTGAATGTGTACTGCTATCTGTACTGCTTCACCCCAAAACTTTAGTGGAAGTTGCTTTTGTCTAAGCATAACTTTGGCCATTTGGATCACACTTCGACTCTTTTGTAATGCAATACCTTGTTGAGTATCTTGCTTGGCTTGATACTTGATTCCATGTTGCTTCAAATACTTGGAGAAGTTTGGGTTGACAAAGCTACTATCTCCATCAGATCGGATGATCTTCAAAGAACTTCGAAAGTCTTCTTCAACTGTTGTTGTCCACTCCTTAAACTTGGAAATGGCATCTTCTTTATGCTTGAGTGAATAAACCCATGTGTATCTAGTGAAGTTATCTACAATCAAGAAGAAGTAAATTGACCCACTTAGAGAAGGTGTACTCATTGGTCCAAAAATGTGGATATGGACTAATGCTAAGGTGTTATTTGCAAAAATGGATGTTTCTTTATGCAAAGAGAAAGCTGTTTTCTTGTCACATACTTTGCAATTCAATTCCACTTGTGCGATCCTGGGTAGGCCTTTGACAAGATGATTGGAAGAGATCTTAGCTAAGTAAGAAATATGTCCAAATCTACAATGCCACAAGATAAGACTTGACTCTTTGGCTATAAAACTTGAAAGCTTTTAGAGACCCTTATCTTCATATCCTTGAGCTATCACTTCATTGGATTCGCGATCAATGACTTGAAATTTGTGTTGAGATATGAAGCTTAACATGTGATGATCCAGGATGACACGTACCAGTTTTTCGTTTCTCTGACATGTATAGTGGTCATACAGATATATGTCAGGGATACTTCATTGAGCTTTATTAGATTTATCTACCGAGAGTGATGGCACATTTGTTTCTTGCCAGCTCACTCATTCGCGGATATTAGGTTTTTCCGTATGTACTGATATTTATATATTGCACTTGTTGTATTCTTGTTTTTAGGTCATTCTTGTACATTCCTTTTATGTAATAGAAGAAGAAGAAGAAGATCATTCTTCCTTGCCTCAATCTGTGTGTGTGCTTCTCCTTGAGAGTGAGAGTGTGTGTGTGAGATCTCTTCCTTATCTCCTTCCTCGTGACATGGTATCAGAGCCAGCGTGGCTGTAGAGAGCTCGTGGAGAAGGCGACGGTGAAGACTACGCAGCAAGGCGTGGAGAAAACGCGATTTCACAAACGGCCTCCCTTTGCTACAAAAATCACCGTGAAGGTAGAAGTTTCGGAGCCATCTCGACCTCCATTTTGAGCCCGCAAGGTGGGGCCCACAAAAAAACCAGGTCAGTTTCAGAAACTGTAACTTGCGTTGTGTTTGGAGATACTCATATATTCCAGATCTAGAATTTCAAGCGATTCCGTGTACTGTTGATACACGAAAACTGTGTTTTTCAGAGATCGAACTGTCACGTCATAGTGCGATAGTGTTCAAGCAGAAGTGCTGCTTGTAGTGTTTTGCAGTGTTGTTAATTGTTGCAGAAATGGCAAACGCAGATGGAATGAGTGAGCTTATGAGCGATAAGCTGGACAAGAACAACTTTTATGCTTGGAGATTCAGAATGACGAATTTCTTGATGGGAAAAGGCTACTGGAAGTACATGGAAGGAGAGAATGAAAATGCTCCGGAGTTACCAGAAAGGAATCGGACTGCAGATCAGTTAAGAGCATATGAGGAATTGAATCAAGGAGCACGAAAGGTAATGTATTGGCTATCTGTTAGCATAGAGGATAGCATGATTGGACACATACAGGATGCCGAGACTCCAAAAGAGGCTTGGAACAGCTTGGTCACTTTGTATGAGACTAATACAAAGGCACGGAAATTGCAATTCAAGAACGAGCTGCATACATTGGAAAAGAAGAGCATGTCGGTAAGTGACTACACTCTTAAAATCAAAGGCATATGTGAGTCACTTGCATCTATTGGCATGAATGTAGATGATGATGATAAGGTGGAAGTGTGCCTTCGTGGTTTAAGAGCTGCATATAAGCAGTTCAGAACTTCCATACAGACCAGGGAAAATATTCCGAATTTTGCTGGTCTAGTATTTATGCTGACTATTGAAGAAAAGAATCTTGGTGAGGACTCAAACTCCCAAGGAAAGCCTAGTTCTGAGCAGGTATTCTACTCTGGTAGAGGAAGAGGCAGAGATAGAGGTTTTGGAAGTGGAAGAGGAAACAGTAACCAAGACCAAGGTCAACAACAGAATCATGCAAGAGGAAGAGGACAGTTTCGAGGCAAGGGGAGCCAAAGAGGTCGCAAAAATTTCCAAAGAAATGATTCCGGTAATGATAGTAAAGGATGCTCGAATTGTGGTAAACCTGGACACTTTGAACGTGATTGCAGGTTAAAGAATCAAAATAACAGAAGGCAGCAAAACAACTATGCATCCACAAGTGCAGATGATTCTAAGAAGCTGTTTATGGTTCAACATCACATGATGAATAGGATGTCTGCTAGTGTTTCAAAATCGAATGATAATGTCTGGTATGTTGATTCAGGTGCTTCAAATCACATGACCAGTCATGAAGAATGGTTTAGTAGTTTGCAGAAAATGCCAGTTCCTGGATATGTTGAAACATGTGATGATACATCGCATCCTATTGAGCATACAGGAAACATAGCATTGTCTATGGAGGACACGAAGGTAAAACATCTTGCTGATGTGTTGCATGTTCCAAATATAACAAAGAATCTACTTTCTGTTGGACAATGGACCAGGGATTACAAGTCAGGTTCAATGCTGATGGATTATATGTAGAAGAGTACAAGCAGGATGGACGATTGGTTGCCAAAGGAAACAAAGTGGGTAGGATGTTCACCTTAAATGTGAAGATTCCTGAAATGAATGCAGCCATGTTTGCAAAAGGTGCAGGAGTTATTGTAGATATAGAGATATGGCACAAACGGATTGGACATGCAAACTTGCAAAGGCTGAAAATGATGCAGTCAAAGGAGATTGTCCATGGACTACCAAATTTCAAAGTTGCAGAAATGCAAAAGTTATGTGCAGCATGTCAATTTGGTAAACAGTCAAGAGCATCATTTCCACATGACAAGCATGTTAGTGAGAATGTACTAGAAGTAGTACATACAGATGTTTGGGGTCCAGCAAAGACCACATCTATGGGTGGTTGCAGGTTTTATGTTACCTTCATTGATGATCATACACGCAAAGTATGGGTATATTTCATGAAAGAGAAGAGCGAGGTGTTCACTCACTTCTAGAATTTTAAAGCTATGGTGGAAAATAAGACAGGGAAGTACATTCAAACATTAAGTCCCTATCTTTTAGGGATTAAAATTAATCAAGCCAAGTGTTGAGGAGGCATAAAAAACCACGTGGTATTTCATATAAAAGTATTAGTTGCAAAGGGCATCATTTGATTCATAAATCTGGAGTGAACTCGAAGCTATTTAGAGCCATCCAATGTTTCAAATGGATGGACAAGATTCGACAAGTGTGTCTGTCAGAAGAAGACAAAACAATGTTCTCAATTGGGAAGGGTTTGTGGCCATTTAGAACCCTTGGATATTCATTGTTGATGGACACAATGAGAGAAAATTTCTGGCAGAAAATGACAAAACTGGTAAGTCACATCATTTGTGGGAGGTGGGAAAAAGGAAGAGAGAGACTCAAATTCATGGGCAATGAGAACCCTTAGATCTTTCTGATTGATGACGCTGATTGGAGCTGAATTGTTTGGCAGAAAAAGACAAAATAAGCCTCATTAAATTCATGGGAAGTGGGAAAAGCAAGAGAGAGATTACATGGGGACGCGAATAGTTGTACTCCATTCGATTCTTGCTCATCGGACGTCTTAGATGGAAGCGTGCTCAATCTGGCTCTAAACAAATTGTGGGCATTGGATTGACAAGGATATCCAATGATGGACAATAAAAGGTGCAATTCTTTCGTCTTTTCAAGCTTGACCATTGGATTCGATTCATATCCAACGGCCCAAATAAATTCTGGATGGTGAAATTCGAGTTTCGTGGTCTTTGAAACCACTAGGTAAGGAAATACCACTTCTAGCATCTTATTTTGGTTGTTTTGACTAGCCCAAAACCAAGGAAACCTAGGCCTTGCCTACTTGATTGAGGCTGTAGACTGTGGCCACCACCCTCCTTTCATTGGTTCATCACTAATCACCCCTTAATCTAAAAGGCCCATGCAAGGTTCATTTTTTCCCCTAATGTAGAGCTCACTCTTTTATCACTTGTAGAACTTCAGTAGTTCACACTATAGCTCACTCAATTCATCAGTATTGAGCATCATTACGATGCCAATGACTGTGTACACTTATGTTCTATAATACATATAGCTCATTGAACATCTCTCTCTACTTCTCTGCTATGACTAATTAGAATAGTTAACTTCTTCTGGTCATATCTCAGTGAATAATCAACCATTTTACATAACCATTGGCTTGTTGGAACAAGCTTAAAGTCTACTTTGTGGTGAAACAATTAGATAGAGGATCAAGAGGATTCTCTTCTCATAATGAACATGAGTTCAAAACAAGGTATGAATGATGAGGACCTCTTCTATATTGAGGGAAAGCATCCAATATAGCTCTCCTTTTTTATCTTGAAGAGCCCAAGGGAAAGCACCAAGTGCAGATAGGTGATGATACCAAGCACTTAGTTGTCAAGGTAGGAAATGTCAAAACTTCTGATGGGAATAGGAATCTGTTGAGCAGAGTTCTTTATGTACCTACTATCACAAAGAGTTTGATGAGTGTTGGACAGATAGTGGAAAAGGTTTTGCAGGTTAGGATCAATAAATTTGGAGCCTTTGTGGAGGACCCCCAACATGGCTTCAAGAGAATTCCAAAGGGAGAAAAAACATGTAGATTGTTCACATTTGAGCTTGAGGACACTAGAAACATTGCACTTTATAATTAAGGATCAAACCTTTTCTGATTTAGAGCTATGGCACAAAAGACTACGACACATTGGTGAGATAAAATTGAAGTAGATATGTAGAGATCAATGTGTACTTGGGATACCTAATGTATCCAAGCAACATATGATCTATAAATGTGGTGCATGTTAGTTTGGTAAATCACACAGGTTACCCTTTACGAAGAAAGGCTATATGCATGAGGATTATTTGGAACTTGTCCACACAAATGTGTGGGGACCAAGCAAGGATCCTTCAGTTTTAGGCTCAAGGTACTATGTTTCATTTATTGATGATTTCAGTAGGTGGACTATCTTTTATTCATGAAACATAAGGATGAAGTGTTCAGTTGTTTCAAAAAGTATCTTGCACTTGTGGAAAATTAAATAGGAAAGAGTTTAAAGAGGATAAGGTCAGATGGAGGACGTAAGTACTTCTCCAATAATTTTGATGCATTTTTTGCAGGACTAGAAGGTATCAAGAGAGAGATCACAACTACATATACTCCTACGCAAAATGGAGTAGCAGAGAGGAGGAACAAATTGATTGTGAAAGGAGCTAGATCTATGCTCAATGAAAAGAAGTGGCCTAATTACTTGTGCATAGAGGCTGTTTCTACTGCCACTTGTCTTATTAACAGGTTACCTTCTAAGTCCCTTGATGGGATGACCCCCTATGAGGCATGGAATGGTAGGAGACCATCACTTGAACATTGCAGAATATTTGGTTGTGTTGCTTATGTGCATGTTCCATCTCAAATCAGAGATAAGTTAGACCCTAAGGTAGAGAAATGCATCTTCATAGGGTATGATATAAATCAAAAGGGGTAGAGGCTTTATAATCCATCCAACAAAGGATTTATGGTCAATAGAGATGTTGTGTTTGATGAGAATGACTCTTGGGTTGAAAGTGAATGCAGGAAGGTCAAATTTCCATATGACTTGGAAGAAGAATTTCCAAGCCTCACCAAGGAGGAGCCAAGCACAATTAAAGACATCAAATCAGCTGATGAGGACACCATCAACTTCGAAGAGTTTAGAGCATGCAAATCAAAAGGAAAGGTCAACATGAAGAGGTTGGAGGACATACCTGAGTCATCCAACCAAGCCTCAAGGAGATCACAAAGAGAGAGTAAGAAGCCAATCAGATATGGGTATGATACTTCAGTAGTCACTAAGCATTCTCTTTATCTTGCTAAGGATTCATCACTTGAAGAACCTTCTTCATATCAAGAAGCAAGTACCAAAGCAGAATGGAAGGAGGCTTTGGATGAAGAAATAGAAGCACTCCAAGAGAATGACGCTTGGAAGCTAGTACCCAAGAAAGCATCAATGAAGGTAATAGGTTCTAGGTGGATTTACAAAATCAAAAGGAACTCAAATGGATCCATAAACAGGTACAAAGCTAGGCTTGTGGCTAAGGGTTTTGCACAAACCCATGGAGTAGACTATGAAGAAAACTTTTCACCAATGGCTAAGATGCCAACCATGAGAGTATTGGTAAGTGTAGCTGCATCTAGAAATTGAAATATGTATCAACTAGATGTGAAAATGCTTTTCCCAACGGGTGGATTTCAGAGGAGGTTTACATGCCTCGACCTCTTGGCTATGAAGATCGAAGCAAGGTAAATCATGTATGCAAATTAAAGAAAGCTCTTTATGGTTTGAAGCAGGCACCTAGGGCATGGAACCATAGGCTATCAACATGTCTTCAAGGCCAAGGATTCATGGTGAGCAAGGTAGATTTTTCTCTGTTTATCAAGAGGAGTAACTCAAAAGTGACATATTTATGTGTATATGTGGACGACATCATTCTTACAGGTAGTGATTCCAATGGCATCAAACAAATAAAAAACTAGATGATGCAAGAGTTTAAGATCAGTGACCTAGGGTTTCTGAAATACTTTCTTGGACTTGAGGTCATATACACTAGCTCTGGATCTACATCACTCAAAAGAAATATGTGAAGGACATGTTGAAGAAGTTCCACTTGGAGGATGCAAAATAGTTAGCACCCCTATGGAGGTAAATCATAAATTGAGTGCTCATGAAGGTGAGTTGCTCGAAGACATTGCAGGTTATGAAAGCAAAGTTGCGATTCTAAACTATGCAACATTAACAAGGATTGAAATATGTTATGGAGTAAATGTTATATATATATATATATATATATATATATATATATATATATATATATATATATATATATATATATATATATATATATATATATATATATATATATATATATATATATATATATATATATATATATGCATGTGTATATATATGTGTATATGTATATATATGTGAATATAGATAGGTGTATAAGTATGTGTGCTTGTGTATGTGTATATATATTCCCTCTATTTAAAATGATTAAAATTAAACCTATTTTTATATATTTAATCATATATATTTCATTTATTTATTTAAAACACTAGTTCTTATCATATTTTAAGTATCTATATAATTATCCTACTTTATATATATATATATATATATATATATATATATATATATATATATATATATATATATATATATATATATATATATATATATATATATATATATATATATATATATATATATATATATATATATATATATATATTATTTTGATTTTCTCTTAATTAATCGTATTTTATATATTTTACTATATATATTTAATTAAATTATTTAAAACACTAGTTCTTTTTATATTTATTTATGTATGTAATTATCTTATTTTATATATATATTTATTTATATATTCAAAATTTTTCATTACTTAATCCTATTTTCATATATTTAATTATATATAATTAATTAAATTTTTTAAAACACTAGTTCTATTTATATTAATTTATCTATATAATTATCCTATTTTATATATATATGTATTTATATATTCAGATTTTTTCCTTACTTAATCCTATTTTTATGTATTTAATTTTATATATTTAATTATATATATTGAATTAAATTATTTAAAATACTAGTTCTTTTTATATCTATTTATGTATATAATTATCTTATTTTTTATATATATTTATTTATATATTCAAATTTTTTCCTTACATAATCTTATTTTTATATATTTAATGTTATATATTTAATTATATATATTCAATTAAAAGCCTAATCTTAAAAGTCTAGACCTAAAATATGTATATTTTTGTATGCATGTGTATCTACATGTATATATGTATTATATGTGTATGTGTATGTGTGTATATATGTTATGTAGGTGTTAAAATCCTATAACCCTAATCTTAAAGATTTAGACCTAAAATATGTATATTTCTAAATGCATGTGCATCTACATGTATGTATGTAGTATATGTATATGTGTGTTTGTGTATATATGTTATGTAGGTATTAAAACCCCAAAACCTTAATCAGAAAGACTTAGACTTAAATCTGAAATACTAAAACCTAAATACTTAAACACCTATAAAAATCTAAACCCCAAATCCTAAAATTCTAATCATATTTTATATATATTTATTTATATATTTAGATTTTTTTTCTTATTTTTCTCTATATTTTTTCTTAATATAAATATAATTGAGTTATATGTATGCCTAAACCCTAAAACCCTAATCTTAAAGATCTAGGCCTAAAATATGTATATTTCTATATGCATGTGTATCTACATGTATATATATATTATATGTGTATGTGTATGTGTGTATATATGTTATGTAGGTGTTAAAACCCTAAAACCCTAATCTTAAATATTTAAACCTAAAATATGTATATTTTTGTATGCATGTGTATCTACATGTATGTATGTATTATATGTATATGTGTGTTTGTGTATATATATTATGTAGGTATTAAAACCCTAATACCCTAATTAGAAAGACTTAGAGTTAAATCTGAAATACTAAGACCTAAATACTTAATCACCTATCAAAATCTAAACCCCTAATCATATTTTATATATATATTTATTCATATATTCAACTTTTTTTTCTTATTTTTCTCTATATTTTTTCTTAATATAAATATAATTGAGTTATATGTATGCCTAAACCCTAAAACCCTAATCTTAAAGATCTAGACCTAAAATATGTATATTTTTGTATGCATGTGTATCTACATGTATATATGTATTATATGTGTATGTGTATGTGTGTATATATGTTATTTAGTTGTTAGAACCCTAAAACCCTAATCTTAAAGATTTAAATATATTTTTGTATGCATGTGTATCTACATGTATGTATGTATTATATGTATATGTGTGTTTGTGTATATATGTTATGTAGGTATTAAAACTCTAAAACCCTAATCAGAAAGACTTAGACTTAAATCTGAGATACTAAAACCTAAATACTTAAACACCTATAAAAATCTAAACCCCTAATCCTAAAACCCTAATCATATTTTATATACATAATTATTTATATATTCAAATTTTTTCTCTTATTTTTCTCTATATTTTTTCTTAATATAAATATAATTGAGTTATATGTATGCCTAAACCCTAAAACCCTAATCTTAAATATCTAGACCTAAATATGTATATTTCTGTATACATGTGTATATACATGTATATATATATATATATATATATATATATATATATATATATATATATATATATATATATATATATATATATATATATATATATATATATATATTATATGTGTATGTGTATGTATGTGTAAATAGCCTAAAAACCCTAATCCTATTTTTATATATTTGATGTAAAAAAAACTTCAAAATAAAAAATTTCTATTTTAACTATATATATTTAATTAAAACACTAGCTTATGTGTGTGTATATATGTGCATGTGTGTATGTATGTGTGTGTGTGAATGTATGCATGTTTGTATATGTGTATGTGTGTCTATGTATGCATGTGTGAGTATATGAGTATGTATGTACATATGTGTGTGTATGTATGCATGTGTGTACATGTGTGTGTGTATGTATACATGCATGTGTGTATATGTGTGTATGTATGCATGTGTGTATATATGTGTCTCTCTCTCTCTCCTCTCTCTGTTTCTCTCTCTCTCTCTCATCTCTCTCTCTCTCTCTTTCTCTCTCTCCTTCTCTCTCTCCTTCTCTCTCTATCAATAGAGAATAAAACAATCACTTACAAGTATGTCCCTCTTTTGGATCATTGTCGTCAAAGCGTAATGTATGTCGTCTATTGTCCAATTCCAAACAATCGACACCAAAGAAATTGTGCAAAGTCAAAGCAAAGAGAAATTATAAAACCTAAGCATAGAGAAACACAAATGCTAACAGTACGTGCATCACTTACCAAGATGTGAGATCTAAGCCGAGAGTGTGTGTGTGTGTAGAGAGAGAGATCTGTGTGTGTGTGTGTGCACAAGACAATGCAGGTCGCAATTCAGTTCGCGTGCGCAAGTTCGACAGAAGACCAACAATACTCAAACACGTGCAAAAATGTGAAGTTTTGCTCTCGAATTCGCGGTATGTTTAAAGCTTGGCCTCCGTATATGCGCCGGTATGGGCGTCGATAACTTCCAGGAAATTTTCGATGCTTATACGGATGCTTATAACGATGCATATACCGACGCATATACTGGCGGTTGCGGGCCACAACGACGATCCGTTTAAAACGGTCATACCGACGGTTACTTGACCGTCGGTATCTCTAAGTGATATTTTCCAACGCCCATATTGACGCCGAGTGTAACCGTCGATATATGCAGCATCGGTATGCCCCTCATATGTTGTAGTGCATCAATATGCAAGGAGTCATATGAACAAAAAAAAAATGCAAGATGGAACAGCGACGAAGCACAAGTAGGAAATCCCTGATATGTTCTCTCAAACAAACTCACACATCTGTTGTTCTCTGTAACAATATATATATATATATATATATATATATATATATATATATATATATATATATATATATATATATATATATATATATATATATATGTGTGTGTGTGTGTGGGTGTGTGTCTCTCTCTCTCTCTCTCTATATATATATATATATATATATATATATATATATATATATATATATATATATATTTGCATATAAATCCACTTTGTTCAAATATTATGATAGAAACTTGATCAAGTTCATCGCTTGTTATATGGATTCATTGGACAAATACAGAACACGAATGTGATTGTGCAGCTTTTAATCTTAAGAGAAGATGTTGTTGTATCACTGAAATAAAGAAAGAATGTGATCAATCATCTCCAAATTCTACCACTCTCATAATGCAAATTAGAAAGGTAATCACGTCCTTTTTGCTACAAAAAACAATCAATTTATACTAGCTACGCTAATGAAATTCATCACGATTCAGATGTCAAACTATCATAATTCATCACGATTCAGATGTCAAACTATCATAGTGACATATTTCTTACAACAGATTGAAGTGTAAAAAGTCTAATTGCTTCAATAGAGGACTATATAATAAACCTGCAACGGATGTTTGCAAAAGTATGAAGTAGCTCAATATAACATCAACTGTAGCTAGATAGTCATCATCGGTTTATCATACAAAAGAACGTTTGTTGCGCACCGTGAGCCAGTGAATTACATAAATCAATTCTAACTTACATATTCTATAGATAAGTCATACAATTTTCAGATCTTTCTTCGTATTGAAACCATAAATCTTTTATTACCACAACGATCAAACTTTGATTAAAACTATTCAATATCACTCACCATTAAGTGGTTTTTGAACCTTGGTGTAGTCAATGTTCATGGTTCCCTCAGAATCCGTGTACTAACCTCCTCTCCATCTTCATAATCGCATTTAGAACATGATATAAATCATGCAGCACGTTTTAATCTGACGAGTCGCATAGGACAGATCAAGAGCACAAATCGCTAATTGAAATGGGTATCATGGACTCGTAAGTCTCCTCATATCGTTATACTTTTACTCCTGAGCAAACAGCACAACAATTGACTTCCAATAGACTTCGATATTTTTTTTCTCCAGATGATCAATGCTTCGTAATTCACTTCAGCATATGTGATGAATCGACATGCTTCTCCTCAGATCGTTGTCCTTCACCTCTTGAGCTATATCTAGCATCACCTCCTCTCTCCTGTGTGTTCTCCATATGGTTAATCCCATATAATTAGAAGTTTGATTGAATAGTCCTTGCCTTCCCTTGAGTGTCGATTCACGTACGCTCCTAAGTGCAAGAGTATCTTGGTGCTCACTTTGATGTCCCAAGATAGACTCCAAAAGTGGGCAGCCAACGACTCCCTGTTTTGTCCTGAAGTGACTTTAGGCAAAAAACAAAATTTTAATTGGGGAGCCATACTCTACTTCTGCGTACGCTGCCGCTTCACATCCCTTCACATTTTCCTTTTAAGTCTTCATTTGTGCACCTAAGAGAGGGTTCATATGAACCTTCTAAAACACTTTTAAAACACTTTGAACCTTAGGGAAATTAGAGAAATACCTTTGCAACCTGCAACCCACTTTAGCTTAGCCCTAGTAGAGGTGGGTAGTGGCACTGGGTGGACGGTGAAACAACAAAGGCCGTGCCCTGCGGATACTCTCCAATTTACCCTTTGTGGACAATTAATTGTGCACTACCTGTGCACTTTGACACCTTCACTTTAGCACTATGACTTTGACCTTGACTTTGACCAATTTGACTTTGATGGTACTTGACTTTGACTGTGGTTGACTTTGACCAAAATGACTTTTATGGGCTCAACAGTTGCCCACAACCTAATGTGCTCTTCGTCCCGGAGAGCTATAGCCAAAACACTGAGCATAGAGGACACCATGATTCTAGAGTTGCAAAACTTCAAAAGGACACTTAAGCGAAGACCAAGTGCACCAGAAATAGGAGAGAACAAGCACCAGAGAAGAACCCAAAAGTCGAATGTATGGCAAGGAAAAGCAAATGAGGGAAATGGGAGGGTAGAAAGCAGGGGGAAGGGAGGGCTGATGGGGCTGAGATGGATAGGGCAGGGAGGGGTAAGGATGTGGGTGGGCATAAGGTTAAAAGGGGGGTGAGGGAGTAGGATTATGGGGTCTGGAGAGGGTCAAAATGATAAAAAATTAGAGCTACAGAGGGTGCATTATGGAAAATGTGCAACATATGGTGAAATGAGGTGAGAATAGGCCATGTGGACCATTTGTATAAATAAAAACATTTGATAAATGTGCTCAAAACATGTGGGTTTTGATCAAAAGTCAGAGAAAACTGTGGATTTTGGAAAAGTTAAGACAAAAAATGAATCTCGAGATGCCAAAATACATGAAAATGACTCCAATTTTGAAATAAATGGCCATCGAAGGCACGATCTAGAGCCAAAAGATCTCAACCATAAAAATTAAGAAAATAAAATAAAATAAATTAATAAATAATAAATATATATATATACATATTTAAATATGAAAAAGAAAAATAAAATAAAATTCTTTTCTTTCTTTCTTTCTTTCTTTCTTTTTTTTTGAATAAAACTTGAACGCCTGTCGATCAAAAAATGAAAATTAAAGCAAAATAAAAATGATAAAGAAATAAAAAAAAAATAAATAAATAAATAAAATAATAAAAAATAAGAAGAAAATAAATAAAAGAAAATAAAAATAATAAAAAATAAATTAAAAAAATCGGGGGAGGGGGGGTTGGGTGGGTTGGTGCGAGGGGGGGGGGGGGGGGCCAGGTGGGCTCGCGGGGGGGGGGGGGGGGAGGGGGGAGGGTGGGCACGCGGGCGGGGGGAGTGGGGGAGGGGGGGAGAGGGGGGGGCAGGGGGAGAGGGGGGGGAGGGGGAGGGGGGAAAGGGGGGGGGGGGGTTGGAAAAATAAAATAAAACGCCCAGGGGGGTCTTTTTTTTTCTTTGTTTTTTTTTTTGAAATTAAACAAAAATTGAAGAAAAATCCAGAAAAAATGCAAAAAAAACCCAAAAAATATTCAAAAAAATTTGAAAAAATTTCCTACAGGCCTAGGCTAGTTGTTTCACTCAAAACCACAAAGAGATCCTTTATTCCTTCAATTTTGCAAGAAAATGACACTTGAAAAGGATGAAAAATGCTAGAAAAATTCTAAAAATGCTTGAAAAATTCCCAAAAAATCCCAAAAATTTCCAAAAATTGTACTTATGCAAAGGTTATTAAATGGTTGCTAAATTTGCTAAAAAACGCAAGGAAAAAGCATGAAATGGATAAAGAAAACTACTAAAACATAAGCAAAATAAAATGATAGGGCTATGTACAACCTGGACAAATTTTGGAGGTTCTAAGTGATCCATAATTCTTCAGTTGGCTTGATGATAGGCCTTGAGCCATGATCTTGATATGTTGACTCACAGAAACTCCTCTATAATCTCCAATTGTACTGCACTTCATTTGTTTTGTCTTTATTTTGGGCATGTTGACGACTTGATAGGGCCCCCTTAAATCCTTGAGTAAAATATTATCTCCTCCCTACTGCATCTTCTGTTTCCAAAGACTTGCAGGTACTCCTTCCACATCCTTGTAAAGCCTTGCACTTACTATCATAAAAATTGACATAACAGAAGATAGACATACCAGTATCGATAAAAAAGTGGCCATTGACATATGAGTTGGAATATCTTCATCACTACTGTACTTAAGGGCTTTTCTTTCCTTCTCTTTGCTATGGTTTTGACTGAGACTATTTCACTCGAATCAGTAACCTGAGTGATTTCCTCTTTTTCTTCATATGCTTCTTCTCTACTTGAGTTTGGAAAAATTCCATAACAGGAAGATGGGTCTTTTGCATGGAGCCAAGCCAACATGTTTTCATCTTCATGTAAATCTGCTCCTTCAAATAGATCTACTTTAGGGTTGTCCACCAATTCTTCTTCCATACAAATACCAATTGTCTGCATCATGCTGGTATGTCTTTGATTGTTTGGAACTTCTTCTAAAACTATCTGCTAAAACTATTTTCACTCTTGCTTTACCCACATTGTGTCCTTGCCCCAGTCATGTAGCACATTGGCATGCCTTAACCAAGGTCTCCCAATTAACAAGGGGAAATTTCCTTCTACCTGTGGCAGCCTTAAAACAACAAAGTCCAAGTTAAAGATGGTACCTTGTATCTTGACTGGGACTCCAGGGACCACTCCCATAGGTCGTACTATGCTTTGGTCTGCCATTGTTACAGTTAAGTTGGCAAGTCTTGAAGGGTATAGTCCAATCTTTTTCATTGTATATTCAGGCATCAAGTTAATGTCAGAACCACCATCCACAATAACTCCTTGAAACTCATGACCTTTAATGGAGACTGTTAGCCATGGGCTCTTGTAATCTGTGAGGGGCACTTCCCCTACACTTTTATCTTTATGCATAACTTGTTGTGGACATTTCATCAATTATCTGCAAGAGTTCTGACCTAAACTTCCCATCCATCTTTATTAAATAAAAAATACTAACCTCCTTTTTCATGGACTTGAGTAGTCTGGAAGCTTCTGATTCCTTAAGAGCCTGGGCTCCATTTGACTTATCAAACTCCTCATGAGACCTATTGAATGCATGTCCAATGGCATCACTAGTACCTATGAAATTTTCTTTTTTCCTTGTGTCCGCACATGTGATGGCTTTGTTCTCAGACACACCTTTGTCTTTGTTTAATCCGTTAGTCATTCACTCTTGACCTATTTCCACTTGAGCCTTCCCTTTTCTTCTTGTCTGCACTGTAAAAGATTCAATTTCTTCTAATTGCACCAACCTAATAGATGGTGATGGCCCATTGACTTGATCTAACATTTCTTCTTTGTGCACAGAAATCATTTGAATGTGTGTCCTAGATGAAGAGGGTTGGTTCTTAGGACAACAATTTGTACAGTGGTCTCTATCCTCTGGGCAACTTCTGCACGGAGGGGCATTTTCTAGTAGAGTGCACCTACTTTGATAGTGCCCACATTCTCCACATCTTAAACAAATGATTGGTCTTCTAGGCCCATTTCCAAAGTTATTCATCTATCTAGGGTTGTAATTGTTACCTTGATTGGGTGCAACCACCATTACATTTGCTGGTGGTAGGGGTCCTCCTTGTGTCCAATATGTTGTTGTAGGCATTCCTCTGGATTGGTATTCATGGGACTTATGATGAGCTTTCCTTCATAATTGGCAAGTCACACTTAACAGAGGGCATTCACTTACTATATGACCTTGCTTACTACACATGGTACACCAAAGTCCACTCTTGATGCCACCTCCTTTCAGTTTCTGCAACTTCTATCGTAGTTGAGCGAATTCCTTTGCTTCGGCCTCCTCCTCCTTTTGGAGATTTAGTGCTTCAATCTCCCTTCTCAACTGAGTAACAACATTCTCCTCCTCTTTGTAGGGCTTATTGCTCTGATACCAATGAACGGCTTTGGTGTGCAAAACAAGAGGAGCAAGGAGGAGATGGAGCGAGAGAGAAGAGAGGAGAGACACGCGCACATGCATGGGAGCCTCGAAACCTACATAATGATCTCTCTTGAGGCAATGCTCTATATATGATGTATATACATGAATATCGGGGTAAGGTCACATGAACCTTACATTCGCAACACAAGGTACCTAGATACAAAGGAAATACAATATAAAATGGAAATAAATTAGAACTAGAGTGCCTCCTAGATACAAAATGGAGATGCACTCATGCGGATACAAAATGTAGATGGTGTTGGAGCAATCATGTCATCAACAACAATCACATTAGATTTTCACTCTAAATCATATGACATACACACACATACACATACACATACTATTGTGAAGAAAGAATCAATATTGATTCAAATAATCACAATACAATTTTACTGAACATCATACACACACATACATATACTATTGTGAAGTAAGAATCAATGTTGAGTCAAACAATCACAATAGTTTTTGGCTCACAAGCAAAAATATTTTTCTTTATTCTTAATACTAAAATACTTAATATTTCTAACAAGAGCTTATACCTTGTTCTTTGTAGAACACTATAAGTTTGTAAAAAAAAAACAATGTAACTCTTATGAAAAATGATTCAAAGTGTATTCCTTTATAATACAATATTAGATCGAATTGTTTTTTATAAAAAACGATTTGATCAAAAGTTTGTTGATAAAAAAATGATTGCGATAAAAAATCTTTTCAATCGAAAGCACTTTCGATCGAAAAATGTTGAATTATCATGAAAAAAGTATTCAGCCATGCCCAAATAATTTGACATGGCATCCAATAATTTGGTCGAATAATAAGGCCTTGACATAAAATTCCGCAATTATTCATGAATAAACAAATTGTCGCATAATGAGTAATGCAACCTACTATGAAACTTTAAGTTGAGAGAAGAATTGAGGAGTCACGAAAGAGATATGGTCTCACTCATGATTGGGCTATAATGAAGAGGGTCATGGAAGCGGTCACTCATATGAAGCAAATACAATCCATGCTTTATGAACCATCACCTAGCCCTCTAGCTAGTATGCCACGGTTGGGTGACCCTAGGGAGAGACCTACCACCACAAAAGTTGTTTCTATATCATCCTCATCTAGCATACCTAGTGAACTAGAATTTGAGATCCTTTTTAACAAAATTGGATGGGTGCAATGCAATCTGAATATGATGCTATCATGAAAAATGGTGCCTGGTCTTTATGTGACTTGCCTCTTGGCAAGAAGGCCATTAGCACTAGGTGGGTATACAAGGTGAAGTGTAAACATGATGGAACAATGGACATTGTATAAGGCTATGGAGGCCTTGATTTTGATGAGACCTTTGCTCCTACTTGCCAAATGAATACTATTTGTAGCATCTATGCACTTGCAGCTCATCGTGGTTGGAATGTACATCAGTTGGACATCAAAACAACATTTATGAATGGTGACTTGTATGAAGAAGTTTATGTGTTTCAACCCCGTTGCTTGGTATGAGAAGATACATGCCTATGTGATTGCACATGGTTTTGAGAACAGTTCAACTAAACGCACCTTATATGTTAAGCGTGCTAATGATGTGCTTCTGATCATTGTTGTGTACATTGATGACATGCTGCTCACTGGTCCTCATGAGAAGCATATTGCTGATTTTAAGGCTCATTTTCTTGCCTCATTTCAGATTTATGATTTGGTGCATTTGCATTATTATTTGGGCATTCAATTTATGCAGGTTGATGGAAGAATAGCTTTGTGTCAAATGAAATATATTGACACATTATTGCAATGTTTTGTTTGAAGACTATAAACCTATTGCCACTCCTATGGGGACAGTCTTACATTTGAGTCTTCATGATGCTGGAGATGCATTTGATGTTGTTCTCTATCACCAGGCTCTTGGATGCTTGATTTAGTTACGCATTACTTGGCTAGATATTCACTTTGCTGTCTCACAGATAAGCAGATTATGCAGTGCCCAGGTGCCAAGCATTGGTAGGAAGTTGAGCGCATCTTTCGCTACTTGAGTGGTACCTGGCTACTTGGGTTGTTTTATCCCAAGCCGGGATTACTACCGCCATATTTGCATGCTTTTTGTGACTCTGATTGGGCTGGTTGCTATGACATGTGTCCACTAGTGGCTTTTGCTTTATGCTTGGCAATTCATGTATATCTTTGCTGAGCAAGAAGCAGCCTACTGTGGCCACTTCTAGTTGTGAGGCTGAGTATAGGGCAGCTTTTACAATGACTGTTGAGTGTGTGTGGCTCAGAAGCCTTATGGCTAATTTGGGTGTTGGTCAATCTTCTACCACCACCATCTTCATGCACATTCAGAGTGCATTGGCAATTGCGAGGAAACCTATGTTCCATGCAACCACTAAGCACATTGAGGTGCATTATCATTATGTCTAGGAGAGGTTCTCTACTGGAGAGATCAGCTTGGCATATGTCCCCACACAGGAGAACATTGGAGACCTTTTCACGAAGGCTCTGCCTAGGGAGAAGTTTGAGGTTTTCCACAAAGCTTTGGACTTACTTCCTTTTGTGGATTGATTCCACATAGCTTAGCACTTCCTTATACATGAGTGCGAGCTCCTTCTTCAGCGCATAGATCCCAGGGGGGGATTTGTTGATATATTCAAGTAGTGATGTGCATGAACACTCTAGGACCACCAGGGCACTTTTTTCCCTCTTTAGGAGGTTTTTTTCCCCCACTTGTATATGCGCCTATTGTCGTAACAGGCTACTTATCTTTGTACATTCTAGTGGTAATACATTTAGTATTGTGTGTTGTGCTCCAAACTTCTTCTTCTTCCTTGTGTTGGTCACCTGCTTCCGTAGATGTCTAACTCCAACATCCATGACGGATGGATTAAGACAATAAAACTATCTGTATTCAATTGAACTATGTGGATTAGATGATATAGATTCATTTTCTTTTAAGTGGAGTAAATGTTGTGGATTCACTTGAATTATGTGGATTAAATGAAGTGGTATCATTTGAGTTAAGTGGATTAAATGAAGTGGTATCATTTGAGTGATGTGGATTAAATGAATTGATATCTTTTGAATTATGTGGATGAAATGAAGTGGATTCATTGGTAATATGTGCATTCATTTTAGTAATGTGGATTAAATGAAGTGGTATCATTTGAGGTAAGTGGATTAAATATGTGGTATCATTTGAGACGTGGATTAAGGATGTAGTCACTATCACAGTCACATTCTTCAGACCACCCACCTGTGATATATCATGTTCATATATCTTTACAAGAAAAGATGAAATTTTCTCTTTAAGAGAAGTATCAATAGCTTCCAGAAACATGCTTCCTTTTGGACATATAACCATGACATTAATCAACGGGTTCTTTTGACAACTTTTCCATCCATCCAAAGCTATTATAGATCCATACATGGGTACATAATCAAGCACTGTTCACTTTAAAATAACTTCAGTACTTTTTTTCACTTTATCTACATACTCTAGTCACATTTTATTGTAATCTGGCATGGTGAATCCTTTTCGTGTAGTTGACATCAAAGCATCTTTAAAAATAGGATTATGAATAACATTGAAAGGAATCCCACATGCTAAGGATGCTTGAGTCCATTTAAGATGAAGCTCGAGACAATCGTTCTTCTCAAAAGATAAAGGTATTGTATTCTACGATTAAGTATGGACAAAGCATGTTGACACACTATTAGATCCACTATTTTTACTACACCCAATCCACTCTTTTTTGACGTAGTTGGAGAAAATGGAGTACATGTACCTTGAGTATTCTCGAAAATAGTTTGAGATACTTGAGTAGATATATCATTAAGATCCTCTATTTGCATTGATGCATGTACTCATTCTTGCTCTACACCTGGACTAGTTCGAAAGTGCTATGAACTACTCATGCTTTTGAATATTTTTGATGTGATACCTTGAGATTTACATTTATTCGCGTAACTTGCAAAGTGTACCCATCATCAGGAAAAAAAGGTGAACCCTGCATGGGCCTTGTAAGGATCCCTAATTTTCAGGGATTAAGCCTAATTCTACTGTTGTTTAAGGGGACAAAGTGCATTTAATAGGGCACTTTTTAGTAGGATGGAGTAGGCTTTTTTTAAGGCTTACTAGGCTCCTCTCTCTCTCTTCTATTAGAGAGAGAGAAAGGGAATCTACTTTCCACATCATCAAACTCGAGCATGTGTGGGAATAAAAAAATTATTATTTTGTCAAACTCTCAATTTCAGTGTTTATTTACTTGAAAGGGCTCATTTTTTAATATATATATCTGAAGTGACTTTTTTTAGTTTAGTTTTTAATTTTTCTTTTGAAAAAGTAATATTTTTAAAATCCCTCCAAAAATAGAGTGCCATATCATCAAATCCGTAACTACTCTTCACCCAAAAAATGACTTTTTCAAAATTTCATCATTTTTGGCTATTCTCAGTGGAAAAACACACTGTGACCCATCCACATCCAAGAAAAAAAAAATTTCCTGAGAAAATCATGCTCTAGCATCTCTTCCAAACAAATTTTTGGTCTCTTTCTCAGTATTGTCTAATTGTTGGAAAAGATGGTGTTGACACCTATTACAAACCTCACATTAGGACGTCCTCATGCCCCAGCATCAACAAGTATCCATGTTCGTGTGCCTAGAGAGTTTGCTCCAAATACATAGTGCAACAATGATGTGAACTCTCAAAATGAGCGTCGTGAAGCTGAAGAAAAGAATATTGATCTTTGGACTCATGGTTCACTATACTCTCCTGATCCAATGTCTTCTTACCAAACATTCTATAACCTCTCAACTTTACTTCAGTTCATTGGTGCTCATAGAGCTGGGCTCTTAGGTTATTATGAACGATTATCTACACATTCAACTATCATTACTAAGTATTGGATTCAATAATATCAACTAGATCATACAAGCTTGGTCACTTTAGAAAGCACAATCATATCTTTACAATAAAAGCTTGTAGAGCTTGAAAAGCATATAGAAGAAAAGGAGAGAACAATTGAGAAATTAAAAAACATTGTCCAACACGTGAGAGAGACTCCACTTGGGATGCGACGCAGGAGACGATCATTAACATCCTTTGACTCTCTTTTGATTGGTGGTGGAGCACGCAAACGATGCGTTTTTGCGATAATATTTGGCTTGTATTTGTTTCTCTTTTTGGAAGACTTATATATATATATATATATATATATATATATATATATATATATATATATATATATATATATATATATATATATATATATATATATATATATATATATATATATTCTTGTTATGTAGGTCATTCGTTGAAGATGTTAGTGCTTCATCAACAAGAGAGGATCAATTCAAGTTATTAAATTCTTGTTTGACCAACAAGCAGGTGGTTAGTATTTTGGAGTCACGAATAGGAAACCTTATCAAGAAGCAAGTGATTAAACATTTCACAAAAAAGTTATAAGATATTATCACTCCTAGAGACGTGTAGATGGTATGTGATGAAGCAAGAATTAGTACTAAAGGATACAGTGCATTGTACAACCTTTGAAGCATTCATTCCAAAAAGAAGGTATTTTGCAGAATATGTTTCCATCTCCTTACAAGGTATTGCTTAAGAAGTCAATGTCCAATTAAGATATAGCTAGTATTCTTGGAAAGTACTTATATATAGAGGATATTATGCCTATGTCTATTTATCATTTATCTACATCCAAAAAAGAGTTGAAAAGCGCAGTTGGAAATGGATTTCCTTACACAAAGTACAACAACATATTTGTGGATTTGGAGAGGATTCAACAAGCAATGGTTCAATTTTACAAATCTACTATACCAAGTATGTCCACTATTGTTACCTTGATATACATTGTATTTTGATGTTATAAAAATTTTGGTAATTTATGCAGATTGTAATACCAAATTAAAGTTTATATTGAAGTTAGATGAATGCCAGATCATAAAGGGACGACGACTGGAGAGATTGAGTTTGACACTCATGAATGATGCTATGAAAAATGCCATATCTAATGAAAGTAGTAACTCTAGCTCTAACTCTACATATAGTGTTCAATCCGAGAAAGAAATATGGTGGTTAGGTGCTATTGAAGTAGCTAAAGAATCCAATGATGTTCTTTCGTGGATTTTTAGTAGGACCCCATGGATCACTAAAGTAATAGTTTCTCAAATTCATGGTGCAAAGCTCCACATAGAAAACTTTGGTGATTTTGAGATAGATTGGCACTTGGGTGGGGATTTAAAAACTATCAAATGCATGTTAGGTTGCAAGCAAGGTGCATCTGCTCGTTATCCATGTCCATTTTGTACCCGAGGCTATAAAGTAACAAAGGGACAACAAAAAGTACTATCTAGCTTAGATCAATACGTAGATGCAGCTTAGATCAATACGTAGATGCACCTACTTCCACGGAATGGGATAGACCTTTGTTAAGGTGTCCAATGTTACAAATACCTAACCGTGACACCTTAGATAAAGATTGGAATCCCATTATTCCATTTCCATTAGTTAATGTTCACTTTTGCACATTGCATGCATTCATGAGAATATTTGATAGATTATTGAAGCTCCACATAGAATATGCATTTTCCATGAAGCCGATGCTATACAAGCCATCAAAAAATTGGAAGAGTTGCTTAATTCGATTGGTTGTCATGGTGGTAATGTAACTCTAGTTGTCAAAATACCTGGTGAATTACAAAATAGTTTGCAACAAGTGTCAATGACAGGGAAGAAGGCAAAAAAAATTTTCAGGAGAGGTGTGAGCCCTAAGGAAAATGAATACAGGGAGCTATGGAGAGACGTGCATGATCACCACTGATAATGATTCTCAAATTGACCTTAGTAATAGGCGAAAGAAGGTTTGGTCATGCTTAGATAATTTGGTAGGCTTAATGATTCTTAATAGTTCCAACAAAAATGACCATCAGTTGTTTCAAGCTACATTAGTGGAGTTTGCAAATTGTTTCATCCTATCTTGGGGAGAGAGAAATATTACACATTACATTGTAAGTTTTCTTATTTTTTCAATTTTGTTGTTGATAAGATTGTGATATATGTACTTATATCATTTCAACATATGTTATTTGCACATGGAGCATTTTTTATGCATCGATATGGTTCGTTGGAGATTTTTAGTACACAAGGAATGGAGAAGTCACAATACAAGGCAAGAGGTATTTACTTCAAGAACACACGACATGGTGGTGGTGCAATGCAATCAAACTATATGGAAGAGATGTTTAATTGGTTTTATCATATTGCATTTTCAAGAACATATGCAATGGAACGAGCCAAAGAGTCAAAAGTTACAAAACTTGCAAGAATTAATCATTACAACTTAGCTAGTGAAAAATGGAAGTCATCATTGGGACCTTTACGTCATGCTAAATGGCGGGCTACAAGAGCACGACAGGGTTCATCATGGAAGTAAAGTCATTTAATACATTCATGGAATTTTTTGAATAATTCATAAGGTTTGCTACACACTAATCTCTTGTTTGCAATTTTTTAAGGGATTTTTTAATTTTTTAACTATTTTTTGTCCATTCAGATGTGAAGAGAACCTTTTTAAGTGAAACATTGTAAAAGGAGACTCATTGTCTCATTTCAACATTCTAGCACTATAGAGGATGGCACGAACAAAGCAAATTGCAAGGAAGGATCCCGTTAACTTTCCTACCTATGTGCAAGGCACTCAGAAGCCACCATGGATGAATCACCACAAAAGGCAACGTAGTGTATCGCGCTCTGCATCCCATTGCGAAACAGATGGTGGTCATACCTCTAGGAGTGAACAGTTGCATGAACAAGTGGAACATGGGCAATCCAGGGAAGAGGCCGTAAATCAACCCCATTCGATGTGAAGAGAACCTTTTTAAGTGAAACATTGTAAAAGGAGACTCATTGTCTCATTTCAACATTCTAGCACTATAGAGGATGGCACGAACAAAGCAAATTGCAAGGAAGGATCCCATTAACTTTCCTACCTATGTGCAAGGCGCTCAGAAGCCACCATGGATGAACCACCACAAAAGGCGACGTAGTGTATCGCGCTCTGCATCCCATCGCGAAACAGATGGTGGTCATACCTCTAGGAGTGAACAGTTGCATGAACAAGTGGAACATGGGCAATCCAGGGAAGAGGCCGTAAATCAACCCCATTCTCCACCATCATGATATGATGAGCCTCCATCACCAAAGAGACCCACAAAGACAAGGGTGAAGGAGCGTGATCACAGACAGGTAGTTTCTGATGATGATTTTGATGAATCGCATGAGGATGTGTCTCAACAACGTTCAAAATCAAGTGAGGAGAGTCAAACATTGCCACCATGGGGTAACCAAGAAATACCTACAAATCATAGGGTTACTATAACGGGAAAGACTCTGCCAACAAATCAGGGGGCCATACCAAATGATCAAGAGAGGGAGCAAAGCTAGCAGCAACATCCTAGACAAGGAGAAAGCTCAAGACGTGTGCAACGTAAGAAGAAAGTCTTTCAACCCCGTCATAGACCACCCCAACCAAGACCACAGGAAAATGTCCAACGAAGACCACCACCACCACAAGCTAGAGCACCACAACGAAGAAGAAGATATATGAAGGCATTTGCAGAGATAAGGCACTATCAAAAGACAATTGAGCTTATGATACCTAGAAGACCCTTTGCAAGTATGATTAAAGAAGAGTTACAAAGGTATTGTGTAGGGTTAAGGATCCAAGCTCTAGCTTTAGAAGCTTTACAAGAGGTAGCTAAAGCATATTTGATATCAATGCTCGAGGATTCCAACCTGTGTGCCATCCATGCTAAGCGAGTCACTATACAACCGAAGGACATACAATTAGCTAGGAGAATTAGGGGTGATCCTAGCTAAGTTTTGTAACTGATCTCTACAGACAAGAGATTTTTTGTAAATATTGCCATTTTCAATGAAACATGAGCACCTCTCCTCTATTCTCTTTATAATCTCATTATTTAGAATGAAACATGAGCACTCATTATACATTTCCATGTGTTTTCTTGTGATAATCTCTCATATATCAGTGATTGTTTTCTTATCTTGTCATTTTGATCATTTTCTATTGATTAAATGCTCAAACCATGCCGTGCCACAGAAACGCGGGAGAAGGCCCTACAAACATTTTGCAGGACCTTCTCCCGTGTTTTGTTGGTAGGGCTTATTTCTTTGTAAAAAAGCACTATTTTCACATGAAGGATCATGAGGAGTAAAACTAGTTCATGAGGATTGAACATGGAAAAATTTTGTTCTCCCTATACCTTGCACTATGAATTTCCAAATACATACATGAAAAACACATCTTTGAACCATATGAGCAGAGCATTTTGAAACTTAGAACATTTGCATTCTTGAAAATATCCATCTAGTGAAGTTTCACTCTCATGTAAGGTCACCTAGGGCATCTTGAGGCCAAATAAAGCCCTACCACCGAAACGTGGGAAAAGGCCCTGCAAACGTTTTGTAGGGCCTTCTCCCGCGTTTCTGTGGCAGTGCTTTATTTGGCCTCAAGATGCCCTAGGTAACCTTAAATGAGAGTAAAGAAGTCATGCTCAATACATCACATGCAGGTCCAAAAGAATTTTAGATAATATGCTCAAAAAGAAAGACTTGAGACAATTGTACATAAAGAAAAGTGAAAATTTGATATTAATTCAATTGTTTACGTCAATTGGCTTTGAGTTTCTCAATGACTCTCTTTCGACACTCCAAAGCCATGGGTAGGGTGTAAGTCAAAATTGAGGTTGCTATTTCATCAACATTTCTAACTCCTAGACCTAGAGATATACCTATTTGACCTAAGACCTTTCCACGGAAGTTGGAACCTAAGGGCGTAGTTACAAGGGATTTCTTAACTAAAAAGATACAATTACTCACCTGTGTAATGGTTGATAAATGTTGATATATTTAGGTAGTGATGTGTGTGAACACTCTAGGACCGTCGGGGTACTTTTTTCCCTCTTTAGGAGGTTTTTTTCCCCCGGCTTGTACATACGCCTATTGCCCTAATGGGCTACTTATCTTTGTACATTCTCTAGTAATACATTCAGTATTGTGTGTTTGTGCTCCAAGCTTCTTCTTCTTCCTTGTGCTGTTCGCGTGCTTCCGTAGATGTCTATCTCCAACAATTGGTATCAGAGCAGGTCGTCGCTTCTTCTAGGGCACCGTCGACACTCCTCCGTTTGCAGTCTCAGATTCGCACGAAATTTGGTGAGCTTCGATTTGTGGTGCTGAAATTGTGATCTGAGCTCGTTTCGGCCTCCGAACGCACTATCGCAGCGCTTGTGCAGGCTATTTCGTCCTTTTGTGCCAAAGGTATATACCAGTTTCTGTTCGCCAGTTTAAGCGTCTCGAAGTCTGCTACAGGTCTAGCAGAACTCGTATGGGCAGTTCTGTTCAACTTTTTGAGATACAGTCAATTTTTTGCATCAAGGTATTTTAGTCACCGGCCATGGCTGAAAGCAGTGATGTATTCCGTTTGTTGGCTGTTGAGGATAAGTTGGATGGTACCAACTACCCATTATGGGCTTATATGATGCGACATGTACTGGTTGCAAAAGGATTGTGGAACATTGTGTAGGGTGTTGAAAGACGTCCTGTTACACCTGTAACGATAGGTATTGCAAATACAGGTGTTGGAGTTGATGAAGATGGTGTCGAAGATGATATTCCACAGATTCATGTTCGTGTTGCTGTTTCTAGTGCACCTACTGCAGAGCAGATTCGTTGGGATGGCAAGGATGCCCAGGCACATGCATTGATAGCTTTGTCTGTCAAACGTGCCATTATTCCTCACATTCGCTCTTGCAGAACAGCAAAGGATGCTTGGGATACACTTACCACTTTGTACCAGGCTAGGAATGAGGCTCGTGTTGCTTACCTCCGAAAACAGTTGGAGAGTGAGCACATGAATGAAGGTGATTCTATGGACAGTTTTCTTACAAAGATCAAAGACCTGAAGGAACAATTGATTTCTGCTGACGAGGTTATACCAGATAGCTCACTTGTGCAGACCGTTCTAAATGGTCTTCTTGATTCATATCAGAGTTTTGCCTCTACTCTTCCGTTGATGATGAAAGGCAATCCGAATGCCTTGTCATTTGAGGAATTAGTCTTTGTTCTGTTGTAGGAAGATCAGTCCAGGCAGAACAGGTCCATTATGCGTGTTGCAGATCAAGCTTTCCTGGCTAGTCATAAGGGCAAAGGAAAATGGAGCTCTTCTACTAGTAAGCAGAAATCTGCAAATGCTGCACAATCGAAGAACCAGGATAAAGATGAGAAGAAATCAGAAAAGCAGAAATTGTTCTGCAAGTACTGTAAAGGAAATGATCATATTATAAAGAACTGTCCAAAACTGGCTGCTAAAGAGGCAAAGAAGAAAGAGGCTGGAATGGTTGTTGTAGAGGCCTCTACACCAAAAACAGTCTGCAAATCTTGTGCAGGAAGAAGAATGGGCATTTACTACTGTCTGCAGTTTTGACCCATCTTCTCATGATCAGTGCATGTCTGAAGTAGACTCAGATGTTTGGTACTTTGATAGTGGGGCGACCAAACATATTACCTCGCAGCGCAATTTCTTCTCTTCACTCGAGCCTGCCCCTACAGAGAATACTGTCACATGCGCCAATAACTCCTCTTATCCTGTTATGGGAGTTGGTAAGATCATTCTGACTACTGCTAATGGTAGTTCTTTCACTTTGTCAGATGCTTTATTTGTGCCAGGGATCAAAAAGAACCTGTTATCAGTTTCTGCATTAGCCAAGATTGGCTTCGTTGTGAAATTCGTTGATGACAGGTGTATAGTCCATGATCTATCAAATGGCGATGTGATTATTGCTTCTGGCATTTTATGTCGTGGGCTTTATAAGCTCATAGACTATGAAAGATCTGTGAATGATTCGGCATGTGCAGTTCATGATTCTCAGGCTATGTTAGATGCAAAGCTTTGGCATGCACGCTTTGGTCATCTGAATTTTGCTAGTTTGTTACGCGTGCAGAAATCTGAAATGGTGTCCTCTTTGCCCAAACTTGAGGCACCTGGAAAACATGTTTGTGAAGGCTGTACTTTGGGCAAAATGCAACGTTCTTCCTTTCCAAAAGATGGTTCAATTCGGGCTACGCAGAAATTGCAGCTTGTACATAGTGATGTCTGTGGTCGTATGCAGACACCCTCTTTTGGAAATTACCTTTACTTCGTGACTTTCATTGATGATTTTTCCAGGCATGCATGGGTATATCCACTCAAAGCAAAGTCCGAAGTGTTCATGTGCTTCAAACAGTTTTTGGTTTTGGCTCAAAATCTGTCAGCATGTAAAATGGGCACCCTCCGTTCTAATCGAGGGGGGGAATATATGTCTTCAGATTTTAATGCATTTCTGGCTGAACGTGGGATAAAACACAAGTGTACAGTGCCGTATACACCTCAACAGAATGGAGTTGCTGAATGAAAGAATAGGTCACTCATGGAGATGGCGAGGTGCATGGTCAAAAGTCAGGCTTTACCACATAGTTTCTGGCTTGAGGCTCTCATGTGTGCAGCATATGTACTAAACAGGTGTCCCACTAAAGTGATGTAGTCTATCACTCCATATGAGGCTTGGCATGACCGCAAGCCATCTGTTGCTCATCTGCGTGTTTTTGGTTGTTTGGCATATGCATGAGTGCCTGAACAACATCGCAGAAAATTGGATGATAAGGCAGTAAAATGTATTTTTGTTGGGTACAGTTCTGAAAGTAAAGGCTATCGTCTGTATCATCCACAGACTAAACGCATTCTAGTTAGTCGTGATGTTGTCTTTGTGGAAGATGCTATTCAGCCACTGCTTTCATGTACTAAGGAGACATCTGTTAGCTCCAAAGACATGTATGATACTTTGATGCCTCTTTTTACAGGTGGACAAGCTAGTGCTGGTCCTAATGAGGCAACTTCTCAGCCTTTGCAGGTTTCATATGATGATGCAGATCATTCCATTTTTGATGCAGATTTACATGATGCACTTGTTGATGAGAGAGATGATATTGAGCAGACAAAAGCTATGCCAAAATGGCTGGTGCAGACTTTGCGTGACAACAAATTAGATGCACCTTTGTCATATCGTACTCGTTCAGGCTCTCATAGTGCCTCCTTTGCATCAGATTGCTATGCTATGGCTGCATCTAGTCTCTATGATGAGAATGAGCCTATTTCTTTTGATGAAGCACAAAATTCAGAAAATTGGATGGCTGCTATGCAATCTGAATATGATGCTATAATGAAGAATGATACATGGACTTTATGTGACTTGCCTCCTGGCAAGAAGGCCATTGGCACTAAGTGGGTATACAAGCTGAAGTGTAAACCTGATGGTACAGTTGACAGGTATAAGGCTAGGCTTGTTGCAAAGGGTTATGCACAGGAAAGAGGCATTGATTTTGATGAGACCTTTGCACCTACATGCCGTATGACTACTGTTCGGAGCATTTGTGCACTTGCAGCCCATCATGGTTGGAATGTACATCAGTTGGACATTAAAACAACATTTCTGAATGGTGAATTGCATGAAGAAGTGTATGTTTTTCAGCCCCGTGGCTTTGTGCAGAAAGGGCATGAAAACCAGGTTTGCAGGTTAAAGAAGGCATTATATGGTTTAAAGCAAGCACCACGTGCTTGGTATGAGAAGATACATGCCTATCTGATTGCACATGGTTTTGAGAACAGTCCAACTGAAAGCACCTTATATGTTAAACGTGCTAATGATGTGTTTCTGATCATTGTTGTCTATGTTGATGACATGCTGCTCACTGGTCCTATTGAGACACATATTGCTGATTTTAAGGCTGATTTGCATGCCTCATTTGAGATGTCTGATTTGGCGCATTTGCATCACTATTTGGGCATTCAGTTTATGCACGTTGATGATGGAATGGATTTGTGTCAAAAGAAATATATTGACACATTATTGCAGCATTTTGGCCTTGAAGACTGTAAGCCTATTGCCACTCCTATGGAGACAGGTTTACGATTGAGTCTTCATGATGTTGGAGATGCATTTGATACTGTTCTCTATCAACAGGCTATTGGATGCTTGATTTACTTACGCATTACTCGGCCAGATATTCAGTTTGCTGTCTCACAGATGAGCAAGTTTATGCATTGCCCAGGAGTCACGCATTGGAAAGCGGTTAAGCGCATCTTTGGCTACTTGAGTGGTACTCGGCTACTTGGGTTGTTTTATCCCAAGGGGGGATCACTACCGCCAGATTTGCATGCTTTTTTTGACTCAGATTGGGCTGGTTGCTATGACACTCGTGTGTCCACCAGTGGTTTTTGCTTCATGCTTGGTAGCTCATGTATATCTTGGTTGAGTAAGAAGTAGCCTACTGTGGCCACTTCCAGTTGTGAGGCTGAGTATAGGGCAGCTTTCACAGCGATTGTTGAGTGTGTGTGGCTCAGACGCCTTATGGCTGATTTGGGTGTTGGCTAGTCTTCTGCCACCATCATCTTCAATGACAGTCAGAGCGCATTGGCAGTTGCGAGGAACCGTGTGTTCCATGCTTGAACTAAGCACATTGAGGTGCATTATCACTATGTCAGGGAGAGGTTCTCTGCTGGGGAGATCAGCTTGGCATATGTGGCCACGCAGGAGAACATTGTAGACCTTTTCACGAAGGCTCTGCCTAGGGAGAAGTTTGAAGCTTTTCGCAAAGCTTTGGGCTTACTTCCTTTTGTGGAGTGATTTCCACATAGCTTGGAACTTCCTTATACATGAGTGCCAGCTCCTTGTTCACCGCATCACTCCCAGGGGGGATTTGTTGATATATTTAGGTAGTGATGTGTGTGAACACTCTAGGACCGCCGGGGCACTTTTTTCCCTCTTTAGGAGGTTTTTTTCCCCCAGCTTGTACATATGCCTATTGCCCTAATGGGCTACTTATCTTTGTACATTCTCTAGTAATACATTCAGTATTGTGTGTTTGTGCTCCAAGCTTCTTCTTCTTCCTTGTGCTGTTCGCGTGCTTCCGCAGACGTCTATCTCCAACAATAAACAAAGCAATTTACTTAAGGCCTTTAGACACCATGTCATGAAGTGGCCCTGTGGACTGAACTCTTTATGGATAATTACAAAATGTTCTTTGGGAAGTTTCTGAATGTAGTTTGCAAGGGATGAGCCACCTCCACGAGCCACTCGATCACCTCCACTCCTTGCTGCAAACTTGTCGACTTCAATCACCTCCTACACAAAGTTTTATGATTAGTAGCTGCATGTGTTTGTAAGAATGAATGACATGAATTGAAGATACTTACATCTTGAACTCTATCTTCTTCTTCTCCTCTCTCTTGAAGATGTAAATTATTGCTGGAGTGGGACATCCCACTCTGCTCTATTACTGGTGAGGTGGGAACTTCTGATTCCAATATCCTTTCTTGTGCATTACTAAATTGTTCTTCTGTGATATGTTGATGCTCACTTGTAAGTATGTCATTGCAAACCAATTCAATTGTGTCGGCCACTGAGTCACCAAATGGCAAACACTTTTTCTCCAACAAGTCAGAGGTACTATCCAAAGGACACTCTGACAAAGTACAAAACAAACTTAGGCATTCATCCAGCCGTAGCCCGAATGCCTTCTTTACATCATGTAAAAACAAATATTCTTGTCCCTTGACAACTCACTGAAAATGTTTCAATCTCCACCTTTGGAATAGTTGCTTCTGGCTCCGAAGAGGTGGATGGCTTAGGCAATTCTTTCAACTTATCATCCACACCAAGAGGATAAGTCTTCTCAATAGGTTCTCTCTCTAAGAGGAGATTCAAGGGTTCTTGAGGTGGTTCCTTTTTATCATCGACAAAACCACCTGTAAGGAGATGAGGGATCTCATGAGGAATTGGTTATGGTTCCTCATTCACAAGGAAAATTGTGGCAGCAATGAATGAAAGATATTTTGCACCCATCTTGTGTTTCCTATTAAATCTCCTTATAAGTGGCACACTTTCATCAAGAAAGTGCCGTGCTTCCTCTGCAATTACCTGGAACTGTTTCAATCATTTTGCAAATGCCTCATCACCTTTGTGAATGTAGGTGAGAAGGTTACATGGAACCCATGTTCCATCATATGGTGGTATTTCGATGGAGAAATGCAATATATGAACTTGCATATATTGAAGTAGCTCCTCCAAAGCATTGGCATTCATTTGCACGGTTCCATGGAGGTCAGGAACCTTGGAGAGAAGATCATATAGGTCATGTTGAACTTTATAATATGAATCCTCCAAAAATTCTAGAAACTTGTGGCGTGCGCTCTTAGTAGGTACAGAAATGGAAGCCATAGCTTGCAAATGTGAACTGCACTATCACTCAATGTAGTTGCAAAAGTGAGAAATGAGGAGAGAGGACTCTTATTTATAACTTTTCTATAATTTTTTAGTGATGGGTCCCACTTTTTCATAGAAGTGACTTTTCCTTAAATTAAAACATAAGAGTCTTGGAAAGGAAAACTTTGACATTTGAGATCACATCAAAGAAAATAAACAATAAGAATGCTCTTTCAAGAAAAACCTGGAGAATGTATAGATACAAGTAGAATGTTTCCAAAATATCCTTGAAGCAAACGTCAAAAAATGTTCATTGCAAAAATAGGTTTGTTTACAGGTTTCATAGTATCTTTACAAAAAAGAGTTATGACAATGAAATTTCAGTTCCATCCATGCTCCAATCTGCAAGAAGCTTGATTTTGTCTTCCAATCTCTTTCCAATCTGTGGACAATTCATAAAAGAGTAAAACATTTTCAAACAATGAACAATAGTGATAGAATAAGATATATATATATATATATATATCTATATGTATATATGGAACACAACTCTTACCTTGTTCCCTCGTATTCGAAATTTGAAATCATGAAGATCATCATATCCCATGATAAGTAAGGGCTCTCTCAAGTTGGCCGAGTTCCAATGTTGATTAACTAAAACCACCTCCATATCATTGTTTGGTAACTTCATATTAATTTCAAATGAAGCTAAAGATCCCTCCGAGCTTTGCAAAGGTATCCACTCTCCTAGTTTACACATCCAACGATCATAATAAAATCTAATGTACAAAGAGGTGTGATGTTTTAAATAGCGAAACCCTATACCTGTGTGACAAATTCTACAACGATATCTATCCCCTTTTGACAATCCTTCTACATAAACCCAGTTTTCTCGTAACAATCCTTCTACTACTTCGTATGTAATATCTTTACATAGGAACATTGTAGGAGTTTCTACAAAAGAAATGCCTTGAAATATGAAAACAAAGCAATGGATTGGTAGAGTCCAATGAAGACCTATTGATCTAGACATTCGTGTGAATTTCAAAGAGTTATGTATGCCCATCACAATCTTACGCTTGAATGATATGGACCAAAAATCAGGTTTTGGCCATGATGGAGAGTATTAATCTCCAAAAGAACAAGCTATTCTTGATGTTAGATCACCTCTATATCAAGAACAACTTTAAACTCCAACCAATTTTGGAAGACAAGTACCAAACTATCAAGAAATTAGCTAATTGTGAAGAAATCTATTTCTCAGAAAAGTGTGCTACACCTTAATCACTCATTGACTAATCACTCGTGTAAAGTTTTTGATAAAACTTTGTAGAATGTTTTGCCTAGAGATTGTGCACCTCCTCCAAGTTAAAACACTTCAAATTCTTGATTAGATTATGAGAAATGATTCAAACAATCTACCTATGTCTGAAAATGTCTCTCTATAGAGTCGACTTTGACACCTGCAACTTCTAAGAGATGGTTCTCCCAAACTAGAACCAGTTTAATCAAATGCTTTTAGCCATAGATGGTGTACCTTCGAATTTAAGTTTTGACTCCTCATTTGTGTAAAACTTTACACTATGCACTGACCACTGTCCATTTCTTTGATCATCGAATCTGCACCTGTTTCAGAAGACACTCAACACTTTCTCACATATAGATGTTCCTATCTAAAATTCTCTCAGCCAGTTTGCAATTGGACTCTCAAACTCTAACCATAGATAGATTAACTATGGATTTAGACGTGTACAAAAGGATTTCTCAAAAAATTAAACACAGAAGGAGAATCAGAGAAAAGATCGACGCGCAATTCTCTGAAAATTTTTTCTTCTCATAAATCTTCATACATCTGATGGATGACATACATAATGTTCATCTCATTCTCTTCTATTCTTCTATTCTTTTCATCTATTGTCTTCTTTATCTCTTCTATCATCTCTCTCGACTATGAACATGTATCTATATATATATACGAGTCTAACTCGTCATTTTTCAAAATACATTGAAATATTTACAATACTAATGTACAAAAGAACTTTGCTTCTGAATATCCTCTTTTCCTTGAAAGTGATCTTCAATATTTCATTCATCTTTCCACTTCTAGATTTTATGTAATCACTAATTGTTGATTGTTCTGCTCCAACAGCTCCCCCTCAATCATCAATTGTGATTACCCGCATCTTCTTTATCCCTGCCATATCTTTAAACCTTTGCAACTTTGGTCCATCCAAACTTTTTGTCATCATATCTGCAAGTTGATCTTTTGTAGGAGTATGCATAACTTCTATTTCTTTATCAATAACCTTCTCTCTCAAAAAATGATACTGAATTTCAATATGTTTAGTTCTAGCATGAAACACAGGATTTGTTGCCAAATATAAAGAACTCATATTGTCTCCACAAATGATAGGAGTACTCTGAACAACATCAAAACTCTTCATAAGTGTCTTTAGCCATATTACTTCCTTTGCAGCTTCCACCATGGCTTTATATTCTGCTTCTATAGATGATAAAGCAACTGTATGTTGCTTCTTAGAACACCATGAGATTAGGTTATCTCCCACATAACACAAATATCCATGTGTTGATCTTCTATCATCAGAATTACCTGCCCAATCTGCATCACTGTATATTTTGACTCTTGTATCTGAAGTAAACCCATAGTACAACCCTTCTTTGAGTGTACCCTTGATGTACCTAAGTACTCTCTGTCCTGCAATCCAATGTTCCTTTCTGGGGCAATGCATGAATTAAGATAGAATTCCCATTGCATATGATATCAGGCCTTTTTAATGTAGCATAAATCAAGCTACCCACCAAACTCTGATAGAGCTTCATATCTTTGAATTCCTCTCCTCCATATCTAGTCAATCTATGATTTACTTCCATTGGAGTTGGTGCTATCCTGCAATCTTCCATTTTAAATTTGGTTAACAAATTTTTCAAATACCTTTCTTGAGTTACATATACTCCATGTTGAGTATATGAAATCTCCATTCCCAAAAAGAATGACAAATTTCCCAAATCACTGATTTTGAATTCTTTCTCCATCTGTTTCTTAATCATGTGTATGCCTTTGTCATCTGTTCGTGTAAGTATTATATCATCAACATAAATACAATTATAAATAAATCCATCTTCACTTGCTTTGACTAGCAAGCTACTATCTGCCTTTGATGCTTGAAATCCTAGTTCCTTTAGGAAATTTACAAGCCTGTAATTCCAAGCCCTTGGAGCTTGCTTCAATCCATACAAAGCTCTCTTGAGATTACACACATAATTTGGATACACTTGATCCTTGAAACCATCTGGTTGTTCCATAAAAACTTCATCTGAAATGTAGCCATTCAAGAAAGCATTTTTAACATCTAATTGAGATAATTTCCAACCTTTGCAAGCAACAATTGCTATGAGTGTCCTGATAGTTGTCATCTTTGCCACACGACTATAGGTCTCATCATAGTCCACTCCATATGTCTGTGCATATCCCTTCACAACAAGTCTAGCTTTGTACCTAGACACACTTCCATCTGCAAATCTTTTTGTTTTGTAAACCCACTTACATCCAATGATCTTCTGACTATTTGGTTTAGGAACCAAATCCCAAGTTTCATTTTCCATCAATGCATCATATTCCTCTTGCATAGCTTTTTCCCAATTCTTCTTCCCTTTGGCTTCATCATATGTGGATGGATATTCATCTACTTTTAACATGTAAGCATAATCTTTAGTAGTCAAGAATCAAGTATCATAGCTATACCTTGTAGGTTGTCATTTATGCCTAGATGACCTTCTTACTTCTCCATCTCTTGAAGTTTCTGCTTCATCACATTCTGGATCAAATCTTGGCACTTTTTCAACTTCAACCTGTACTTCATTATTCTCATCTTCATCAAATATCTGAACCTTTGATTTACCTTTCTTTTGATTCACAACTTCTTCAACATTTGCATGCGCATTAAGTTTACCTGCATACCAAGTACCTTCTTCATCAAATGTAACATCCTTAGACACAAGGAATTGCTTTGTGGATGGACTCCACAACCTATAACCCATCTGCTTATCATCATAACCAATAAATACATACTTCTCTACTTTAGTTTCCAATTTATGCCTCAATTGAGATGGCACATATGCATATGCCAAGCAACCAAATATTTTACAATGATCCAAGGTAGGTCTCTTACCCCACCAAGCTTCATATGGTATCATACCGTGCAAAGCTTTACAAGGTAACATATTGACCAAATATGTGGCTGTATTGACAGGCTCAGCCCACAAATAATTTGGACAATTTTTCTCCTTCATCATGGATCTAGCAAACTCAACAAGAGTTCTATTTCTTCTTTCTGCTACCCCATTTTGTTGAGGAGAGTACCTGCAAGTAACCTCTCTCTTTATACCTGCATTCCACAAGTAATCACTGAACTCATTAGAGAAATACTCTCCCCCTTCATCTGACCTTAGTCTCTTCAATGTTTGACCTGTGATTCTTTCTGCATATGCATGATAGTGTTTAAATGTATTAAACACTTCTGACTTGTCTTTGATCACATAGATTGTGATCCACCTGGTAGCATCATCAGCATATATGACATAATATCTTGAACCATTTATACTGAAATCTTTTGAAGGACCCCACACATCTGTATGTACCAAATCAAGTCTCTCTGAATACATAAAACCATGCTTATTGTATGATTGCTTATGAGCCTTACCTAGCTGGCATGCTTCACATCTGTATGTCATATATTGACCTGCAACATTAGGCAATCCAAGCACTGAACCATTGTTAATCATTTCTTTGATACCTCTTTCATTAAAGTGTCCAAGTCTTTTATGCCAAAGATCCAATTCAGACACCTTTTTCTCTCCATATGTAAACATAGCATGTCCAACATTGCCTTGTATCTTTAATGTGAAGAGCCTTCCTTCCTTATTTCCTGTAACAATCTGTTTATACCCTTGACTAGGGTCTTCAACATAAACTCCATCATTAGTGAACCTTACCTCATATCCTTTTCCCACAATTTGTCCTACACTTATCAGATTTTTAGGAATTGTAGGAACATACAAAACCTTACTCAAGAGAATGCTTCCATCTTTGGCTTTGATTGAACCAATTGACTTTACCTTGTGCTTTGTATTATCACCTGTTTGAACTATATGATTAATTGCATTATGATCTAGATCAGTCATCAAAGCAATATTTCCACTCAGATGGTTACTACATCCTAAATCAATATAAAATACTCTCATGTCTTCATGTGAGGCTTCACATGTTGCATTCATAATAAGAGTCGAATCTTCTTTCTGATCTAATGCATAATTGTAGTAGGTGTTATTATAGGTTTGATTTTGGAAGTTTGTTCCTCCACCTCTTCCAAAAGAATTCCTATCACCTCTACCTCTGAAGCTTCCTCTCTGATATCTACCACCTCTTCCTATTTGATTAAAATTCTAATTAAAATTACCATTGCTTTGATTATTGTCCAACAATCATGAGATAGATGATTGGTCTTACCACATATCCAACAAGCTCTGACATTATCTTTGTTATTTCTGCCTCTTCCTCTACTTCTGCCACTTCCTCTTCCTCTTAGGAAGTTTGCTTCACTTGGAGTACCTTCATCTTCAACTGATTGTTGCTTTCCTTTGCTACCTTTCTTCTTGTCTTTAGAATACATTGCATGACCTGCACTCTTATCAACATCTCCTTTGATATCATTCTCAAAAATTAGCATATGTCCTAACAATTGATTCAAATGAGGAGTGAAATGATCTAATGAAAGTTCTATAGATAAAATAAAAGGCTTCCACTTCTCATCTCCTGTAAGTCCTGTGAGAATTTGTCTTACCAACTTATCTTCTTCAATATCTTCATCAACTGACCTAAAGAATCAGCAATGTCTTTCATCTTTGTCACATAATCAGATATTTATTGTGAAGCCTTCTTCTTGAAGGTAGTAAACTCTGCCCATAATGAAGCTTTCCTTGATTTTGTTGTATTCTGAAAATGCTCTTCCAAAGCATTCCAAATGTTACTTGCACTTTCAAGTCCTCTGATATGAGGAAGCAAATAATCATTTACTGCCATGTAGATTATGCTCCTTGCTTGAGCATCCTTCTTCATCCAAATCTTTATATCTGCAAGCTCCTCCCTAGTTGAAACACTAGGATCGCTGAACTCTGGCTTTTCTTCCTCTCCTGTTATGTATCCCATTAGATCTTTGCTCATAAGATGAGCTTCCATTCTCATTGACCAAGCTGGATAGTTCTCTCTATCCAATTTCTCAATTTGGAGACTATCTCCTATCCTTGCTTCACCTGTAATCTCAAATCTTTAATCCTTATAAGGAATGAATGTACCTTGACTTCGAGTGTTACTCCTTCTGATCCTTTTGATAACCTTTATGTGTCTTCCTTCAATCTTTCTTTCACACTTTATCCTTTTGAACCTTAAGGATGTGAAATCTGTATGTCTGCAACAGTCGGGTCTTCCTTTCCTCAATTTTGATACAACCTGCTCTGATACCACTGATGGAGAGTGTTAATCTCCAAAAGAACAAGCTATTCTTGATGTTAGATCACCTCTATATCAAGAACAACTTTAAAATCCAACCAATTTTGGAAGACAGGTACCAAACTATCAAGAAATTAGCTAACTGTGAAGAAATCTATTTCTCAGAAAATTCTACTGCACCTTAATCACTCATGGACTAATCATTCGTGTAAAGTTTTTTATAAAACTTTGTATAATGTTTTGCCTAAAGATTGCACACCTCCTCCAAGTTAAAACACTTCAAATGCTTGAGTAGATTATGAGAAATGATTCAAACAATCTACCTATGTCTGAAACTGTCTCTCTGTAGAGTCGACTTTGACACCTGCAACTTCTAAGAGATGGTTCTCCCAAACTAGAACCCGTTTAATCAAATGCTTTTAGCCATAGATGGCTTAGCCACAATGCTCAGTGCATAGTGTAAAACTTTACACTATGCACTGAGCACTGTCCATTGCTTTGATCATCGAATCTATGCCTATTTCAGAAGACACTCAACACTTTCTCACATATAGATGTTCCTATCTAAAATTCTCTCAGCCTATTTGCAATTGGACTCTCAAACTTTAACCATAGATAGATTAACTATGCATTTAGATGTGTACAAAAGGATTTCTCAAAAGATTAAACACAGAAGGAGAATCAGAGAAAAGATCGATGTGCAATTCTTTGAAATTTTTTTCTTCTCATAAACCTTCATACATCTGATGGATGACATACATAATGTTCATTTCATTCTCTCCTATTCTTCTATTCTTTTCATGTATTGTCTTCTCTATCTCTTCTATCATCTCTCTCGACTATGAACATGTATGTATATATATATATATACGAGTCTAACTCATCATTTTTCAAAATACATTGAAATATTTACCATACTAATGTACAAAAGAACTTTTCTTCTGAATCTCCTCTTTTCCTTGAAACTGATCTTCAATCTTTCATTCATCTTTCCACTTCTAGATTTTATGTAATCACTAATTGTTGATTGTTCTGCTCCAACAGGCCACTCTAAACTAAGAAGAGAATCAACTTTGATAATCTCCAAGCTTCCATATTCAGCATCTGTGGAAGGAACAATGTACTTGTGAGTGAAAAGAAGATCCTTTCACGAATAAGTTTAGTAGGAGGTGCATTTGGAAACACTAATGCCCCAATGTCTGCATGTGATGCTTTGAAAGTTCCTGTAAGACTATGAAGTGGTTGCTCTTCCACTAAACTAGAAGGAAATATGACTGTAGCAATGAAAAACATATGAGATGAGTAATTAACACATTTAACACCATGAAACATTGAAAACATAGAAATACTCACAATGGTCTAGATATCTAATTCTATTGGAGTTTTCTAACTTCATGGTTGAAACTGTGAAGACATGTTGTACAATAGCAACCATCCCACCATGTGTTTTCTGATTGAAGCCTAAGAGCTTACCTTTCCAATGAAGATCCAAATTTCCACGATCTCGAACACGATGAGGACCAAGTCCAGATGTCTGCATGTACACCCATGCACCTTTTCAAAACTCTTGTCGTAGCCAACTTCCTTCCATTGTTTTCATGTTGTGGCATGTCATTGTGTGAACTTTGTCTTTTGGTCTCCTACGAGCTTTGGAGCTTTCCATGGGAGTAAGAGTTGTTGTCATTGCTGCAGAAGTTGGGAGAATGGTAGGAGAAGAAACAACGCTTCTGTTGTATGGTATGGAGGGAATAGAGGTGGAAAATATGACCTTTTGGGTTTTGGGTATGAAAATGGGAGTTTGAAGAGGGAAAGTAGAGTTTTTTGAGTTATTTTGAAAAAAGTCACTTTTTTAGCTCAAAAACATGCATGGATTTTGAATTAGAAGCCAAAAATAGCACTTTTGACCCTAAAAAGTGATATGGAGGTCATTTAGTGGTATTATGATGAGTTTTATAACTTTTTAAAAATTTTGAATTTTTGGTCCCAACCTGATTACGAGATTTCTTCTCTCTCTAGAAGACAACCCTGAACATAGAGCAATCTTGTCCCCTCTTCCCCCTTCAGCCTAGTATTTTATAGGGTATAGACTGTGGCCCCCACCCTCTTCTGATTGGTCCATTACTAATCACTCCTTAAGCTAAAAGGCCCATCAAGGGTTCACCTTTTTTCCTAATGTATATCACTATCTAGATTAGAGCAACTTGCCACATTATTACCTCTACTAAAAATATGCTCTTTTATCCAAGTGGCATTTCCTACATAACAATGTCCACAACATTAACATTGTATTGTGGAGACTATTTTACCACCTTGAGGAATAATCACATATGACCATTATTTTCCCTTTCCCATAGTGCTTGCTTTATGAAGACTTTATATCTACAAAAGGACAACATAAATCAATATCAAATATGATATACATTCCACTAAATATTTATCTTAAAATATGTACAAATTACTCTAAATCTCTCTTAAAGTTTTTGAATCTATCAATTTATGTATTTACATTTTCTATCTATTAAATTTCTCAATCATGCACATGCATACTATTGTGAAGTAAGAATCAATGTCAAGTCAAAAAATCATAATAGATCTTAATTTTGAATCATACACACACATACAATTACACATATTATTGTGAAGTAAGAATCAATGTTGAGTCAAACATTTACAATAGATTTAAATTCTCAATCATACTATATACACACATATACAATTACACATACTATTGTGAAATAAAAATCAATGTTGACTCGAACAATCACAATAGACTTTGATTCTCAATCATACACCCACATACAATTACACATACTATTGTAAGATAAGAATCAATGTTGAGTCAAATAATTACAATAGAATTTAATTCTCAATCATACACACACATACATTTACACATACTATTGTGAAGTAAAAATGAACGTTGAGTCAAACAATCACAATAGTTTAATTCTCAATCATACACACACATACATTTATAGATACTATGGTGAAATAAGAATCAATGTTGAGTCAGAAAATCACAATAGATTTTAAATTCTCAATCATATGCACATACACTTACACATACTATTGTGAAGTAAGAATCAATGTTGAGTCAAACAATCACAATAGATTTTATATTCTCAGTCATATGCACATACACATACTCTTGTCAAGTAAGAATCAATGTTGAGTCAGACAATCACAATAGATTCTAAATTCTCAATCATATGCACATACATTTACAAATACTACTGTTAAGTAAGAATCAATGTTGAGTCAAACAATCGCAATACATTTTCATTCACAATTATACATTCATATGCACATACATATCCTATGGAATGAAACTTTGTTGGATCCTTTTACAATTCAAGGTTTTGAGAAGGCGTTAATAAGTCTACAAGACAAATCCATCTAGAGACCTAGAAAATGTTAACGACATGATTGCTCCTACTTCATCTACATTTGTAGCTGCATGAGTGCATCTCCATTTTGTATCTAGGAGGCACTCCATTTCTAGTCTATTTCCATTTTATATTGTATTTCCTTTGTATTTGGGTACCTTGCCATGTGCTTCTACCAGTTGTATTCATTCTCCTTTCAAGAGACTTATCCCACATATGATTTACTTTTGAGAGCCCCTCCCAAATCTATATAAAGAGGGCCTCTCCCCTCATTTGTACTTGGTTAGAAGCTTGAGGAGCCTACTCCATGCTCTTGGCAAGCTCATTTCTAATCCACATGAGTTTATCCATTTCATGGTCTACTCATTTTGTGTCTCACACATTCTTTGTTTTAGAAGAGTACTTTACTTTTCATTTTGTTTCCGCATGCGTACTCTCTACATGGTATCAGAGCATTAGGCAGAGGTCTTGGTGGTGCATTTTGTGGTCATTTTGGTGGTGGTGGTGGTGCTTGAGTGGTCGTGGTTTTGCTTCCTTCTCATTGAGAAAGGTTTCTGCCATCGATTTCGCTCTTTTGGGCCTCATTTTGCCCATTTGCCCACCCTCCCATGCCTTCTTATTTATCACATTTTATACCCATTTTCCCTTCTACCCATTTTCTTTCCCATTTTGTACATTGTTTACCCCCATTTTCCCTCCCTCCCTTGCTCCTTATGTGTGGTTTGATAATGTCATCGTCTCTTGACATAACTCATCTGAATCACTGTGATTAGAATTATTTAGAAGCTATTCAGTTGATTTGTCCATGGGACATATGCAGCCCATGTGCCCATTATGGGGCTGAGTTGGTTATGTTGATTTGTTATGCAATGGACTCTCGAATCTGTCCAACCACATTCATGTTTATCTGAGAAGCGTCAACTCCGGCTGCTATGCGATACCTCGTAAAGCTTTCATATGCTAATGGACTCTATCTACACACACTCACACAATAATAACACAAAGTTAAGAGCCCAACGTATTTTCTTGCTATGAAGATTTAACGAGAGAATGTGAAATAGATCTAGCACTATGTCACTATCGTCACACGTACGCTTAGGACAAGGAGACACATGGATATCTGCATGCACTGTGTACATCACAGAGAGCAAAACTCTCTTGGTCTGTTGTCTTCCAGGACATAATAGCTCGGTGCAAGCCTTCTAGAGTAGAACAAACAGAAGCAAGGGTCTCTGCGCAGAAACGAGATTGCACTCAGAGAGAAGGAGAGAGGCAACAACTTTGCCGTCTGAGTGCTCTCTCCTACACAAGGCTCAGCTTGAACCATCTGATCAGCAGGCTGTCCATGTTATCGTGTGTCTAAGAGGGAGTAGGGCACTCGAGCACTGATTGTAGATCAGTGTGTTACTGTGACTCTGAGGCACATAGTATATGGAGAAGAGAACTTTAGAAATGCACCTCTGATGAACTCTTCGACACAACGATAGAGAAAGTGACAACCTGCACTTACGCCCATATCAGAGAGAGAAAGAGAGAGAGAAAGATGCCACTCTCTGTCACCTGCAGAAAGATCGACTAGCACATAAACCACTTCCCCTATCCAAAACACAACCCTTGTGCACCATCTCTATGAGCAGAGAATGAGAGAATTGCAAGCAAGAGAGAAAGCTTTTTGTCTCAGTCTATTTCCCACATCTCGCCACTTCTATTGTGACAATTTCTACCTGCTACTAGAGACTCGAGCAAAGCACGAAGAGCACAACGTGCGCGCTATGGTCAGAAGTGGAGCACAAGGGCATCAGAAACAACACGACAATAGTGGTGGAATTGGATACGCTGGGTGATCTGAGCCGATTCGCTCTCATACTGACAGAACAGAGAGAGAGACAGGAAGAGAGAACACCTCAGTCTTTGCAATGTGCACTGTGCATTGTAGTGTGCCACCCAGTCTCCAAGTGCAATTGTGCAATGAGTCATTGTCTTGGTTCTCTAAGCAATGGGCGAAATTCTGTGCTTATCACTAGCCAATAGCAGGACGTTGTTGATGTATGAAACACCACAAGAAATGAATTAATGTGACACTAGAACACCTCTATGATCACCATTAACTCATTGCCACTCCAAACTTTGAGAAATGATAGCCTAAAGTGAGAACTTTGCTTCTACAAAAATTCCTAGTCACCGAAATGATATACCTTCAGTATTTTGCTAGTTTCTCCTAGCTCAAGTATTATTTCTCCATGAACCTTTATAGGCTGAAACTAGAAGAGTAGAGCTCTCCAACAAGCTATCATATGCATCAAATGGATCTCTAGAACTCAAGTTATGGCGTTAACAAGATCACCCTATATGACTTCCAAAAGTGGAATTTTTTCCTGTTTTAGTAATCCTGGGTGTCTAAAAATAAAAAATTTGATGCCTAGCATCGAATTTCAGCCAAATTCGATGCCGGGAATCGACTTTGAGCTTTTTTAGGCTCTTTTTCTACACCAGAAATACTCTCTTTTACACACACATGAAGAAGACCACTTGTATGCTAGAAGTCGATGCCGGGCATCGACTTTATGCTGAAACTCGATGCCAGGCATCGAGTTGCTCCACAAACCTCATGTTTTTAAAAAATTCAACAACAGCTAACACATAGGGAATGAAAATAATGACTTATCAGCCAAGATTCGATGCCAGGCATCGAATTGCTTGGCAAACTTGAACTTTTGAATTCATCACACAGTAGGCAAGCATGGAGATGATGGAGAGAGACTCATACACAGAACTTTACTCAGTTCTTTCTCATAGCTATGAAAACTCAGAAGTTTTACAGATGCTTTCTCACTCAGAGAAGCCCGACTATACTCAGTCGTATAAAATGAACTCCTTCTCTCTTTCTATCACTCTCTTCCACTTCTTCTCTCTCGCTCTCTCTACGTAAGTTGATACAAACTAACTTATATAGATTTTCGTATTCACGTGATTTTAAAAAACTTCTAGAACTAAAGTGAACTAACTTTACAAATATGATACATTTGTGAATTTGTCCCTTCACATAGGCGTGGGGTTTTCTTCCTAAGATTTGACCTTCAAATATATGTCCAATTAGTGATTGTTTCTCCAACAGCTCCCCCTCAATCACTAATTGACATTTCCTGTTTCTTCATATCATCTTCTTTTCTTTTACTCCTTCCATGCTTTTGAATCTGCTGGTCTTCACACCATCCAAGATCTTTGTCATTATGTCTGCTATCTGATTTTTAGTAGAAATGTACTCCACTTCAATCTCCTTCTCCATTACCTTTTCTCTGAGAAAATGATAATGTATCTCTATGTGCTTTGTTCTTGCATGAAAAACTGGATTTGCTGCAAGATAAAGTGAACTCATATTATCTCCATGTATTGTAGGTGTACCTTGATCAATGCCCAAGCTTTTGAACAATGTCTGCATCCATATGACCTCCTTAGCTGCTTCCACAAGTCCTTTGTACTCAGCTTCAGTTGATGATAATGCTACTGTATGTTGTTTCTTTGAACACCAACTTACACGCTTATCACCAATGTATATCATGTAGCCATGAGTTGATCTTCTGTCATCTTGGTTACCTGCCCAGTCTGAGTCACTGTAGGCTCTCAACTTCAAATCTGATGTAAAAGGATAATATAATCCTTCCTTTATAGTTCCTTTGATATATCTAAGAACTCTTTGACCTACAATCCAATGTGGTTCCTTTGGACAATGCATGAATTGTGACAAAACTCCCACTGCATAACTAAGATCAGGTCTTGTTAGTGTAGCATAAATCAAACTACCCACAAGAGATTGATACTTCCTCATATCTTTGTATTCTGCACCATCATATTTACTGAGCTTGTGATTAAGTTCAAGTGGAGTTGAAGCTTCTCTGCAATTTTCCATATCAAACCTCTCGCATCGATTTATCTTGGTGTTTTTTGCAAGAATAGGGCTAATCTAAGCCCCTCCCCTCCCCAAGAATTTTAACTGTAGTGTCCAGTTGTTCATTTCAAGCTTTGCAATTATTTTGAAGCGGTATTTTCGGCAAGTGTCTTTGATAGTGTTTCTAAGCACTTTATTCTCAAAGCTTTATAATGACCAAAAGTGAAGGTAGCTCATCATCTATGGCTAACTTCTTACCCTCTTTCATCCCTATTTTTATCCCTAAGGATGAACGCCTCAATGGAAAAAATTACAATCTATGGAAAGATGTCATGCGCGCATATCTCTATACGAATCTTCTTCATGAAGTAGTAGATGGGATAGACCCCCAACCCAATAGGGATACCAACTTAGACAATTGGCATGTGTGGAATGTCAAGGATAAAAGAGCTTTAGGTCAGCTATTACTTGCTTGCAACGAAAGGACATATCACGGCATGCAAGACGTCCAAGGATGCTTGGGATACATTAGCCGCTTTGTATGAAGACAAAACCCCTTCAAAAATATATGCATTAGAGGCCGAGTTTCATAATTTGACCATTCGGACAAACGACACAATTACCAAGGTCATAGCCCAATTTGAGGACTACCAGCGTAAATTATCACTATGTGGTAGGCAGATTTCTAGTGAAGACATGGCCATTCGGCGTCTTAACAAGTTACCTAAGTCGTAGGAGACATTTTTCACAACTTTGTATAATCGCGGCCAGGTTTTAACTTGGGAAGAGGTTCGTCGACTATTGCTCCTCCACGACTCGTGAGCCAAGTCGACTTCCTCCCAGGAATCTGCCATGAAGGCCAAAGGCCCATTCAATAAGGGCAAAACCACAAGTCATCAAGCTAGCAATGGATCTAAGCAAACGATCGCATAATTCATCGAAGAAGTTCACTTGTATTTTTTGTGGCAAACCTGGCCACATTGAAAAATATTGCTTCAAGAAAAAGAACCAAGACAAGTCTAAGTCTAACTCAAAGAGTGAACATCATTCTCACTGCACAAGTGAAGAACTATTTTTCACAAGTGAATACAAAGCACTTGTGGCAACCACTCCCAAGAAAGAATGGATTTTCGATAGTGGTGCTTCATTCCACATGTGCCATGACAAAGATGATTTCCTTGAGTTTGAAGAGCATCAAAGACAAGTTTACCTTGGAGACAACAAGTGCATTGAAATCCAAGGAAGAGGAAAAGTTCAAGTCATCAACTCTGAAGGTGAGGCCAAGTCACTAAAAGATGTCATTTATGTACCAAGCCTCTGTAAGAATCTGCTTTCAGTCAAAGCCATCACAAAGTGCAACATAACGGCTCAGTTTGATCACAACAAAGTGTCACGAGGAAGGAGATAAGGAAGAGAGCTCACACACACACTCTCACTCTCAAGGAGAAGCACCCACACAGATTGAGGCAAGGAAGAATGATCTTCTTCTTCTTCTTCTATTACATAAAAGGAATGTACAAGAATGACCTAAAAACAAGAATACAACAAGTGCAATATATAAAGATCAGTACATACGGAAAATCCTAATATCCGTGAATGAGTGAGCTGACAAGAAACAAATGTGCCATCACTCTCGGTAGATAAATCTAATAAAGCTCAATGAAGTATCCCTGACATATATCGGTATGACCACTATACATGTCAGAGAAACGAAAAAATGGTACGTGACATCCTGGATCATCATATGTTGAGCTTGATATCTCAACACTCCCCCTCAAGCTCAACGCCATATCTTGTAATCCATGCATCTCTCGAAACTTCTTTAACTTCTCAGCTCCAAGTGCTTTGGTGAAAATATCAGCAACCTGCTCATCTGTTCTCACATAAACAAGATCAATATCACCTGCTAATACCTTCTCTCTGATGAAGTGATAATGTACCTCGATATGCTTTGTTCTAGCATGGAAAACTGGGTTCGGTGCTAACTGTATGCTGCTAAAATTATCACAATAGATAGTGATAGGCTTTTACACTTCCACACCTAAATCTGCAAGTAACATCTCCAGCCATGATGCCTCACATGCTACCATTGCAGCACCTCTATACTGAGCCTCTGTACTCGACAAAGCAACACGGGGTTGCTTCTTGCTGCTCCATGTAAAAGCTGCACCTCCAAGTGAGAAAAGAAAGCCACTAGTAGATCTTCTATCTGGAGTACTACCAGCCCAATCTGCATTGGTGTATCCATGAATCTGCAACTCCACACCAGCTTCATAAAATAATGCATAATCCAAAGTAGCACTCGCATAACGTAGAGTGCGCCTTAGAGCATCCAAATGTGGCTTCCTAGGAACTTGCATAAACTGACTTTCAAGTCCAACAGTATAACTTAGATCAGGCCTTGTAATTATGAGATATATAAGACTTCCCACAATTTTCATGTACATAGTAGCATTTTCCAATGCTTCACCTGATGTAGTATCCAATTTCAAATTCTGATCTAATGGCATAGAAATTGGCTTACAATCAGCCATACCATACTTTTGCAGCATATTCAAGGCATATTGCCTTTGCGACATCCATATACCTATTTCTGTATGTATAAACTCAATGCCCAAGAAATAGCGCAGCACACCAAGATCTTTCATGTCGAATTCTTGCATAAGAAGTTTCTTTACCTCTTTGATGCTTTCTTCATTATCACCACCTACAATCAGGTCATCAACATAAATAGCCACAATAGTGATGCCATCATCAGCCTTCCGTGCATATAGTGAGTGATCTGCATCACACATAGAGAACCGAATGCTGGTTAAGTAATCAGCAATCCTTGCATGCCATGCACGAGGGGCTTGCTTCAGCCCATACAAAGCCTTTTGCAACTTGCAAACATATTCTGGATGCTTTGAATCTTCATATCCTTGTGGCTGGTCCACATAGTAGGCATCTTTGCCACAGGAGAGGTCTCCTCATAATCGATTCCCTGAGTTTGTGCAAAGCCTTTTGCTACAAGCCTTGCCTTATACATGTTAATGGAACCATCAGAACTCTTCTTGAGTTTATAGACCCATCTTGAGGCTATTACCTTCATGGATGAAGTCTTGGGCACCAAATCCCTAGTGTTGTTTTCCTCAAGTGCTTCAATCTCTTCCTTCATTGCATACTTCCATTCTGATTTTTCTTTGGCCTCTTCAAATGATGATTGCTCCTCTTGGTTTATGTCCTGTGCTATGTAGATAGAATGTTTAGTTACTAATGAGGTGTGAAACCCATACCTTTCTGGTTTTTTCTTTTCCCTCATCGATCTTCTTAGCCCATGATGTGATGATTCTGCCTCATGTCCAAGTTCCTGCAATTTTGCTTTACCTTTAGACTTCCATGCTTTGATCTTTTCTATCTAAGATTCATCATCATCTTCTGAGGTGTCTTGTTCTTCAATCTTTGGTTGTTCTCTACCAAGCTTTGGAAAATCTTCTTCAAGATCATATGGTAAATTGACCTTCCTGCATGAATCTTCATACCATGAATTTTTTTCATAAAAAACTACATCTCTGCTTACCAAGAATCCTTTGTTGGTAGGGTTGTATAACCTGTAGCCCTTTTGATTGTTGTCATATCCAATAAATACACACCTTTCTGCCTTTGGATCCATCTTGCCTCTAACCTGTGAAGAAACATGAGCAAAAGCAATACATCCAAAAATTTTACAATGATCTAAGCTTGGTCTTCTTCCATTCCTAGCCTCATATGGAGTCATCCCATCAAGGGATTTTGAAGGCAACCTGTTAATCAAGTAAGTGGCTCTAGATACAGCCTTAGCCCATAGATAATTAGGCAAATGCTTTTCATTTAACATGGACCGTGCATCTTCAACCATTGTCCTATTCCTCCTTTCTACCACTCCATTTTGCTCAGGAGTGTACCTTGTAGTTACCTCTCTTTTGATTCCTCTTTCTTGAAGAAAAGAATCAAACTCATGGGAGAAGTATTCTCCCCCTCCATCTGACCTTAGCCTTTTTAGTGATTTACCTGTTTGATTCTCCACAAGAGCCAAATATCTTTTGAAAGATGAAAAAACTTCATCTTTGTGTTTCATAAAGAATAGGATAGTCCATCTGCTGCAATCATCAATAAAGGAGACATAATACGTTGATCCGGATATTGAAGCTTCCTTGCTAGGTCCCCATACATCTGTATGAACCAACTCCAAGAGATCTCCATGCATATAACCTTTCTTCATGAATGGTAACCTATGAGACTTTCCAAATTGACATGCACTACACTTATAAATCATATGTTGTTTTGACAAATTCGGGAGTCCAAGTACACTTTGGTCCCTGCAAATCTGCTTTAATGACCTTTCACCAATATGTGCTAACCTTTTGTGCCATACTTCCAATTCTATGAGTGTCTGACTACCATAATTGAAGAGATTCTAGTGTCTTGTAATAAAACTGTGAACAATCTACCTGCCTTTTCACCTTTTGCAATTCTTCTGAATCCTTGACTTGGATCTTCAACAAATGCTCCTGCTTTTGTGAACCTGACTTGCAACCCTTTCTCTACTATCTGCCCAACACTTATCAAACTCTTTGTAATGGTAGGGACATAGAGTACCTTACTGAGTAGGTTGATCTTTCCATCAGGTGCTTTGACATTGCCTATTTTCTCCACAAGATGTCTTGTATCATCTCCTATTCGTACCTCATGCTTTTTCCTTGGATCTTCTAAATCTGATAGGAGTGCCACATTTCCTGCCACATGATTTGAGCAACCTGAATCTATGTAGAAAACATGCTCATCAGATTTACCTTGTGGCATAGCCATGTTCATGATCAATAATGAATCCTCTTTGTTTGAGTGTTCTGTGTAGTTATTGAAGTCTCTCCTTCCTTTGTAGCCTCCTTGATAGTTTGAATGATTGTAGTTGTTGTAGTTGCCATGATAATTGTTGAACCTTCCTCTTGAGTAGCCATAACTTCCTCTATTGTATCCTCTGCCTCTTTGATTCCTGGAATTCCTAAAGCAATTTTTAGTTGTATGATTAGTTAATCCACAAATAGAAAATGAGTTGGAGTCTTGGGATCTCCCCTTGCCATGTCTACCTCCTCTTCCTCTACCTCTGCCATGTCTTCCTCTACCTACATAGTTGACTTGATATGTATCTGCTTCATCATCCACTTTCTTTGCCTTTCCTTTGTTATCTTTGGACTTGCTTTTATCAATGTATAAAGCTGAAGATTGATTACCTTCAGAGCTTTCTCCATTTTTGATAATCTTTGCCTCTTGAGTAAGTAGTTGTCCAATGAGTGTATTGAAATCAGGTACATGCATGTCCATGTACAAATCCATAGCTATGGTGAATGCTTCCCACTTGTCATCTGCCTTCAAGCCATTGATGACCTGCCTTACAATTTTCTCTTCGTCTATTACCTCTCCAATGCTTCCCAACTGATCTGCTATGTCCTTGAGCTTTGTGACAAAATCAGTCACATTTTGTTTGGGAGCCTCTTGAGACTTGTGAAATCCAGCCATAATTGATGCTTCCTAGCTTTAGTATTTGAAGAGAAGAAAGCTTCAAGTGCATCCCACACATCCTGAGATGTCTTACAACTTCTAATGTGACGCAACAAAAAATTGAGATAGAGTTGAGGAGACAAGACCTTGCAAGTGCATCCTTGGAGCACCATGTGCTCAATCTTTCTTTCTCTTCTTGTGTTGGTTGACTTTTGTTCCTAAAACTTGGCATAACTTCATCTCCAGCCACATAACCATATAAACTTATACCTTGGAGATAAGATTCCATTCTTAATGACCAAGCTGAGTAGTTACCTCTGTCCAATTTTTCAATTGATGAAGGAAATCCATCTTCCATGTTGTCCAACCTTGCTCTGATACCACTGTGAAGAGATGGATAGGTATGTGCTTGAAGATGAAGAGGTGTTACAAAATCCTTGATCTACACCAGCCAAATGAACTCCACGAGTATGTGGTGGGCCCTTTTAGCTTGCCAATGGATGTATTAGACACCCTATGTACCTTGCAAGATCACTCACAAAAAAATAGATCAAAACAGATAAGTTAGAGTTAGCTTAGAGGTGAAGAACTTGCTATTTTTGGTTCATACACCTGTTTAGTGTTTTGCATAATTCTCTGAGCACAATAGCAATTAGCTTAATTCCTCTTGGGGAAGTCTAGTTAACTTAAAGATCTAACTTTCAAGAGTAATCTCATAAAAAATAATGAAACACACACTGAGAATGATGTTTAGCAACTGATGACATCATCCTGATTTTCATGGGCTGCTACAGTTTGATACTAGTGAGCAGAAAAATGAACATAACTCCAGATGTAAGCATCCAATGATCATGCAAACTTGTATGCTTATACTAGACAGTAAACGGAATCCAACAAGCTTTAAAGCATTGAGTTTGAATAAGTACACATTGAAAAACAGCTCTGAAAAGATGAGTAAAAATGTCGGGTACCTGACAGAGAAGTGAAAATGACAGACAAGGTTGATGTCAACTGAACATAAATGAAGATTGAAATATCCAAATGAAATGAAATTTGATGATCATATATTAGACTTATAGAGATAACTTTACCAAGTTAAATCACTAAAAAGGATGCACCAAGCTCAGAGAAACCATCTCTGCAATCTGACTGAGAAAACTGAGAGATATGGCAGTGAGTAGTACACTTCACAAGAACATGGAAATATGAACTCAAATGATCATGACAATGAAAGTATATTGCTTGTACAATACAATGGACTTACTGATACATATGTGTGCCTTGGAATCACAGCTTGATATGGCATAAAGCTCAGCTCTTGGAGGTCTTCACATAGGTCTCTCTAACCATGACTAAAGTTGCTATCTATTTATAGTTGAATTTGGGAGGCTAACTTCCCTCAATCACTCTCCAATCAATTAGTGATTGATTTGATTTTCTACCTACCACAAATCACGAATTCGTGGCTCCTCTTTCCCTTTTTGATCAAGTGGACTCAACCACTTAAGATTCTCTCACTTTTACATTAAGTAAACTCTTCAAAAGTTACAAGAGGTAGTTCACAAGTGAACTTTGCATAGTCTTCATTTTAAAGCTTCTTCTATGACTTTGTGGGACTCAAGCCAATACTTAGGCTTGTCATAGACTTGCTCCAACAACATACACATGCAGACACACACATATATACACATATACATGTATATACACACATAGAAAAATACTCATACACACATAGACACACACACACATAGACACATAGACACATACACACACATGCACACAAAGTTACACACACACACACACATACACATGCATACACACACACTTATACATATACACATGTATATACACACATAGACACACACATAGACACACACACATACACACATAGACACACACACACATACAAACATAGACACATACACACATAAAAACATACACACATAGACAGATACACACACACATACACACACACTTACATACACACATACACATGCATACACACACATGTATAGACACATAGACACACACATACACATATAGACACAGTACAAACACACACACATAGACACACACACACATAGACACACACACATATACACACACACATATACACACATACACATAGACACATACATACATACACACACATACACACACACATACACACACATTTATACACACACATACACATGCATACACACACATATATACAGATACACACGTATATACACACATAGACACACACACATACACACATAGACATGCTTTAGTCGAGAATCGACACTCAAGCTTGGGCACCATTACAAAGCATCAAATTGATTTAAATGAGAAGATATCAATATGGTTAAAACTATGGTGAACCCTAACCTTTAGAAACTCATCCTACATGTATTGAAGTTCAATGAGAATGTTTTGCATTTGAACATAATCAAAAGATATGATGTTTTATTGTATATCCTTGTGAACTCACTTGTACCTACAAACGTTAATTAAGGTAAGAGCATGAGTCATTCAATTTCATTATGTGTGCTTGTGGTTTAAATGTGAGTATGGGGGTGGCCATGTAAGCATGTATGTTTGTGAAAAAGCGAGTGTCTCTATGTGCCGTACATGTTCAAATGGTGGATATGTGAGTGTGTGAGTATAGAAGCCAATGTATGTGCATCCAAATACATAAACACTTGTGTATGCCATTTGATGGTGCATTTGTGCATGTCAACATGAGCGTGAATGTGTGTGCATTTATGTTCGCATGTAAATACAAGTTTTTGTGTGTCTCCGTATGCGATGTTATGGATGAGTATATGTATATGTGCACATGTGTGAATGGATGCAAGCATTTGAACGTATAAACGTGTGTGTGAAACTATTAGTTGTAAAGTAAAAGAATTAAGGCAATATACAATATATAGTGAAACAAAGGTAAATAAAGGGGAAAACGTAAGATGCTAACTCAGCGTGAAAGCATGGAGAAGTTTCCCTTTTTTTTGGGTGATGGTTTTTGGTGGCAGGAATAAAACTCGGCAGGAAGATTAAGGGAAGAAAAAAAAACGTGGAAGATGGGGAAAATTCGCTTCCTTATGCAGGACGGTCGAGAGGCGAAGGGAAGGAGGTGGATGGCTATGATCTAAGGGAGAGCCGCTGCGTCCACAAAACAAAAAAGAAAAAAGCAAATGAGGTCAATGCATGAGGGCAGGTTCAGCGGGGAAAAGAGAAGAAGAAGGAGATTGATTTAAATGATCTTTTATCAGGAGCTCTAACAGATCGAGCTTGGATTCGGCGTTCTTTAAGAAGCCACATGCCAAGAATTAGTAGTGGAGAGGAGAATTATGATGGAGGATGCGGGGGGCAGAATCACGTGGAATTTGTTTGTATCTATAGTGAGTGTCAAGCTTGACTCGTGCCCGAATTTTCTCAGCTCGTCATGTCCGGCAGCTATATTCTCCTGCTGCGAAGTCGAGAAGATGTGTAAGCCTCCTCGTGAAATCTAATTGGGCATGGCACGATGGTGCATGGCGTTCTAGTGTGCGCATGAAGGGGAGAATCAACGGATGCGCTGAAACTACTCTAGCTCGAATGTATTCGACTTGATGGTTGTGGTGTCCACAGAAGGCCACAACTCTCTTTTGGATCTTGGTGTCGACGTTGAATTCTGAATGGCGCTACTCAGTAGAGGAGGACTTTGGTGGATGGATGGTCAATTCTGATAATTCTAGCGGGTGTTATAGAACTTGGATTAATTTTCAATATTGTTATTGGAAAACATTGATGCTCGTTAGAGGAGAGAAGAGAAAGATCAATTCGAATTAATCTCTGATGCATCTCAAAGACATCTTTACCAGCTCGCCGTTCACCCCTACATATTTTCAAGCCTTCTGACAAGTCCAACTTTGCCATCATTTAAGATGTGCTGCCATCGTAGTTTTTTTTCTACACTCTGATGACAGACGGCTTGCAATTTAGTTAAACTTGACATTAATGCTCATGCGCTGATCTTTTGATGTTTTTCTTTTCGTTGCAAACTATGAAAATCAATTGATAATTTTTCTGCGCTTGAATATTGACTATGTTAATGAATGGTTTACTTTTGGCTAAAAGAAATTTTTTCGGACGTTGAGGACTCATATCAGAAAAGATCACAGATGAAATCTCATGACAGATCAAAAGAATGATGAATCAGAGTTGAAGCAATTAATTTTTATGATAATTGAAGGGACAACGTTTGCAGGTTCGAAGCAGGTTGAATTCATATTGCGCTATCTATTTGAAGGAGAAGCTGTGCACAAAAACAGATTCTATCATACCAAAAGAATAACAGAATGTTTGCTGTCGAAGACATCTCTAAATGACAAAGGAAATAGAAATATTGACATTTATGTTCAATCTGGCATGATTGCCACTTGAGAGAACATCACAATCAAACAAATGATTAAGGTTCGCTCCTGCCATGTATATTTTGGGTTCTCTCATAGTTTGTAATATTCGACTTGTAGTAATATACCTCATAATGCATTTTGAGATGTTGAAATGTTACGTTGGTTTGTGACTTTTATATCAGAATCTGAAGTAAGTTTTGATGTCACATCTCAATACTTTCTTTTCCTAAACTAATGATCCGGTAGTCAAGGAGTATTTCAGAAAGGATTTTTTCTCCTTTTAAAATGGAGGTTCGGCCGAGGCCTACTCCCCCGGACTTTAACTTTGAAATTGCAACTGTACAAGGAAGGGCATAGTACCCATGGGACCCCCCTTATCCCACAAGAACAGGGGTTTACAAGACTGGGTTAAACGGCGGTCAACACTACCGCAGGGATAGACAAACGGCGGCACTCAACCACAATGTAACATCATTCCAGATTACATGTCCCTTACATGTTGCTGCCAGGGATTGAACGTTCGCCCCCGCCTCAAGAGACAAGAGGCCCAACCATAAGGCGAGCGAACTAGGACGGGAGTTTTTCTCCTTTTATCATCTGGCAGAAAAGGTAATCTTTAAAGTTAACTGTTTTAAGTGGCTTCATTTAATTGTAATTCCACAAGCACTAAGTAATTCAAGAGTAATTCTTCCTATAAACAAGCTGTTGGCCACGAACGTAGCATATTCTCTTCGAAATTCATGTTGAAAGGGGGCAGCTTGTTATAAACAAGCTGTTGGCCACGAACGTAGCATATTCTCTTCGAAATTCATGTTGAAAGGGGGCAGCTTGTTAGCCATAAACAGATTTTCCTTTGAAATTGATGTATCTTGAGATGCACTTTAAAATATAGAAATGAAACATGGAAAAAATACAAGAAGAAAACTAGAGAGAATTTCAGAGGCTTAGGATGTTTCCATACCCCTTGTGAAGGAAACCCTCTCACAAGCAGCTGACTCCATTATCCAATTTTTTGTTGATGCTTGATACAATAACTTCCACACCCGATTGCACTCCTTTGCATCTAAAATCTGCTTGATAACCTGCTTGAATCTCTCTTACTCTGATCCTTGGATCTGCAATTTATGAGGTCTACTTTGCTCTTCCCCTCCTTTCTGTGAGCCCCACGACACACCTGGTGAACCTGATGTGAAAGGAGGGGGTGAGTGAATCAAATAGCTAGCAAATCAAGGAATCAAGCTGATGATTGAGTTCAGCGAACCTAGCGCTTCAAACATGGAAGATCTTTTAGCTCAGTTCCTGTGCCTTCAACAAAAGGATAGATGACAAAAAGCTATCCAATCCCTCCTCGCGCGATTAACACACCGATGCAAATTTTTCAATGGGAAAAATATATCCAAGTTCTGCAAAGAATATGAACTCGAGGCGAAGAACCTAGGTGTCAGTTTGACTCCGATTAAAAAACCATGAATTATGTGAAAACTTTATTTACGTGTCTGAATTCGACATGTGTGATCAACTCATGCGAATAAACCAAACCACATGGTTGCAATACAAAGTAGCGCTCCTCAAGCAGTTCATGCTAGAGGACATAGACAGAGTGACTCATAAGTCCTTCATGAGGTGGGTTCATATGCCCAAAGACCAACCGATCCTAGAAATTAAAAGAGAGATCAAGAAACAATTTGAATATATGTATGGGCATGACAAGCAATGTTTGATGCATGAAAGGTATCTACAAGCAAAAGATGTTAGAGCCCGAGAGGAATTAAAATCCTCTCCTCCAAGACATGGATTCCAAATCGGAGCTCACAGAGGATTGGACGCTTGTCCATGAAGTTGTGAGAAGATATTTCAAGAAGCGATAAACAATCAAAACATTTCTTGATGCTTGGAAAGGTGACATTCATGAAAATGAAGAAGATGCACAAGTTCCATGCATTTCAGAAACTAAGAATAATTTGCAAAACCATAGAATATTAAAAATTTCAGCTGGACGTAAAGCAAATATGAATGGAATACTTGTACATGCTCATGAAGGAGATTGCCATAAAGAACCTATAATAATCATAAATATTGATGCAATCTCCAAGGATCCAAGGTACCAAGAGCCTGTAGATACTTTTACAATGATCACATCTTCAAATGCTATATACGCACAAACTTTGATGATGGTAGGAGTAAAAAATGGTAGGAGTAAAAAATAAGGTGAAAGCCAATCAAAATCAAATCAAACAAACATCAAACACAAAACAAAACAAAATTAAACAAACGAAAACAAGAAAACTAGATGAGGCTTCCCCTACTCTAATAAACTCTTCACATCCAATTCATGAGAAATAAACAAATCAAGAAACACTTCAAGATGCAAACAAAGAGATAGAGGTATCTAGAAGGCTTAAATGTGGCCGAATGGAGATAAAAGATGAAAGATGAATAGAAAATATATTAAATATGTCTAAAGATCAAGCTCAAGATCCATCATTAAGTGATGATGCTAGACAATATTTGGGAAATGATTCAATGGAAATTGATAGTGATGTTTAAACACATGATTCAAATACAATATATGATCCAATAACTAAATTATGTGAAGAGACTCCAACGGAGTATGATGCTAGATCTAAGGACATGCCAAGGAATGATTCTATTGGCAATGACAAGGATATGAATAGTGATGTATTATACATGCTTAGAGAGATGCAAGGAAGTGAACCTACTTGCGAGAAGGACATGCTAATAACAAGTCCATAGAGAGTGATATGTATACCGATGGTGATAAGCATGATGCTAAGCCTATCGATATTCTCAAGATTGTGAAATACTTTTGAGTGATGCCATATTGAATGAGCATTCAGAGATGCAAGAAAATGATTCCAATCATACGAACAAGGACAAGTTATTGGATGATGTTCAAAACAATGATACGTATGTAAATTATGTCCTACTCCATGAAGAAGGACATATGAATGACCATGAGCAAGTTGAGGATATTCCATTGATCTCCCCTCTATATACTGACATGTATGCGAATGACGACCATGTTGAGCTGAGCCCATACACTAAAGAAATTGCATACAAAGAGATGGGATCAACGTTCATTAAAATGTATGAAAAATGTTATGATAGCATGTTACCTAAAGAGAATGAACGTGAAAAGATTGAACCAAATGACTACATTGATAAGGTTGGATGCAAGTACTATCAAATGAATAAAGAACTAGCTAAATCAAGCATAGGTATTGAGGGGCTCATATGTGATGAGACATTCGAGGAAAAATTAGTGACTGAAGAAATGTATGAAGAATGTGGTCTAAGTACATCCTCTAATGAAAATGAGCAAGCATCGATGGAGATGGATGCAGAATTCTATGATGGCATTTTGAGAAATGAAATTGAATTGCCGTCAATTGATATGCATTGTCTTATAAGGTGTAAAAATTATGATGCATTTGACCTCAATAAGAAAGACTCTAGTGATATTGAAGATCAAGACTTTCTTGATTATGAGGATATGGATTCCCTTCATGCTAAAGGAGAAATCGTTTGGGACCATAACAATGATGAAGAGTTCTTGGAAAGACTAGAGGAAGAAGCAAGTGCCATAATGCCTGGGACTCAAGTAGAAAGGAATCATGATAGATTGGAAGACAAAAATGATTGTGTATTATCAACTCAGCATGATGATCACTTCTACTTGATGAGTGAATGGAATGAATATATTCAAACCTTCTCTTCCACTAAAGATGAAAGTCGCATACAAAAGGGTACAAATGAAGATATTTCTCTAAATGATTCCAAGCATCAAATAGATAAAAAATGCATGCTTGAAGGGACTTTTAGAAGATGGTTTTAGCACATTAAAAATCAAAATTCTATATTTATGTGCTTTTGATTCATCAAGAGTAACCTCATATGATGCATGTGAGAGGATCATGAACAAAGGTGACTATGCCCAAATGATTGCATCATGGATTTTCAAATTTGCCAAGAGCTATGTCTACCAATCCAACCACCAAGGGATGGACAAGCAAATGAAATGGCTTGTCCACATATCTAATTTGGTTAAGAATGCTTCCCTAATTGATGTGATCCAGAGGTGGCTTCGTTTCAAGCAAAGCTTCTTTGGTGAGCATGTATCAAAGAAGGTGGGTTGAAGGGAAAGTCACATTCAATAAAAAGTCCATAAAGCTTAAAACTGCTTTTTTTAATGGAAATATATATAACTGATGTTTTCTGCTTTGGTTTCAAAGAAGAAACAGGAATCGGATTAGTAGATGAAGAGCGACAGCTTAGAATGAAGTGAACAAGGAAGATCAAGAATGCAGAATCAGAAGGGCTTCTAGCTCCACACAGGTGAGATGTTGTTGTTTCATTTTTCTATTTTTCTCTTGTATATATGTGTATATAGAAAGATTGTATGATTGAGCATATATCACATAAAGAGATGCATAAACATCAAGAGATTTAAGTAGGCCAAAGATTTTGTACGACTACTAGGACTACATGTGATGCATGAAGGACCGGGATCATGTGAGTACGATTAGAAAACAGACTAGAACTTTCGTGAGCAAGACCTAGAAAGGTGAAGGAAAGACCTAAACTGAGTACCTGTATATACTAGTGTTCATGAACACTTGATGAGTGAGATGCTTTGACTCCTGCTTTTGATCTCTTGTCTGATCCGACCTTCAACCAGATTTTGATCATCGTATGGCCTCACCTATATGTTATTATGTGCTCATACGGGTCGGTAGGCGGGTGGAGTCACTCTGATCAGGTGGTTAGAGCCACAAGCTGACATTGATTTTGTATGAGGCTGATATTGTGCGTTGTGTGCTATGTCACATCGATAGACCAGTGGGCTAAACCTGTCCAGGTAGACAGGTCCATAAGTCACACCCGATTTCGGAATAGGCTGACATGTGTAAATAAAGAATAAATAAATAAAGTAAAAGAAAAAATAAAAAGGCTGAGTAGGGGTGGAGAATTAAAGCAAAGAAAAATCAAATAAAAGTGAACAAAAAATAAGAAAAAGGTATGATGGGGGTCTAGACAGTAGGAGATCAACAGGGAAGCCAAATTGTAGTTTCATAAATCAAGTTAGTAAGGGATGGTATATGCATATGCTTAGGATGGGCTATTAGACATGACCAGGTTAAGTTAACAAAAGAGCTAAGAAGTTTCCAATTCACTCATGTGATTGATAGTCTAAATGCATTAGTGTATCTTCATATGTTGTATGCAATGCTTGTGTCTACCTTCTTCTCTTAATTTATGCCAAGTTTAATGTATTTTCAGATTTCATGCATCCAGATAAATTTTCTTTAAGTTGTGCTTACCTGCTATGACTACTTGATGCTTGTCAGTGTTTATTGATATTGAAGTTTAATGAGAATGTTTTCAACTTAAACATAATTGAAAGATATGATGCTTTATTGTATCTCCTCATGAATCACTTGTGCCTACAAAGGTCAATTAAGGTAAGATCATGAGTCATTCAATTTCATTATGTGTGCTTGTGGTTTAAATGTGAGTATGGGGGTGTCCATGTAAGCATCTATGTTTGCGAGAAAGTGAGTGTCTCTATGTGCCTTACATGTTCAAATGGTGAAATGGTGAAATGGTGGATATGTGTGTGTATCTGAGCATACAAGCCAATGTATGTGCATCCAAATACATAAACACCTGTGTATGCCATCTGATGGTGCACGTGCGCATGTTAGCATGAGCATGAATATGTGTGCATTTATGTTGGCATGTAAATACAAGTTTTTGTGTGTCTCCGTATGTGATGTTACGTATGAGAATATGTATATGTGCACATGTGTGAATGAAAGCAAGCATGTGAACGTATAAACATGTGTGCGAAACTATTAATTGTAAAGTAAAAGTATTAAAGAAATATGAAATATATAGTGAAACAAGGGTAAATAAAAGGAGAAACGTAAGATACTAACTCGGCGTGAAAGCATGGAGAAGTTTCCTTTTTTTTTTTTTTGGGTGGATGGTTTTTCGTGGAAGGAATAAAACTCTGCGTGAACGATAAGGGAAGGAAAAAAACGTGGAAGATGAGGAAAATTCGTTTCCTTATGCAGGATGTTCGAGAGGCGAAGGAAATGAGGTGCGTGGCTGTGATCTAAGGGAGAGCCACTGTGTGAGAAAACAAAAAGAGAAAGGAGGTCAATGCATGAGGGCACGTTTTGGGGGGGGGGGGGGGGGGGGAGAGAAGAAGAAGGAGATGGATTTGAATGATCTTTTGTGAGGGAGTACTGATAGATAGAGCTTGGATTCCGCGTTCTTTAAGAAGCCACATACCAAGAATCGGTAGTGGAGGCCGTTGGGATGGCAGAACCGCGTGGAATTTGTTTGTATCTGTAGTGAGTGTCAAGCTTGACTCCTGCCCGAATTCTCTCAGCTCATCATGTTTGGCAGCTATATTCTCCTGCTATGAAGTCGAGAAGATGTGCAAGCCTCTTCGTGTAGTCTTCTTACTACTGCATTTTCTTTTTTTTTTGAGACAATAAGAAAAGAGAGTAAATTAATGGAAAAAATTACAATGTGCATAGGGAAGCAGTGATCCCATCAGCCACAAGGGTTACAAGTTGAAGATTATGATAAGCCTATCACTGGAGTAATATTCTAATAGGCATTCTCTGCATCTACAAGGAGGAAGGGTCCTAATAGTATCAGTGAGATCCTGGGGGACATTTTTAATTGACTGCAGACTCTGCATACTAGAAAGATACAAAGATTTTCTAAGGGAACACAGAAAATTCCTTTTGCCATTATTAAAAAGAGATTGGTTTCTGCTAATCCATATATGCCATAAGATGTGACCCCACCATAGATTCCACAGAACCAGGTCAAGCTTATTGCAGCAGCCAAGAATAATCTCTCTAAGTCCCAGTTGAGGGAGCTTCTTGACAACAAGGATGGGGTCCAACAACTTCCAAAATTTTCAGGCATGCCAACAGTTAATGAAGAGATGGGTTAAATCCTCTTCCCTGCTACACAAAGATTAGTTTCCATTATTGGGATTTACTCTCTTGGCCCTGTTGCCAATCCACATACCATTATAAAGAATCAACCATTCCAAGTAGGAATGCTTGATGATGTAGGGGAAAGCCCAAGTGGCTTTGAACCTATATCTCCATTGATTGGCGGACCAACTGCATCCCCATCTGAGATTAAGCTTACTAGTCACACAGAGAACAGAGCCCCTGTTGTACTTGAACCTTTGCCACATATCTTTGGCAACATCCGCAATGTGGATGTTGTCGAACCTGCATTCCTCCAGCTTCAACTTCAAGAGGGACTTCCTTTCCAATAGAATCTGCAAACAGCCAGAGGAAAACTGAGTCAGTCCAAGCATATATTCATCAGAAACTAACTCACTTGAGTTGAAAAACCAAGCCTAATTTTTTATCCCAAGTTTGATGCATTTATGCTCTCTAATCTCTAATCTTTTATTATTCGATAAGGCAATCCATCCCAGCCAAGGAGATTCCTGAAGAAAAAAGTTAAGGTTAGAAGTAAACTTAAAGTTTGGGGAAAAGAAAGCTTTGACCTTCATCCACACAGACCAAAAGCTGTAAGAGAGGAGATTGCCAACAGGGGTAAAGGTGGAAGGGGAGATCACAATGTCCCACAAATGATTGTTAGTCCAAGCTTTGTAATTCTTGACATGAAACTTATGAATGTTTCTTTTCAGAAGGACATCCCAAATGTCTAAAGAGTTTAAAGCCCTGAAAACCCATTTAGCAGCCAAGTTTTCAACCATTTTTATAGGGCAGATGATACCTAACCCTCCTTCATGTTTAGGCAGCCAGCAGATCTTCCAAGAGACCTTAGGGACTTTATTAGTCTGTTCATTTCCACCCCACAAGAATCTTCTAGCGAGGGCAATTACCTGATTTAACTGCTTTTTTGAAGGTCTCCAACAAGCCAGGAAGTAAATCATAGAAGGGAGAATATAGTGCTTCAAAATGAAGCATTTGTGAGAGAGGGAAGCATAAATATTATACCACTTGAGCATTTTTTCCTTAAATTTGTGAAGCACCCAATCCCACCTTTGCTGCATAGTGACATTGAAACCCATGGGGATACCCAGTAACCCAAAGATAGCTTGATCCTCCAGGATAATATAACTAGAATTAGTAATGCAGTTGGGAATCACATGATTGGAAGACCTAAAAGCAGTTTTGGAGTGACTGATATGGGAACCACTAGCAAGACAAAAAGTTTTCAGAGAAGCCAAAAAATTTTCAGCATAGACAGGATCAGCAAGATTGCACATATTTGTATCATCTGCAAACATTTGAAGCCCAAGTTGGTGATTGGAGTTGGGAATGGGGATGCCTTTGATCTTTTCTCTGGACATTTCATGATTCACCAACCACCCAAGAGCATCACTGGATATGGCAAACAGAAGGGGGGCCAAGGGACACCCTTGTCTAATGGATCTAGCAATTTTAAAAGGGGGGCTAGTTGACCATTCAAAGAAACTCTTGACCAAGCATTACCAAAAAGGGTACTTACAAACTTAATAAACTTTTTCCCAATACCAATATCCTAGAGAGACTGAAGGATGAAGTCCCACTCAATTCTATCATAGGCCTTGTCAAAATCAATTTTGAAAAAGTAGTAGTCAAGATCTCTTTCATCAACATAATCAAAACCTTCCCAAAGAGAGATGATGGCATCAAGAATGTATCTACCTTTAATAAAACCTTTTTGCATAGGTAAAATGATAGTGTTCATGATAGGACTAAGCCTTCTAGCAAGGGCTGAAGCAAAAACTTTGTAGACAGAGTTGAGGCAAGTAATGGGTCTCTAGTTATTGAGATCTTCCTTAGGAACCTTTTTGTGGATGAGTCTAATAACCCCCATGTTCATATCAGAGGACAAGGTACCTTTCCTAGTGGCCTCTCTTCAAATCTCCAGAAGGTAAGGGGCAATGAAATCCTTAAGTTCCTTAAAAAATTCATTAGGAATTCCATCAATGCCAAGAGATTTACACAGTTTCAATTTATCAATGGTTTCTTTAAGCTCACCAATAGAGAGGGGCAGGTCCAGGAGAGCAGCCAGTCCCTAAGGGAGATTTTTCACCCTAACAGAAGCAATATGGGCCCAGGCTCTCTGGATGTCCTTCCCCCTCTTGGGTGGACTAGAGAAGACATTCATAAAGAAACTAGAGGCTTCATGTAAGCACTCTTCCATGTTTGGGAGCAGTACTAGCATTTCTTTTAGAAAGTACAGGAATGAAGTCCTTGTTTTTCTTTTGCTTGAGCAAGTCATACATATGTCTATTGGGTCTATCCATGTTCCTCTCCCAGAACCTTCTAGAGTTGGAAAGAGACCAGCTAGCTTCTAGATACTCCTCACATCTGAGTTTATGATTCAACTCAATGGACTCCACACAAGGGTTATTAGGATCATACATCTTAAGGGCTTCCAAGATTTTCTCTTTTTTGAGAGACCTAGCCTTAGACACTTTGTCCTTATAGAAGGTAAAAATCTTCTGGATATCCTTCACAGCATACTCCCAAATTTTGAAAGCAGAGGTGTTTTGGGAGAAGTGCCAGCTAATGGAAATATTAATTTGATTAATAATGGAGGGGAGCTTGAGCATTCTAGCATCAATGTGGGGCAAGCCTACTCTTAAGGGCTTAAAATTCCTCTTAAAAGTCAGACAGAGGGGAAAATGATCAGACAACAGTAGGGATTGGTTAGTAGTAGCACTAATCTCCCAAAAATCTTTACAATAAGTAGAATTAGTGTAGCACCTAGTCTAGCACCAAGGGCATTTTCATTAGACTGTCTAATTTTCCAGGTGATACCAGTATGCTCAGAGTGATCAATCAAATCATGAAAGTGACAAAGAGAGTACCAGCAGTTCTATTCAACACCATAAATATAGGACCCCTTTTTATTAAGTCTATCGTTAATGTTAGTAACCATATTGAAGTCTCCGATAATGTAGATATTACCTTGAAGGTTTTTTAACTCCTCCGAGCATTTTCTTCTCATGTTCCTGCAATTAGAGGCATAAAGACTGACTATACTTACCTCCATAGGGGAATTGAAGGAGACAACAACCCATTGAAAAGACGGACTTTTAATCACCCCTTTAATGAGGTGCCCAAGTTTCGGGTTAACACCAATGGCTGCACCTCCTTTTCCTTGGTCATGGTCAGTAAAAAACCATTTAAAGTGTGTATCAATGATTTTCAAATGGGTATCAAGCTTATGACCACCAATCTTCAGCTCCTAGAGACACATAACATCAGGGGACTTGGAAATGTTCCTTTTCCAATTATTAATGACTTTCGCTCTGACTGGATCAGTCAAACCTTTACTGTTAAAAGAAACCAAATTAAGGGAATCCATAAACAAAGAAAAAGAGAAAGGATCAAAGGAACTTAGATTTTCGAGGTCTTACTTGGTTGGAGATTAGAACTTCAGGTCCTAACCCCTTCTTTCCTTTTTAACTTACCTTGCAATTTGACCACAATATCGTTGACTTTATTAAGAGATGAAGGAAGTTCAGCTTCAACAGGAACCTCATGAGACATTTGCACCAAAAGATCTCCATCGACTTTGTTTATTTCATCCATTAAAGTATCATCATTAATGTCTGAAGCATACTTGGTATTGTGGGACTTTTTTTTCCAACTACATGCCACTCATTGAAAGTGTTAGAGTCTTCTAAAACCTATTTAACAAAGGAGTCCACTTGATTTACTTCATTTGGTTGATTAACAGGGCCATTTTCCTTGTCTGATTCACATTCATCTATGAAAGAATGATTAGTAACCTCAAGGAGAACACTGTAAGGATTAGACAACTTCCCTGATTTTCTTCTCGGGGGTTTAGGATTGAACTTTTTGGTGTTTGCCCCTGCATGACCATTTGAGGTGACCTTATTGAAAGGAGCATCATGACCATCTGCCTCAGGGGCTGAAGAAACATCATTAGAACTCGAGGGGGAAATATTAAGTAGAGGGAAGTCCTTGATAAGATGTCCCTGTTTAAAACACTTAAAGCAGGCATTACAAAGATTTCTATAAACAATTTGTTGTTCATGCAAAAATAATCCATCAGAGTCCTTAAGACTAGTTCTGTACTAGGACACTTGAGTGTCTTGGGACACTTAAGTGTCCTTCTTTCACAACAAATTGATTGATTTTCTTGATGACACCCTTGAGTCTTTGATGGCATACTCACTTGAATTTGATAGCCCACATCATGTACTTTTAGAGAAAAATATCATCTTTAACATTTTACCACTTCACATGAGTTATTAAATGAAGAAAAAAATAGGAATTTTTAAAAGCTCAACTTTTAGCATAACTGAAAAAATAACATTCAAACATGTTGACAAATTGGATATGTTTTAGTAAATGGAAAGCTATTCATGGACTTTGGTAGTGTAAAGCAAGTGTCTAGGGATCTCTGGAGAAGGTTGAACACTTCCATAAGTCATAAACATGGACTCAAAATTTTTCTTCTCTAGATCACTGCCATTTATTGCACCTTTTAAAGAATGGCTCACTATAATTTGTGTGTAAGTGAGATTGTAGAGAATTGGTAGGTTATCAATGGATAGCCTTCATACTAATTGAATGCATATTTTTATTCAAAGTTAGAAGGCCTCTGCTTTGAACTAATAGCCATTGCATTTGGTGCTGACTTTCTTGCTGAATTGGCAAAGCATATATTTTTATGTTCATGAAAAGAACATAGATCCAAAGGTGGAATAAAAAATTATGATGAAAAATAATAATTACTTAAATGCTATTCTAAGTATTAAACCTTCAAGAATATGCTTTCATGTCAGGTTTCATTCTTAATATCGTCAAATAATATGTGATCCGCAATGGTGATTGTGATAAGAATGAAAACAACTAGCATACATATTTCATTTGACAAAAAGAAGATGGCATCCATGATGGAAAAAATGAAATGTTTTCAAATGATCCTTATTGTTTTATGATATCGAAGATTATATCAAAGACTTTTGAGTATTATTTTTAGTATGTTTTGATGTGTGTAAGGGATTGTATGTTTATGCATATAACAACTATAGAAAAAAAATTTTGCTAAATATGTTAGAACTATATATTCTTTTGATTCTATATGTACATGATTCTTGTCTCTTGGTAGGAACTAGTATTTTCTTGGATATCAGGCTAAATGTTTGTAATTTGGCATTATTCCAATTGAATGTTAGTATTTGTATGTGGATATATTGGTTGATGTCCACACATATATCTACTTTGTTTGGTGTACATAGATCTTAAAAACTTGGTTGATTTTCAGAGATTGGTAGTTCCCTTATATTTACACCTTGTTTGATGTCTTATTTTTTTTTCTTCATGTGAAGAAATTGGATAACTGTACATGCTTTGTTATGTGTCCATAACCTATTCATGATTGTATCTATAGAATTTGGTTGATGCCCACACAACATAAGATTCTTGGTTGTGTCCAAAGACGTAAAAATTTTGGTGGATTTCAATAAATTATCTAGCCTCATATATGTAGGCTTTGGTTTGTTATGTCACACATTTTCTACTTGGTAACTTGAATGTGTACACCTTGGATGATGTCCATAAATTCTTTTGAGTCATATATATAGGCTTTAGCTTTTTGTTTTTGGTGACTAGAGTCATACCAGTTGATTTTATATGTGTATACATTGGTTGTTGTCTTCATACCTTGTTTGATTATTGGCATATTTGTACACCTCAGTGGATTCCCATAAGTTTGTTTGAACCATGTTTAGAACTAGTTGCTGTTTTTGGTGTACAAAGTCAAAATAATTGATTTTATTTGAATTGAAATGATTTTTCTAAGTGAGTTTGAGATTCATACTATCTGATCTATGTTTCAAGGAATGTTTATAATTTTTTCTTTCATATGATGAATCTTTTTCTTTTGATAAAAATACATTTGATTATGAATTTTCATCCTGTTCACTACCATAGCATCTTGAGAGGCTATTTACATGCATAGAAAACATGATTTATTTGTGTTTTATAATTTTGGATTAACCTTTGAATTATATTTAATATGTGTGGTAAAGGATTTTCTCAAATTCTCTTTGTAAAAGGTGTGTGATTTTTTGGAATATTATCAAAAAAGGACACTTAAGTGTCCTGTTTTGGTACCAAACTAGTGTTAATAAAAATAGACTGTTTACTCGGTTTAGACACATCGATTTCAATCATCAGCTCGAGGTCCCATTTGGGGTTGATACCACCAGTCCTAGACTTCTGTCCTAAAACTTTACCTAGCATAGAGCCAAGTTTGTTTAGCCAGGGGTAATAATCGACTGGGAGATCAGGGAAATCCACGGAAATTGGGAGTTTGGTAGGCTTGGGCCCTTTAGGGTTGAACCCAACATGGCATCTGAAGAAGGAGATAGGGATATTCCTAACAAGTCATTGCCCTTCTTTGATAACTTTGAGAGCACTGGTAGAATCATCAAAGAAAAATAGATAATAATTATTGGGTAAAAATTGCACCTGCTTAACGAAGAGCCCCCTAGATTCCCAGTTTGCTTTCATCCAGTTACTGAGGACGTCTTGAGCAGGTCTCGGCCCATGGCAGAGACCTATGACTACTCTCTCCGCTAACTGTCTATGCCAATTAGAGAGAGAGTTCCTATCAATGATGAACTCCTCCTCATCAGGTAAATCCTGACTACCTATATTCAAGAAATGAGGACATTCCTTTGCAGGCCCCTTGCCTTTCTCCGTTGTAGTGTGGGAGCGGGGGAGAGATCCATACCTATATCAGAGTCGATAGAAAAAGCATTATCAATGACCTGAACGTGAGTATTCTGTTGAGCAGAACGTTCTGGCGAGCGAATAATTTCTGCATAGGATCTTGAAGACGAGCACTTGAAGACAACATCTTGAAGCGAAATAGTCTCCCTCTTATGAGGGAGAAGGAGAGGCAAGAGCCACCACAACAGCGCTCAAGGCCCCGAGCCAGAGAGGCAACACCCAGAGAATAGCCCCCGAGGTCCCCAGCCGGGGAGGCCATGCACAGTAGAAACCCTAGCCCCACATGCACCGAGTGGAGCTTTTACTCAGAGCACGACCATCGCCCAATTCGAACCAACAAGTTGCATGTCTTAAGTCTTTTTAGGCCGCCTTGGTTTTGGAAAATCCTAGCCACTGCTGCATTTTTTTCCTTACAAAGGGAGTAGCAATTATTCAGCAATAACTTAGCATGGCACGATGGTGCATGGCATTCAAGTGTGCGCATGAACGGGAGAATGAACGGATGTGTTGAAACTGCTCTAGCTCCAATGTATTCAACTTGATGGTTGTGGTGTCCACAGAAGGCCACAACTCTCTCTTGGATCTTGGAGTTGACGTTGAATCCTGAATGGTGCTACTCAGTAGAGGAGGACTTTGGTGGATGGATGGTCAATATTATGAAAGATCAATTCGACTTTAGCTCTCATGCATCTCAAAGACATCTTAGCCAGCTCGCCATTCACTCCTACACGTTTTCGAGCCTTTTTTTTTAATGGAGGTTCAGTCGAGGCCTACTCCTCCGGACTTTAACTTTGAAATTGCAACTGTACAAGGAACGGCATAGTACCCATGGGACTCCCTTATCCCAGAAGAACAAGGGTCTACAAGACTGAGTTAAACGGCGGTCACAACCACCGTGGAGATGGACAAATGGTGGCACATCAGCCACATCCAACAACTTTCCAAGATACATATGTCCCTTACATGTTGCTGCAAGGGTTTGAACCCTCCCCCCGCCTCAAGAGGCGAGAGGCCCAACCACTAGGCCAGCAAACAAGTCCAACTTTGCCATCATTTAAGATGCACTGCCATCGTAGTTTTTTTTCTACACTAATGACGGACGGCTTGCAATTTAGTTAAACTTGACATTAATGCTCATGCCCTGATCTTTTGATGTTTTTCTTTTCGTTGCAAACTGTGAAAATCAATTGAGGATTTTTCACACTTGAATATTGACTATGTTTATGAATGGTTTACTTTTGACTAAAAGAATTTTTGTCGGATGTTGAGGACTCATATCAGAAAATATCACAGCTGAAATCTCATGACATATCAAAACAATGATGAATCAGAGTTGAAACAATTAATTTTTATGATAATTGAGGGGAGAACGTTTGCCGGTTCGAAGCAGGTTGAATTCATATTGCACTATGTATTTCAAGGAGAAGCTGTGCAGAAAAACAGACTCTATCATAACAAAAGAATAAGGGAACGTTGGCTATCGATGATATCTCTAAATGAAAAAGGAAGATATCTCGCATGATTGCAACTTGAGAGAACATCACAATCATGTTGGTGTAAATCACAAGCCTACACATTTGGCTTAGAAGACATCATGAAGACTCCACATGCATGAAGAACCATAGGAACATATGCTAGTGGTTTATTACCACTTTACCTCATTGTAAAAGTCTAATTTGAACTTAGAATCTTTTGTAATCACCTACCTAAGTGATTCGTGGAAAAGTAGATCACTTGATTGAGAGAATATCTCCAAACCTTTAGATGCTTGATCATAGGAAGCCAAAGATTTGAATTTGAATTCAAATCTTGCTTGTCTACTCCAAAGTTTGTTAACTTGTCAAGGGCATATCTCAGTCAATACTACACCAAATTCAGTGATTGAAAGCTTGTTGGATTTAACACAAAGTCTACTACACAGTTCTAAAAATTGAAGACATTCCATTCAGCAGATTCAGAGAAATCGTCGTCCAGGTGCTCACTGGTCTATCTCTGCTACATTCCTAAAAAGTCGGGGGTATAGCTAATTTTGCTAAATCAATTTCTCTAAGTATAGTTTGTCATTGTCATGGACAAAGGAAACCATCCTGAACCTAAGATTCCATGTGAACCCTGTATCTCATGATTGGTTCAGAATTAGGAGAAACCAATGCTCCCATTGCGTCCGAAATGTGCCAAAACCCTAAGATCGACTGTCTACTTGCCTGATTCGGATATCCAGAGCTCATGCTTCGAGTCGATGACATCATGATGACATCATCAAGTCGCAACCGCCCTTGGGAACCGCCCTTGAAAACCTATATAAGGAGGGGTTGGCCACATTCATAATCAGTCTTGCCAATGCCAGTCTTGGGAGCTCAAGGAGTCGTGACCTCCAAGTAAGTACTTTCAAGTTCCAGTTCTAGTTCTTGTCTTGTTCCTTGTTCTAGTCTAGTTCTTGGACATACTATCTTGTCCCCTTGTAATCTAGTAGTAGGAGATCCTGTCGAGTTCTTCCGTATATCCAGTTCATCTCCCAGAAGGGAGTTCTTGTAATCGAGACATCTTGTCTCATACTTACGATCCCGGGTTGTGGGATCTCCTATATCATCTCTAGTTGAGTTATTCATACCTATCAGTCCCGGGTTGTGGGACATCTTGTATCGATCGTATATTCTTGTATCGTTTCCCCTTCGTGGGTGATCTTGTAATCAGAAGTGTATTTCCGAAATCTTGTCTATTGTAGTCAGAGAGCACAATCTAGTGCTCCCCTGACATTTTGGCAAGACTATCTTCTATCCAAGACCAGACATCATGGAGAACGCTTATGAACAGATCGTAGCATCACTTCAGAGTCTCCAACAACAAGTCGAAGACCTAAGTCATCGACAGACACAAGTCGAGATGGGACATCCGGTGCATGTAGGTGCACTCCTCCAAGAATTACAAGAACGAATCGGGAGTCTTCAAGCGAATCAAAGGAGTATTCAAGTGAATCAACGGCCCAGTACATCATTTATGAAGGAACCCAAGATCTGCATGCCAGAAAAGTTCAATGGTGATCGCACAAAGTTTCGAGGATTCTTGCAACAAGTCAAATTGTACATTCGCATGCAGCCTGATAGATACCCTGATGATGCATCCAAGGTCGGTTTTATTGGAACCTTGCTCTATGGTCAAGCTTTATCATGGTTCGCCCCAATCTTGGAGAAGGATATGGCCGTACTTCATGACTATCAGGCATTTCTTGGAGAGCTTGTCGCCACATTTGGAGATGCAGACACGAGTCGAGTGGCAGAAACAAAACTTCGAAAGCTACGTCAAGGTAACCGCCCTGCCTCTACCTATGCATCAGAATTTAGGCAGTTGATATGTGACCTCACTTGGCATGAAGATTATTTCATAAGCCAATTTAGATGGGGCTTAAGGGATGATGTGAAGGACCTTCTACTCACGATGCCAGAGGTGAAGACATTGAATGAATACATCAACCAAGCCATTCAATGTGATAACCGCCTTTTTGAAAGGAAACAAGAAAAACAAGTAGAAGGAAGACCTCGCCAATGGAAACCTTTCCAGCCTACTCCTAGAGATGACACTATGCCCGAACCTATGCAGATAGATGTAACTAGGTTCCAGCCTCTAACACCACAAGAGAAACAAAGAAGGAGGGATAACAAATTATGTCTATATTGTGGAAACCCTGGCCACATTGCAGTTAATTGTCCCAACAAGAGAACGAACTCCAAAGTCGCAGCCACCCTTGTAGAGCAGGGAAACGAGGAAGTCCAGTTGTAAAAGAGACCATACAGCCGGACCATGATATACGAAAGGGTCTCATAATTCCATCCACACCCGTAGAAACATGTCTTGCCCCTGTCAAGTTAATCCTGTCTAAGAAGACCCTTTCCCTCATAGCTCTGGTAGATTCAGGAGCGTCCTCATGTTTCATTGATGAAGGACTCGTTAAGAAACATGGAATTCCAGTACTTCGAAAGAACAGACCAGTAGTAGCTGAAGTAGTAGATGGACGGCCTCTAGCATCGGGGAATATAACCATGGAAACCATACCACTAAGAGTATACCTTGGTGACCATGATTCACACATATGTTTCAATGTAATATCGAGTCCAGCAAATATGGTTATCATCGGAATGCCGTGGTTAAAGAAACATAATCCAAAAATTAATTGGGAAAAGAATAAAATCACCCGTCGAGATATCCAGAAGAACCCAACATATGTTGGAGCCAAAGCCTTCATACATGCAGTAAGGAAGGAACCTACATATATGATCTATGCCATACCAGCTCAAGAATCCAAGAAAGATGATCCAGTACAGCTACCCAATCAGTACAACAGCTTTAAAGATGTTTTTGAAAAGAAGAATGCAGATATCCTCCCACAGCATAGACCTTATGATTGCCCCATAGATCTTCAAGAGGGAACACAACCACCCTTTGGACCAATCTACAGACTATCTCCAGAGGAACTTACAGAACTACGCAAGAACATTGATGAGAATCTAGCAAAGGGGTTTATCAAACACTCGAAGTCTCCAGCAGGAGCTCCTATTCTATTTGTAAAGAAGAAGGATGGGACTCTCCGGATGTGTGTAGATTATCGTGGATTGAACAAAGTCACTATAAAAAACAGATACCCTCTACCACTCATATCAGAGCTCTTGGAACGCCTTGGAAAAGCAAAATTCTTCACGAAAATTGATCTTCGAGGAGCTTACAACCTTGTCAGGATTAAAGAAGGAGACGAATGGAAGACAGCATTTCGAACAAGGTATGGGCATTTTGAATATGTAGTTATGCCATTCAGTCTTACAAATGCTCCAGCTGTCTTCCAACATATGATGAATGATATTTTTCGAGAATATTTAGATGATTTTGTTGTAATATACCTTGATGATATCTTGATATTCTCCAAAAATCTAGAGGATCATGAAGATCATGTAAAGATAGTCCTAGAGAAACTAAGAGAAAAAGGATTGTATGCAAAATTGGAGAAGTGTTCTTTTCACAAGACAGAAGTGGAATTTTTAGGGTACATAGTATCAGATAAAGGAATTTTTATGGACCCTAAGAAGATTGAGACAATCCTTGATTGGCAACCACCTTCATGTGTTCGAGATGTACAATGTTTTTTGGGGTTTGCCAATTTCTACAGGATATTCATCAGAGATTACTCCAAGATAGTGACACCTCTTACCAAGCTTACAGGGAACTCCAAATTCTCATGGACCGAAGAAGCAGAGAAGGCCTTTCAGACCTTGAAATCAGCATTCACTACTGCTCCAATTCTAGTTCATCCTGATTCTAGTAAGCCCTTCTTCCTTGAGACAGATGCATCGGACTTTGCTCTAGGGGCCATTCTTTCCCAACATGGAGATGATGGACACCTACATCCAGTTGCATATCATTCAAGGAAGTTTTCCCCTCCAGAAATTAATTATGAAATTCATGATAAAGAACTCCTTGCCATAGTAGACGCGTTTGATACCTGGCGTCACCATCTAGAAGGAGCAGCTCATAAAGTCATTGTGTATTCAGATCACAAGAACCTGGAGTATTTTATGACCACCCGGATCCTCAATAGAAGGCAATCTCGATGGAGTAACTTTTTATCCAGATTCGACTTTGTCATCACATACCGTCCAGGACGTCATCAATGTCAGTCAGATGCCCTATCCAGAAGATCTTACCTTGCACCAAAGAAGGGTGAAGAGGCCTTTGATCAACAAGAGAGTGTATTACTCAAGCCTGAACATCTCCAGTTAGCAGCTATCTCTTCAACCCATCCTGAAGATTCAGCCTTGAATCATTTGATTCGTGAGAATCTACCGCAAGATGAATTATTTTGTAATGTTAAGCAAAAAACTCAAGAAGGAAAAGTCCAAGAAGTAAATGAATTCCAGGAAAAGGACGGGTTACTATTCTATCAGAACCTATTGTATGTCCCTCAAGGAAAGCCCAGGATCCAAGTACTTCAACAACGTCATGACAACCTTGCAGCAGGACATTTTGGAGTAAATAAAACCATAGAACTCATATCTAGGGATTTTTGGTGGCCTCAAATGTGGAAGGAAGTCAAAGAATATATCCGAACCTGTGACACTTGCAATAGATCTAAGGTACCACGACATAAGCCTCATGGCCTCTTGCAACCCTTACCTATTCCAGAAAGGCCATGGGCTTCATTATCTATGGATTTCATCACAGATCTACCAAAGTCAGATAAGTATGATGCCATTCTTGTTATTGTGGATAGATTCACAAAGATGGCACACTTCATTCCAACCACAAAGGCAATCACAGGTGCAGGCACTGCTAGACTCTTTCTCAGATACATCTTTAGGCTTCATGGATTGCCTCATGATATTGTCAGTGATCGAGGTCCTCAATTCATATCTAGCTTTTGGAACAGTCTTTGCAAGCTCCTTGGTGTTCAAGTTAAACTATCTACAGCAAATCATCCACAGACTGATGGACAAACAGAACGGGTGAATCAAGTCCTAGAGCAATATCTCCGTTGCACTAGCAACTATCACCAAAATGATTGGTTTGAGTTGTTACCCTTTGCAGAGTTTGCCTATAACAATAGTGTTCATGCATCTACTAAGCAAACTCCCTTCTTTGCAAACTATGGACAACATCCAAGGATGGATATACAACTCTCAAATCATGTCAAGAACCCAGCTGCCAGAGACAAGGCCCAGTACCTGATGGACATTCACAAAGAACTGAAGGAAGAGATCCATAAAGCTCAACAACAATATAAGTACTATGCAGATCAACATCGTGTCCAGAATCCATCGTACCAAATTGGGGATAAAGTATGGTTACTCCGAAACAATTTACAAACGTCAAGGCCTTGTGCAAAGCTAGATCATCAAAAGTTTGGTCCATTTACCATCTTGGCCAAGATTAATCCAGTCACCTTCAAGCTCCAGTTACCGAGTACCATGAGAATACATCCAGTTTTCCATGTATCCATGTTGGAACCATATCAGATTTCACCATTGAGGGGGGAGAGACCTAGTCCTTCACCACCTATCGAGATTGATGATCATGAAGAATTTGAAGTCGAGCATGTCCTAGATTCCAGAATATCCCGGGGAAGATTGGAATACCTTATTCATTGGAAAGGGTATGACATCAGTGATCGTACTTGGGAACCTGCAGAAAACCTTCAGAGAGCACCAATCAAGGTTCGAGAATTCCATAAGAGAAATCCAACGAAGCCGAGACCAGATAACATGACCGCTCCTCGTGGAACTCGTCGCTTGAGAGGGAGGTGATGTCATGGACAAAGGAAACCATCCTGAACCTAAGATTCCATGTGAACCCTGTATCTCATGATTGGTTCAGAATTAGGAGAAACCAATGCTCCCATTGCGTCCGAAATGTGCCAAAACCCTAAGATCGACTGTCTACTTGCCTGATTCGGATATCCAGAGCTCATGCTTCGAGTCGATGACATCATGATGACATCATCAAGTCGCAACCGCCCTTGGGAACCGCCCTTGAAAACCTATATAAGGAGGGGTTGGCCACATTCATAATCAGTCTTGCCAATGCCAGTCTTGGGAGCTCAAGGAGTCGTGACCTCCAAGTAAGTACTTTCAAGTTCCAGTTCTAGTTCTTGTCTTGTTCCTTGTTCTAGTCTAGTTCTTGGACATACTATCTTGTCCCCTTGTAATCTAGTAGTAGGAGATCCTGTCGAGTTCTTCCGTATATCCAGTTCATCTCCCAGAAGGGAGTTCTTGTAATCGAGACATCTTGTCTCATACTTACGATCCCGGGTTGTGGGATCTCCTGTATCATCTCTAGTTGAGTTATTCATACCTATCAGTCCCGGGTTGTGGGACATCTTGTATCGATCGTATATTCTTGTATCGTTTCCCCTTCGTGGGTGATCTTGTAATCAGAAGTGTATTTCCGAAATCTTGTCTATTGTAGTCAGAGAGCACAATCTAGTGCTCCCCTGACAGTCATTTTACATCATTCCACTTGAAAATGGTAGCTTAGTAAGTTAATTGAATACCCTTAGAAGGAATTTTATCAATTGCTACTGTGCTGGTCACACTGAGAAAAACATTCAGCAGGTGTCAAGACCAAAATAGAAGGTTTTCTTGAGTTTGTGACCTCTAGAGTTATGTGTTTTGATTCAATCATTGCACACATTATTTCCAAAGGACATAGGCTATTTCTTGGTGTCATTGGGAAGCTAAGGAAGTCTACTAATCAAATCTGAAGCTAAAGAGGGCTGGTGCAAAGCAGGTTTAGCAGTACCTACTCAGTCTCTTGGATCATCCATCCATCTTTCCCAACAGTGGTATCAGAGCAAATAAGGTAAAATGGGAGATGGTTTTCCTTAATTTATTGACAAATTGGATAGGAACAATTATCAAGCTTGGTCTCTAAGGATGAAGACCTACTTACAAGGAAGGAGTCTCTATGGATACATCTCAGGAGATGAGGAATTGCCCTCATTGAAAGCAAGAGGTTTGCCAACCAAGGAGGAGCAAGAAAAACTCAACACATGGTGTGCAAGGGATGCATTGGCAAGGTCTTATTTACTCAAATCTATATCTGACTTTCTTTTACCTCATATCAGAAATTGTAAGACTTCCCAAGAGACTTGGGAAACCTTGTCATCATATTTTTCCTCCAATACAAGGGCTAGGAAAAACCAGTTGTGGATTGAATTCACAACACTAAGGAAGCAACCTAAGCAAGCTGTTTCAGAATTTGTGACCAAGATCAAAGATGTTGCAGATCAATTAGCAAGCATAGGAGAAGAAATTGAAGAAGAACAAATTGTAAGGCAGGTAATTAATGGGATCAAGGCTGATGACAAGTGGGAAAGCTTCACCACTCCAATGGATCTCTACATGGACATGCACACTCCAGATCTTACAACTCTCATGGGACAACTATTTACACATGAAGCAAAGCTTACCAAGAGTGGAGATACATCCAAAGGTAACAACTCTTCTGCCCTATACACTGATAAGAAATCTAAGGATAAAGGCAAGAGTAAGAAGGTGGAAGATGAATGCTCTACCTCCCAAGCCAACTATGCAGGGAGAGGTAGATCTTCAAGAGGAAGGGGCAGAGGAGGTAAGCAAGGTAGGGGGAGACCCTATAACTCATCACCATGTAACATTTGTGGTTTATCAAATCACACCACAGATGAGTGTTATAGGAATTACAAAAATCAGAGAGGAAGAGGCTACCAAAGAGGTGGATACTCACAATCTAGAGGAAGGTTCAACCATCACCAAGGCCACAACAACAATTACAACAACAACTACAACAACAATTACAATGGCAACTACTAAGGAGGATTCAGAAACAGAAAGGACTACAACAACTACACAGAGGAGCACGATGACTCTCTCTTGATCATGAACATGACTTCAAAGTCAGGTACAAATGACGATCACTTATTTTATATTGATTTAGGGTGTTCAAATCATGTGGCTGGTAATGTTGCACTACTCTCTGATCTTGAGGAACCAAAAGGTAAACACCAAGTCCAAACAGGTGATGATACAAAGCATTCTGTAGTTAAAGTTGGCAATGTGAAAACTTATTATGGTAATCAGAATTTGTTGAGCAGAGTACTTTATGTACCTACAATTACAAAGAACTTAATGAGTGTTGGTCAGATTGTAGAGAAAAGGTTGCAGGTCAGATTCAATCAATATGGAGCATTTGTGGAGGACCCAAGACATGGATTCAAAAGGATAGCTAAAGGAGAAAAATCAGGTAGACTTTTCACTTTTGAGTTGGAAGATACAAAGAACATTGCATTGTACAGTTATAAAGATCAAACACTTTCAGAGCTTGAGATTTGGACAAGAGATTAGGGCACATTGGAGAAAGGACCTTGAAGCAAATGTGGAGGGACCAACGTGTGCTTGGGATACCTAATGTATCCAAGCAACATATGATTTACAATTGTGGTGCTTGTCAATTTGGTAATTCTCACAGGTTACCCTTCTCCAAGAAAGGATATATGCATGAAGACTATCGAGAGCTTGTACACACAGATGTGTGGGGACCTACCAAAGACCCCTCAGTCTCAGGTTCAAGGTACTATGTGTCTTTTATTGATGACTATAGCAGATGGACTGTATTATACTTTATGAAGCACAAGGATGAGGTATTTAATTGTTTTAAGAAATATCTTGCACTAGTTGAAAATCAGACAGGAAGAAATTTGAAGAGGCTAAGGTCAGATCGAGGAGGTGAGTACTTCTCCAATGAATTTGAGGACTTCTTGCAGGATAGAGGCATCAAAAGGGAAATAACCACAAGGTACTCTCCTGAACAGAATGGGGTAGCTAAAAGAAGAAATAGGTTAATTGTTGAAACAACTATATCTATGCTTAATGAGAAGAAATTACCTAACTATCTATGGGCAGAGAGTGTTTCTGCTGCCACCTATCTCATAAACAAGTTACCATCAAAGTCACTTGATGGTATGACACCATATGAAGCATGGCATGGTAAGAGACCATCATTGGATCACTGCAAAAGTTTTGGATGTGTAGCATATGTACACATTCCTTCACAGGTAAGAGGAAAGCTAGATCCAAAGGCTGAAAAATGTAGTTTCATTAAATATGATTTAAATAAAAAAGGTTACAGGTTTTATAACCCTACCAATAAGGGATTTATGGTAAGCAGAGATGTGATCTTTGATGAGAATGATTCTTGGTATGAGAATGAATGCAGGAAGGTCAAACTACCCTATTATTTGGAAGAAGAATTTCCAAAACTTACAAAGGAGGAACCTACTCAGGATGGAGAATCAAGTTCAGATGATGAAGATACAATCAACCTTGAAGAGTTCAAGGCATGGAAGTCCAAAGGCAAAATGAAGATGAAGAAGCTTGAAGACATACCTGAATCTTCAACTCAATCAATCAGGAGATCTGAGACAGAAAGCAAAAAACCTATCAGATATGGGTATGATACATCTCTTGCTACTAAACATTCAGTTTATCTTGCAAAGGACTTGTCAAATGAAGAACCAGGTTCATATGAAGAAGCAATCACCAAATCAGAATGGAAAGAAGCTATGGATGAGGAGATTGAAGCACTCAAGGAGAGTGATACATGGGATTTAGTACCCAAGAAGGACTCCATGAAGGTAATAGAATCCAGATGGATCTATAAATTGAAAAGAAATTCTGATGGCACAATTAACAGGTACAAGGCCAGATTGAAGAAACATTTTCTCATGTGGCCAAGATGCCAACAATCAGAGTGTTGGTGAGTGTGGCTGCATCAAAGAATTGGAACATGTACCAATTGGATGTCAAGAATGCTTTTTTGAATGGATGGATCTCAGAAGAGGTTTACATGTCACAACCTCCTGGCTATGAAGACCCTAAGAAGGTAACTTATGTTTGCAAATTAAAGAAAGCTTTATATGGATTAAAGCAGGCACCTAGGGCATGGAATTACAGGCTAGCTACATACCTCCAAGACCAAGGTTTTGTCATGAGTAAGGCTGACACTTCTCTGTTCATTAAGAGAAGTAATTCAGAGGTAATCTATCTTTGTGTTTATGTTGATGACATCATCATTACATGCAATGATGTCAATGGAATCAAAAGCATCAAAATCCAGATGATGAAGGAATTCAAGATCAATGATCTTGGATTATTGAAGTATTTTTTAGGGCTTGAATTAGTTTACACTAATTCAGGAATATACATTACTCAGAAGAAGTATGTACAAGATATGTTGAAGAAATTTCAATTGCAAGATGCTAAAGCAGCAAGCACTCCAATGGAGGTGAACTTAAAGCTAAGTGCCCATGAAGGTGATGAAGTCCAAGACATTACAGGTTATCAAAGTATGGTGGGTAGCATGAACTATGCTACTCTAACCAGAATTGACATTGCATATGGAGTTAGTGTGCTAAGTAAATTTATGCACAAGCCAAGGATACCTCACTTAGAGGCTGCCAAAAGAATCTTGAAGTATCTCAAGGGTACATAGAACCATGGTTTGTATTTTCCTTACACTTCAGATATTGATATAAAAGTTTATTCAGATGCAAATTGGGCAGGATGCAAGGATGATAGGAGAAGCACTTCAGGATACATTTCTTTTGCAGGAGACAAACCAATCTCATGGTCTGCAAAGAAGCAACCAACTGTAGCATTGTCTTCTACAGAGGCAGAATATAGAGGGCTAGCTAATGCTACTCAAGAAGCAATTTGGATTAAGCTTTTGTACATAGAATTGGGCTTATATACTAGGCCTCTAATTATCTTTGGAGATAATACAAGTTCTCTTCACCTTGCAGCTAATCCTATCTATCATGCTAGGACAAAACACATAGAAGTACATTACCATTATGTGAGGGAGAAGTTGCTTAGCAAGGACATTCAATTGACCTATGTGTCAACCAACATGCAATGTGCAGATTTGCTGACTAAAGCTTTGGATGGGACCAAACTTTGCAGGTTCAAATCTATGATTGGATTGCAGGATATATTTGAAGATGAAGATGAAGACTTAAGCCAAAATTTTTGGCTTGAGGGGGAGCTGTTGGTGTAAATCACAAGCCTACACATTTGGCTTGGAAGACATCATGAAGACTCCACATGCATGAAGAACCATAGGAACATATGCTAGTGGTTTATTACCACTTTACCTCATTATAAAAGTCTAATTTGACTTAGGATCTTTTGTAATCACCTACCTAAGTGATTCGTGGAAAAGTAGATCACTTGATTGAGAGAACATCTCCAAACTTTTAGATGCTTGATCATAGGAAGCCAAAGATTTGAATTTGAATTCAAATCCTAAGTCATTTCCTATAAAATTGGATGTGAAAAAGTCGTGGGTAGATCACTCCATTCCCGAGGCTCATTTTGTTGAGCTTGAGTGTGTCTAAAGACTATACCATAGCCTACATCTCTCTATACCATTAGACAATGCTAGTATGCCAATGGGATTGTATACAAGTGTTAATTACTAGCTACATTTACATCATTCATCTCTGTGTTCAGTGCTTGTCTACTCCAAAGTCTGTTAACTTGTCAAGCGCATATCTCAGTCAATACTACACCAAATTCAGTGATTCAAAGCTTGTTGGATTCAGCTTGAAGTTTACTAAACACTATCAAAAATTGAAGACATTCTAGTTAGCAGACTCAGAGAAATGGTCGTCGAGGTGCTCACTGGTCTATCTCTGCTACAGTCCTAAAAAGTCGGGGGTATAGCTAATTTTGCTAAATCAATTTCTCTGAGTATAGTTTGTCATTTTACATCATTCCACTTGCAAATGGTAGCTTACTAAGTTAGTTGAATACCCTTAGAAGGAATTTTATCAATTGCTACTGTGCTGGTCACACTGAGCAAAACATTCAGCAAGTGTCAAGACCAAAATAGAAGGTTTTCTTGAGTTTGTGACCTCCAAAGTTATCTGTTTTGATTTAATCATTGCACACATCATTTCCAAAGGACATAGGCTATTCCTTGGTGTCATTGGGAAGGTAAGGAAGTCTACTAATCAAATCTGAAGCTAAAGAGGGCTGGTGCAAAGCAGGTTTAGCAATACCTACTCAGTCTCTTGGATAATCCATCCATCTTTCCCAACAAAATCAAACAAATGATTAAGGCTCAATCATGCCAAATATATATTGAGTTCTCTCACAGTTTCTAATATTCCACTTGTAGTTTCATACGAATGTACCTCATTATGCATTTTGAGATTTTGAAATGTGACGTTGGTTTGTGACTTCTGTATATGAATCTGAAGTAAGATTTTATGTCACATCTTACTAGTTTCTTTTCCTAGCCTAATGATCCGGTAATCAAGGAGTATTTAGAGTACGTTGAAGACTTATGTTTACCTCAAATTAGAATGTCAATGTATAATAAAGAACAATGCATTTCTGATCTTTGTCTACTTTTATCATCTGGCAGAAAAGGTAATCTTTAAAGTGAACTGTTTTAAGTGGCTTGATTTGATTGTAATTCCACAAGCACAAAGTAATTCCAGGAGTAATTCTTCCTATAAACAAGCTCTTGGGCACGAACATACAATATTCTCTTAGAAAATGATGTTGAAAGTGGGCAGCTTGTTAGCCATAAACAAATCATGTTTCCTTTGAAATTGATGTATATTGGGAAGGACTATAAAATATATAAATGAAACATGGAAAAAATACAAGAAGAAAACTAGAGAGAATTTCAAATGTTTAGGATGTTTCCATACCCCCTGTGAAGGAAACCCTCTCACAAGCAACTTACTCCATTTTCCAATTGGTTGTTGATGCTTGATACAATAACTTCCACACCCAACTACACTCCTTTGCATCAATAATCTGCTTGATGATAAATATCATAATTAAGGCTTGCTTGATCTCTCTTACTTTGATCCTTTGATCTGCAATTTATGAGGTTTGTCTTTGCTTTTCCCCTCCTTTTGTGAACCCCGTGCAAACACACACACATACACACACACATACACATACACATACACACACACATACACACACACATACACACACATATACACACATACACACATACACACACACACAGATTACACACACACATACACATGCTACAGACGTATATACACACATAGACACACACATAGACACACACACATACACACATAGACACACACACACATAGAGACATACACACACATAAAAACACACACACATACACACATGAACATTCATATACACACACATATAAACACACATATAAACACACATAGACAAACACATACAGACATAGACACACACACATACACACATAGACTCACACACACACAAAGACACATACACACTTACACACACACACATCCACACAAATTTACACACACACACACACAAATGCATACACACACATATATACACATACACATGTATATACACATACACATGTATATACACACATTGACACACACATACATACATACATAGACACACACACACATATAAATACATAGACACACACACATATACACACATACACACAGATTTACACACACACATACACATGCATACAAACACATATATGCACATACACATGTATATACAAACATAGACACACACATACACACATAAAAACACACACATACACATATAGACACACACACACACATACACATGCACATACACACATAGACACATACACACACATACATGTTGGAGGAGATGGTGCATAGTCACAAGAGATGAAATGGTGTAGCTATATCCTACTTCACACCTACTAAGAATGATGGCTAGAAAGTGTAGAGGGCCTCTTTATCTAGCTACTGAACATAAATAATCACATCTTTTGCTTGAAAGATGATCCACAGCTTGAAGGATCAAAACAGATAGGTTGGAAGATAGTGCAAGATAAAAAACTTGCTATTTTAGTTCATACACATGTCCAATGTTTTGAACAATTCTTTGAGCACAGTAGCAATTGGCTTGATTCCTTTTGGGGAACTCTACTTAACCTAATACACTAGCAATCATGAGTGATTTTATAAAAAATGCTGGAATACATGTAGAGAAAGCTGTTTAGCACATCATACTATCATCCCAACATTTATGGGCTATGATTGTCAACAGACTAGTGAGTAAAGATTAGTTAACATCTAATGATCCCGAGAAGCATTGCTAATGAAACTTTGTAGAATTATACTAGACACTATGCTGATTGTACCTTGCTTTAAATCATGGAAAATCATCAACTAGATAGTGAGAACAAGGTATAAGAAGATCAGTGTTCTGATGGAGTTATCATAGAGAAGTGAAGTGAGAATGTAATGATCGTATATATATTAAAGCTTGTAGAAATACAATGTCATTGGCAATCTAACATCTATCAATGTGTGAGAGGTGGATGAGATATGATATGAGCAATCATTTCACAGTGAATATCCTTCAAAATGATCTCATGGGCTCGAGATACACACTGAGATGGGCTTGAGATACACGCGGGTCTTTTAGATCCTCTTTTTATTATTGTACTTGGAGCCAAAGTTTGAATTCAATTTCAAACATCTACATAAAAGTGAATGCTAAAGTATAGGATAGATTCCCTCATCACTGAACAACCAAAATGATTCGTGATTTAGAGTTTCCTAACTCCACATGGATACAATCCACTTTTACAAAGGTAAATGTGAAGTAATTTTACAAGAGATTGAACATATGAAGCCTTGCATAGGCACTGCCAATCAATCGAGCATGAGCTACTCAACCAAGATTGTGGGCTTGGTTTCAATTGAACCAACAATACACACACACACACACATAGATTTACACACACACACATACACACGCACATATATACACACATAGACACACATACATACACACATATACACACAAATACACACATATACACACACATACACACATATACACACACACATACACACACACATATTCACATACACACACATACACAGATATTTACGCACACACATACACATACATATAGACACATATATACACATACACATGTATATACACACATAGACACACACACACATACACACATAGACACACACACATACATACATAGACACACACACACACAGATACACAAATAGACACACACACACACACAAACACACACACACACACAAACACACACACATACACACACACATACACACACACATACACACATATGTACACATACACATACACATACAAAGATGTACACACACAGATACACATGCATACACACACAAATATTCATAAACGCACATATATACACACATAGACACACACAGACATGCACACATAGACACACACACAGACACATACACACATAGACACATACACACACATAAACACACACACTTACATACACACATACCCATGCATACACACACATGTATAAACACATAGACACACACATACACACATAGGCACACACATACACACATAGACACACATACATATACACACACATACACACATAGAAACATACATACATACACACACACATACACACACATTTACACACACACATTTACACACACACATACACACACATATATACACATACACACATAGACACACACACATACACACATAGACACGCACACACATACACACAGACATACACACATAGACACATACATGCACATACACACACACATAGACATAGATTTACACATACATACACATGCATACAAACACATATATACACATACACACATATATACACACATAGACACACACATACACACATAGACACACACATACACACATAGACACACACATATACACACACACATACACACACATAATATACACATAGACACATACACACACATAAAAACACACACACATACACACAGATTTACACACACACATACACATGCATACACACACACATATATACACACATAAACAAACTCATACACACATAGGCACACACACATAGACAGACACACATATACACATAGACACATACACACTTACACACACACACACATACACACATCCACGCATATTTACACACACATACACATGCATACACACACATATATACACATACACATGTATATATACACATAGACATACACATACGTACATAGGGACACACACATAAACACTTAGACACACAGATACACACATACACATACACACACATACAAACATCGACACATACACACACACATACACACATATTTACACACACACACATACACATGCGTGCACGCACATATATACACATACACACGTACATACAGACATAGACACACACACATACACGTATAGACACACACACACATACACACACACATACACACACAATCACACATACATGTTGGAGGAGATCATGGATAGTCACAAGAGATGAAATGGTGCAGCTATATCATGCTTCACACCTGCTAAGAATGATGGTTGGTGGAGGATCAAAACTGATAGGTCGAAAGAAAATGCAACATCAGAAACTTGCTATTTTAGTTCATACACATGTCCTATGTTTTGAACAATTCTCTAAGCATAGCAACGATTGGCTTAATTGCTTTTGGGGAACTCTAATTGAACAATCATGAGTGATTTCATAAAAAATGGTGGATTACATGCAGAGAAAGATGTTTAGCAAATCATAAATGATCTCATGGGCTCAAGGTACATGCTGAGATGGGCTCGAGATATAGTTAGATCCTCTTTTTATAATTGTACTTGGAGTCAAAGTTTGGATTCAAATTCAAACATCTACCTAAAAGTGAATGCTAAAGTATAGGATAGATTCCCTCATCACTCAACAACCACAATGGTTCGTGATTTAGAGCTTGCTAACTCCATGTGGATACAATCCACTTTTACAAAGGTAAATGTGAAGTAATTTAACAAGAGGTTGAACATATGAAGCCTTGCATAGGCTATTCCAATTAATCAAGGATGAGCTACTCAACCAAGATTGTGGGCTTAGTTTTAATTGCACCAACAATACACACACATACACATAGATTTACACAAAGACATACACATGCATACACACGCACATATATATATACATAGACAAACAGACATACACACATAGACACACACACACACACACATACAGACATATACACATACACTTGCACACATATACACACACAAAGACACATACACAAACACATACACGCACACATACACACACATAGACACATAGACACACACACACATGTACACATGCATACGGATACATACACATGCACACATACACACACATAGACACATACACACACATACACACACACATGCACACATATTTACACACACACACACATACACATGCATACAAACACATATATACACATACACATGTATATAGACACATAAACACACACATACATACACACATAGATACACACACATACGCACATAGACACACACACATACACACATAGATGCACACACATACACACACACATACACACACATACACACACATACACACACATACACACATAGACACATATACACACATACACACACACTTACACACACATACATACATATTTACACACACACATACACATGCATATAGACACATATATACACATACACACATATACACACATAGACACACACATAGACACACACATACATACACACACACATACACACACATAGACACATACAGACACATATATGCATACACACACATAGAGACACACATACACACACATGCATACATATGCATGCATAATGCATATGCATATGTGTATGCGTACATACATACTTACATGCATACACACACATAGACACATATACACACATACACACACACACATACACACAAATTTAGACACACACTTACACATGCATACACACACACACACATATAAACACATAGACACACAGATTTACACATAGATATACACACATACATACACACATAGACACACACACACATACACACATACAGACACATACACACACATACATGCACATACACACACATACACACACACATATACACACACACACATACACACATTTGCACACATGCATAGACATGCATACGGACACATATATACACATACACACGTATATACACACATCGACACACACATACTTACACACATACGCACACAGACACACACATTGTCACATACACATATGCACATAGACACACACACACACACATACACACACATACATACACATACTTAGATAGATACATACACACACACATACATTTACACACACACATACACATGCATACAATCACATATATACACATACACACACATAAACAAATAGACACACACACATATACAGATACACAGACCTATATGCATACACACACACATAGAGACAGACATACACACACATACACACACATATGCATACATATGCATACATAATGCATATGCACATGCATACATACATACTTACATGCATACACACACATACACACACACATGCATACATATGCATACATAATGCACATGCATATGCATACATACATACTTACATGCATACACACACATACATATACACACATACACACCTTCGCATATACACCTACAAACACATACAAACACATATATGTACTTACATATACATACACACATATACACACATGCATATACACATATGCATGCATACACACATACACATGCATACACATACATATACACACACATACATATACATACATATACGTATATGCACATGAGGTCATATGCATACCTGCCCACAAACATACACACATACACATGCATACACATACATATACACATACATACATATATATACATATACATATATGCACATCAGGTCACATGCATACCTGCCCACAAACATACACACATACATACACATGCATATATATGTAGGCATGCATAGAGAGTGCACACATACACATGCATACACATATACATATACATACACATCTCCATATACATACACATACATATACACAAACACACGTACATATACATGCATACATATGTTCACACATATATTGATCTCTAACCTATTTCTTTTATATGTACAGACAATATCGATCCTCCTAGAGAGAGAAAGTTCAAACTCACTCTCATAAAAATTCTTATGAGAGCAAGAGTTCTGCTTGATACCTTAGGGATCATCATGCATGAGTACTCAGAGATGCATGATGATGAGTTGGATTTTACAATCTAGATGCTTACCTATCGACTAGAGGAGGGCTGTTCTGCGGCTCCACATGCAGGAAGAGAACTATCTGCTAATAGGTATGTTTTTTTTTCCACAATTTTTTTTAATGATATTATAACACAGATTTTTATTTATTTTTATCTATCTATTTTCAGGACACCTATACCACCTCTAGATCATGAGAGTAGAACACAGATGCCTATGAGGACATGCATAGGCATCCTAGGGCTGGAGAGCAATATAGAGCTAGAGGGAAATATAGTGTATATAGGGAATGGATTGGAGCTCAAGAGAAGAATGCGAGCATTATGAGACTCCTACCTGTACCTTGTCCACTTGCAGTGGATGTAAGTATAAGTTTTACATATAAATTGAAATAAATATCTTATGGTTTTTTACATGTTTTTTTTTTTAATTTTTGTAGTGAGCATGATGAGAGGGATAAAAAATATGTACTTAATTCACATAAAAAGGTATATATGTATGTATATATATACATACATATATATATGTGTATATATGTATGTATATACACATACACATACATACACACACACATACACATGCATACGCACATATAGATACACATGCATACACACAGATACATATATACATACATATATGTATGTATATATATTATATATATATATATATATATATATATATATATATATATATATATATATATATATATATATATATATATATATATATATATATATATATATATATATACATACATATATATGTGTATATATGTATGTATATATATACATACACACACACACACACACATATATATATATATATATATATATATATATATATATATATATATATATAATTTATTTATAAAGTTAGATATATATATACTGTTATCTATATATATACACTATTATAAATATAAAAATAATCCTATATATATATATATGTATATATATATCTAATTTTAAAACTATATATATATATATATATATAAATATATATATATATATATATATATATATATATATATATATATATATATATATATATATATATATATATATATATATATATATATATATATATATATATATATATATATATATGTGTGTGTGTGTGTGTGTGTGTGTGTGTGTGCGTGTGTGTGTGAGAAACCCTATTTTAGAAACCATAATTTTGAAACACTTATTTTGATATTAGGGTTTTACAAACCTTAATTTAGAGAACCTAATTCAGCCTTTTAGCCATATGGTTGAAGTATATGTACACATTGCATTATTCCTCCGACCACCTACTAGAGAGATGTCTCTCCTCCCAACCTTATGCCTCTATATAAAGCTACTCGAATCAATGAGGATCATAATATATATAAAGATACATACACATCATGGAGATACACATACATAAATATAAAATGATGGAGTAGATACAGATGCATCAAACATACATGCAGCCTATATGCACACATGTATACATATACATCCATACATATTTAGATGTACACATTTACACATATACATATATACACATCACATATACATGCCTACATGCACACATGTATACTTATACATGCATACACAATTATGAACACACCTACATAAACTATAGAAATGCATATGCATACATAAACGTGCAAACTAACATATGTATACATATATCACACACATGCACACACATATACATACATGAAACACACATATGTGCATACTAACACGTGTATACATATAATACACATGAGTACACACACATGTGCATACATATATGACAAAAGTTTTCTCCTAAAAAATAAAGCTATATATAAAATTTTAGGCATACCCTGGAGCTTCATGTTCTAAATTAAAGGAACATGATTTCATCGCTCTAGTGGGATTCATCGATATTCTAGTTGAATAAAGAAGAATCTATTATCTGATATCCATTCAAATGATTCAAGTTATTGATTGCTAACTAGAGTAGGATTTACTGTCTAATCTACTCATATGTTTTCATTATTGCCATCATTTTGGTAAGACATCACTATAGTCTCATCTTCATTATCCTTATTGATTTCGTTTACTTCTTCTATTGTTAAATCTGTGTTCTCATGAATGATATCATCTATTGATGGACTAATATCAATTTTTGGTAATTCCTCATCATCATCATTAGAATCAACATGTAGAGTATTATCCTCTTCATCAAGAAGATTAGTATCATTGTCATGTAGAATGTTTCTAATTTCTCTTTTAGATGTTGATGTATCAGTATCTAATGGTGAGTCATCAAGAGGAATTTCTTCGATCCCTATAACAATAAACTGCTCAAACATGGACGTACCTCTAGGTTGAACATGAATGAATTGCCACCAAGGATGAGCATCAGGGTTTATATAAAGAAAATGCTTGTTCCATATGCCTAGGAAGAATATATGGTTCTCTAGTAGATTGCATTACCTTCAAAGAATCAATTGCCCAAAACCCAAATAATTCCTTGCTCAATATGGAATTACTACCTTTATACTCGGCTCAAAACCATTCAACCTTCAAAATGACCTATCAAAATATATATAAAAAAAAAACCATTAGTAGGTTCTTAAAAAATTGACAAACTCTATCATAAAAAATATAAACTTTTTTCTACCTGTTTGAATGTACGAAATGATATTTTGTAAATACCAACAACAGTTTCCACGTAACCAAGTTTTCCATCTATAAGGTTCGTGTCTTTTGAGCTAGCACGTGATAGTTGCTTGAAAGAAGAAACAATGCTAGAATCCTCTTTTTTACATAAAGAATCAATAACTTTGATTATAATATGCTTTCCAAAAGCCCACATATTAGTGAACATTCAAACCTACAAAAGAAATTAAATTAGTAAAGTTCCCATAAATTGCTCGACCCAAAACATCCATCGAGTGTTGACAACACCTGCAATCTCTATTTTATCTACAAGACAGACTAATAAATGAACATGAATATCAAAAAATGAAGTAGGAAGCTCTTTCTCCATCAAACATAGTAGCTCTTTGCATTCACATTTCTTTTGTGGGATCGGTTTTTGTCAATCTCTTTTGATATAATCCACCTATACACATCATAAAAAAAGTATAAAAAAATTAATTAAAAAATGTAAAGATATCAAATATTCATATATATTAAATATGAAAGTAGCATAATTACCATATACAAGATCCAAGATGATAGATCACGTCTTGTACTCCTTCCGTTGTAGATCCATCGATGACCAAAGGTAAAATGTGCTTCAAAAAGTTATGCCAATCATGAATCTTTAACCCAGATAAGATCTTATCATCCATGGTAAACATGCTCTTGAAAGATGATCCATATCCTGTAGGATTCTGAATCAATTGAATCGTATTGTTGATAGTCTGTATCTCTTTTGTCGTAAGTACCCAAGGAGTAGGTGCATAAGTGGCTTCCTCTTGATGTCTATCAAAAACTGGCCCTAAGTTTGGTTTTGAGTTTTGGTCCTTCAAATCATTCATTGATGCTATGGTGTCTTTTAATCCAAGAAGATGTTGCCATAATGAATAACCAATATTCTTGAATATATGCATAGGATCAAGAAGATGACATACTTTTAACTCTTTCCAGTACTTCAAAGAATACCATATTGATATATTCACTGTGAGTGACAATTTTCCTTTACCTCTCTTCACATTGTGATTATCTTCATCGTCACTAAAGATTTTTGATTCTCGATCTATCAAAGATCCATCTGTACATTTTTTATACCAATCCATAGGCATCCTTGGTTTTGGACACTGACCTATTTCAAGCTTTCCATTAAAATGTATCGCTTCTCTTTTACATCCTCATGGATGGTCATCAGGCAAGAATCGTTGAAGTCGAAGATAAATATTTTTGTTCAGATTCTTAGTATAGATTGATCTCAATGAATCACCACAATATGGATAAGCTTTATAACCCTTAGTAGATACTCTTGCATCAAAAAACGATAAAAATATAATTATATTAACTCACATTTAGCTTTATGCATATTGAATAAAAAAATTATAGCAATACCTGAACAAACACCATATCTTGCAAAATCATGAATAGTCCAAGCCAAAATACCACGAACCATTATATTTCATTAATGCTTTTTGATACATCAACGACATTAATGCCTCTCCATAACTCTTGGAGATCATCAATGAGAGGAGCAAGATATATATTCATATCTTTAACTTGTCTTTTTCCTAGGATTAAAAGTGAAACCATTAAATGTTCGTTTTTAATGCTAGGATATGGCACAAGATTGTAGTTTAGGATACCACTAGCCATGTTCAACATTTACTAGATTTCATGAAGAATGGATTAACTCCATCTAATGCAACTCCTAACTTTGGATTCTATGGATTTTGTGCAAAACTAGGCCATGTAGAATCAATTTGCTGAAAAGCAACACTATCACTTGGAATTCTAATTATTCCATCAATACTTTTATGGTCATGTCCCCATGTCAAAAGGTTTGATAATTTGGGGCTTTGAAACATATGTCTAATCCATGGAGCCAATGGAAAATGTCTCAATACCTTTTTTGGGATTTTACCTTCTTCATCCTTATATCGAAGAGGTTGACATTTTGGACATGTCAAACAGTCTGCATCTTCACCTCGATATAAAATACAATTTTTAGGGCATGCATGTATACATTGATAGTCTATACCAAGATTGTGAATTATCTTCTTCAATTCATCATGTGAGGTAGGAAGAATATTCTTAGTTGGTAAAAATGTTTCAGATATTAACGTGTAAGTTCATGAAAAAAAGACATAGTAATAAATATAAATAAACGAATCATTAGGGGAAAAAATGAACCCTGCATGGGCCTTTTAGATTAAGGAGTGATTAGAGATGGACCAATGAGAAGATGGTGGTGGCCACAATCTAGTGTGTTAACTACATAGGGTAGGCATAGGCTTCCATGGTTTTTATGTGGTCAAAGAGGAGAAAACCAGCTAGAAGGTGTGGTTTTTCTTAATTGAATGGTTTTGAAAACCTCGCAGATGAATAATAGCCCTTGGATATGCTCGAAGATCCAAAGACTGGGGTTGATTTGCAAAAGTCAAGGCATCCTTGCATTTTGGCCCTTGCATGTGTAAAGCATCCAATGGTTGGATTTGAACAAGCCAAAAAAAGGCGCCTTTGCACTAGGATCGTTGGATGAGGACTTCAATCAGATGGCACACATGTGTTGGCAGAGATTTTCGGTGCAATACTTGTGGAGCATTGGATGTTTGAAGGATCGAACGGCTGAGATTGAAGGCTCCAAAGCTGAAGGCCCCTTTCGTCCTCAACCTTTGGACGCATCATCTATCGGACGGCTCAGAGAGCTTCCAGAAAGTACATCAGCCCCAAATGCGCTATAGTGTTGGATGGAGGCCATATTCGACGATCGCGATGGCTGCCCCGAAATCGGCTCAGGCCCAAATGCGCTATAGCATTGGATTGGATACGATCTAATGGTCCAAATGTGTGCAGAAGCATGCCAAAAGCCTGCGCAAATAGCTCCAAAAATGCATGATTCATCATACACTCTCTCTCTAGAGTCCAATCAAGCTAAATCTTAGCCATTGAGATCAACAATCCAAAGGCACAAACCATTCCAATTTATTCATTGGAATAAAAAGCCTATCAAATAATATCTTATTTGAGAATACCACTCGTGGTTTTATATTTCCTCTTAATCACCTTGATTAAGCATTTTAATCCCTAAAAATTAGGAATCATTACAAGGTCCATGCAGGGCTCACTTTTTCCCCTAATGTACACACACACACACGTATATATATGCGTGTGTGTATATATATATCTATGTGTGTGTGTGTGTTTTATATGTGTATATGTATGTATGTATACATATGCATATATGTATGTATGTGTATGTATGTATATATGTGTATGTATGTATGTATGTGTATGTATGTATGAATGTGTATGTATGTATGTATGGTGTATGTATGCATGTGTAGCTATGTCTATTTGATTTGGATTTTAATTCTCTTTTTGTTTATTGTCGTTTGCAGACTTTCATATAGATATCTAGACCACTAAATCATTGGGTTGTCTACCATTTTATGGTCAATCATTTCCCTGCCTTGCTCAACAAGACTTACATGTTTGTTTGCAAATATAAAGTATCAATTAGCTATGGAGGTATTAGGTAGTTTGGAAAATAGGAGAAGCAAATTTATTTGGAAGATATTGAAAGATGGATGAATAGTTTTAAAGGGTCGGAACTCAAAAAGCATCCATTCAATGCAATTTCTTGTTCTTACCTTAGCTAACATAAGAACAAGAACCTGCATTGAATGGACGCTTTTGTCCACCAATCGTTTAAAATTATTCTTCCATCCTTCAAAATCTTCGAGATTGATTTGCTTCTTCCATTTTCCAAATGACCTAATACCCCCATAGCTAACTAACACTGAATATTTGTATGCAAAGTTCATAAAAGAGTTAGTAGCACAAGTATTACATCAACAAGAATAGGAGAAGCAGATGTGTTAGGAAGATTCTAAAGGTTGGGTGGACAATTCCAAAGGCTAGATGGACAAAATATCTTCATTCGATATAGGTATGTGTAATTTGACCTTACTTTCATAACATGTGTATGTGTGTATATGTGTGTGTGTGTTTATATGTGTGTATGCATTCATATATATATATATATATATATATATATATATATGTGTGTGTGTGTGTGTGTGTGTGTCTGTGTGTGTGTGTGTATGTCTACGTATGTATGTATTTATATGTATATATGTATGCACGTATATATATAAATAGATAAAAAATTAAAAATTATACCTTTTGGTGCCAAAACAGATACATTACTCGAGCCAAAATGGTTTTGAAGATTGAGAATAAGTAAGCTTGCACTTAATTGTGTCAAATGACTTCCTACATATACATGCTTTATACATTCTCTCAAAGATATTTCTCATTTTTCCAAATATCAATGCTCACTGTCATTTTGATACCAATGCTCAATAAAATCTACCATGCCATCATTGTCGCACAAATCTTGTACTTTATCTTCTTTTGAATATAGGTCTTTCAACCTTGCATATTTGAGAGGATCACTTTTGCATAGCCTCCTCATAGAAGCTTCTAAAAAATGAGGTCTTACTGGCAATTGTGAATGGTGTGGTGGAATATCATCAGCATCATATGTTGGAATCTACACACATGAATAAAAATCATCACTATTCCATAACTGAATGAAAATTAAACTGTAAACATAAAATTAAATATGTAAGTTATTTTGAAAAGAGATTAAAATTAGAGTTTTCCAATGCAAGACAAGATAGGTGGATAGAACGTTTTCATTCTCTCTCTAGCTAAAAGGTGCTCTTGGAGGTCTTTGCCATCCATTATTCACTAATAATTCATCACCAGCATGTAATGAAGTAATAGCATTGACAACTATGTATCTTGCTACAGCTCTACTTAGGTATAGGGATTCATGACTATTTTCATGCTCCTCAAATGTGCAATTAGTCCTTGAACTATTATGTAACCCTCGACTACTATTTATTAAACCTGTTATATTTCCATGCATGTGAGGTTATCCATCAATATATAATCTTTCATTTTCTGCATGTGAAATCCTTCTACTAGTAAGGGACCCTGCATTCAAGCATATTCCATAAGTACTAATGCTTTGAACATAACGTGCAAGTGTATGCCAATCTCCCCCTCCATATATAGGGCCACAAAATGACATAAGAGTCACTTCAGAGTCCTGAGGCACATACAAATCCTCTACAATAAAGAGACCATGACTAGCACTCGTAATAGTGTATGGAGCAATCATATAGCGATTACCCCAAAAGTTAAAAACATCTCGATCTAAAGGAAGTGGTGTGAGGAGATGGTTGAATACACTCCAGAAATAAGGTGGTGCTACACAAATCATGCTCTACAACTACCAATGTAGCTTTAGATTACCTTAGTGGACACCTTTCGGTTCCCAAATGTGCATTTGGAACAATAATGTACTTTGGAGCATCACCTTCCAATAGTTAGGTCAAAACAGATTACTTCCAAGATTGAAGAGTTGCCAAAACTTGCTATTTTAGAACTTGCACCTGCTCAGTATTTCACTCAATGCTCACTCATTGATTACAATTAACTTGAGAGATTTTAGACATATCTAACTGAAGTCCTAACCTTGTTATAGGAAGTTATCTAACTAATTTAGGATGAGTGTATGCTGAGAAATAACATTAAGAAATTAGGGGTGTAATCCCAACGTTTTAGGAGGATGAGAGTGAGCAAACATAGGTAGCTTGTAGAGAACATATCTCACAAAGCACTAAATCAAATAAAATGAAACTTGATAGAATAGAACTAGAAGGTCTAAGCTACATATACCAAGTTGAATCACATTGATTGGATAAGAATATGCATAGATATACACACACACATACACATGCATACACACACATATATACACATACACATGTATATACACACATAGACACACACACATACATACATAGGGACACACACATAAACACATAGATGCACACACACACATACACACACATACACACATGTAAAAACACATACAAACATATAAACATACACACATACACACACACACGTACACATACATTTACACACACACATACACATGCATACACACACATATATGCACATACACACATAAATACAGACATACACACATGCATACACACATAGACACACACACATACACATATAGACACACACACATACATACACACACATACACACACACACACACATATACACATATACATGTTGGAGGAGATCACGGATAGTCACAAGAGATGAAATGGTGTAGCTATATCCTGCTTCACACCTACTAAGAATGATGGCTGGAGAGTGTAGTGGGCCCCTTCAGCTAGCTAATAAACATAAATGATCACATATGTTGCTTGGAAGATAATCCACTACTTGAAGGATCAAAACAGATACGTTGGAAGATAGTGCAAGATCAAAAACTTCCTATTTTGATTCATACACATGTCCAGTGTTTTGAACATTTCTCTGAGCACAAGAGCAATTGGCATAATTCTTTTTGCGTAACTCTAATTAGCTTAATAAGCAAACAATCATGAGTGATTTAATAAAAAATCTTGGACTACATGCAAAGAAAGATGTTTAGCAAATCATATTATCATCTTGACATTTACCGGCTATTACTTTTAACAAACTAGTGAGTAAAGATGAGTTAATGTTTGGTGCTCCCGAGAAGCATTGCTAATGAAACTTTGTAGGATTCTAGTGGACACTATGCTGAATCTAGTCTGTTTCAAAGCATGGCCAATGATCAACTACAGTGTGAGAACAAGGTATGAGAAGATCACTGTTCTCATGGAGTTATGACTGAGAAGTGACATGAGAACGTCATTGGAAATCTAGCATTTCTCAATGTGTGAGAGGTAAATGAGCTATGATATGAGCTCTCATATCATAGTGAATATCCTTCAAAAGGATCTCATCGGTTCGAGATACACGCTGAGATGGGCTTGAGACACACACGGGTGTTTTAGATCCTCTTTTTATAATTGTACTTGGAGTGAAAGTTTGAATTCAAATTCAAATATCTACCTAAAGTGAATGCTAAACTATAGCATAGATGCCCTCATCACTTAACAACCAAAATGATTCATTATTTTGAGCTTCCTAACTCCAGGTGGATACAATCCACTTTTACAAGGTAAATGTGAAGTAATTTTACAAGAGGTTGAACATATGACGGCTTGCATAGGCTATGCCAATTAATCAAGCATGAGCTACTCAACCAAGATTGTGGCCTTGGTTTGAAGTGCACAAAAATACACACACATACACACAGATTTACACACAGACATACACATGTATAGACATGCACATATATAGACATATAGACACACACACACATACACACATAGACACACACACACATACACATGCACACATACACACATAGACACATACACACACATACACACACATACACACACATACACACACATACACACATACACACACATACACACACATACACACACATACACACACACATACACACACACATACACACACACATACACATGCATACACACACATACACATGCACACATACACACACATAGACACATACACACACATACAAACATATTTACACACACACATACACATGCATATAAACACATATATAAACATACACATGTATATACACACATAGACACACACATACATACACACATAGATACACACACATACACACATAGACAAACACACACATACACATATAGAGACACAAACACACATACACACACATATACACACACAGACACACACACATAGACACATACACACACATATACGCACACATACACACATATCTACACACACATACACATGCATATAGACACATATATACACATACACACATATACACACATAGACACACACACACACATAGACACACACACACACACATAGACACACACATAGACACACACACACATAGACACATACACACACATAGACACATACACACTGTAAGATGCCACGTTGATTTTCCACCTCGAAAAAAAAAGATGTGTAGGTAATAATGAAATTTTATGTTTAGGATATTTTGATAATGTCTGCAAAATTTTGTAGCAATAGGTTTTTACATTCTCTCTCTAGAAAGTTGTCGCATGAATTTTATATGTTAATTTCGAGCATGAAGATGAAGGAATCTGAAAAAGTGTTGTATGAGAGAAAGGTAGAGTATTCTTAGTAGAAAAACTTTACCTGATTGAATTTTTTGTAGTTCCTATGTTTTATGTCTCATTTGGTTCCATGAAGATAGGTTAATGAAGAGATTTTTCATGTTTTTTCATCTCTCTAGAATTTTCAATTTTGCAGGGCCCAAAAGTGATATCTGGAAGCAGATTTGGACCTGAGGCGTCTGTAACATTATTGTACAGATTTAAGAACTGAATATTTTTGTCTCTCACAAGCTCAAGCTGATTCCTCACTGTTTTTGAGTTAGAGGGTTTTGAAAAGTGCCGTTTTCCAACACTTAAAAAAAAAAAAGAGAAGCCTTCATTCATTCATCTTATTCATGTTTGCAGATTTAGAAAACGCACATGGGTATATGGGTTATTTTTGGGTGATTGACGTGTGTGTGAGTGCGTTGCAGGGATTACCTCTATTTTTGCAGGTACGATTCTTGATGATGGACATGAAAAGTAGATGCATGGGTTGTCCGGAAGTCTGGCATGAGACATGCGAAAAGACGCTATCTTGGAGCATGTAGATTCTAAAAGTGCAGGTCTAGAAAGGCGTGATTGGTCGTGCTCTGGCAAAAGGCGGAGATCCCAAAAAGACGAAGACTGAGAGATAGAAAAGGATGATGATCGTACAGTCATTACGATCATTTTTTGGCTTCTGGAATTGCGATTGAGATTGAGATTGAGATTGAGATTGAGATTGTGATTGTGATTGAGATTGGGATTGAGATTGTGATTGTGATTGAGATTGGGATTGAGATCAGCTTGGGGGTGTTCGGGTGGATGAGGCTTCATATTGAAGCAATCTGATAGATTTTGTAACGCAGATCAGAACTACTTGTAAATCTGCACAGATAATAAAATTCTCTCTCTTCTTGTTTTGCGTATACTCTGTTTGCCTTCTTTATATCTTGTGGTGTCGAAACCCATTATTCTGTGTGAGATTGTGACTCAAGTTTAGGAGACTTGTTACAAGTGGTATCAGAGCAGAGTTGGATTCTGGGACAAGATGCAGGCTTTGAAGAAGAAGATAGAAGAACAAGAGGAGCTTATCCGTAGATTGAATGCACAATTACATAAAGAAAGATCCAACAAACAAAAAGAGGCTACTGCAATTGCTTTCATGGACCTCAATGCTGAAGGCGGTAATGGTGCGGGCACATCAAACGCACGTAGAGCTAGACGGCAACGTGAACCTGAAGAGGACGATGATGCAGGTGAATCTGCACTCAAGCAAGTGTTCAAAAGAGCAAAAATTAAATGAATTTGATGGTGAGAAGAAAACTGGAGAGGATCTTGAAGCATGGATTGAGGAACTTGAAGATTTCTTTGACCTGCGCGTATTTAGTGAGGAATCAAAAGCAAAGGTGGCAATTCTGCATCTGCGAGAGTTTCAAAACTGTGGTGGAAATCTTATATACAAACAAGAACACGTGAAGGTCCGATCCTCTGGAAAGAATTTCGAGAGCAAGCAGAGAATCGTTATTGTTCTTCACATTATCGGATGGAAAAGAAAATGGAATTCTACTCTTTCAAGCAGCATGAGGATGATAGATATAACTTGTCTGTTGAAGAATATAAGGAGAATTTTTGTGTTTACATAAGTATGCACTAGAAGTTTCTGGAGATGCGCTGAAAAGCAACTTTATTGAGGGTTTGCGGGAAGAGCTTCGCTATCAAGTAAAGGGGTCCGGATGTGTAGATTTTCTTGATGCGGTTGCAAAAGCAAAAAACTTTGAGAAGATGGAGAAGTTTACCATGAAAAAGGCATTCAAATCAAGGTTTATCTCAACAGGACATCGACACCCAAGACCTATTTCAATAAATCAAAATGGATAGAGATCGACTAACTCTATTAACGGTCAAGGAGGAAGACCAAAGCCGAAGCAAACGGATACACCTAAGAAGCAAGAAGTTATGCACTGGCAACGTGATTCTGATTTGCTGGAGCGGCTAAGTGGCTGGGACTTTGTTTTCAATGTGGAGAACAAGAACATCACACTTTTGAATGTCCAAACAAGGCCATCAACCGTTCTATGCAAGCAAAGATAGCTCATCTACAAGAAGAAAACATGACAATTGAGGAAGTGGATGATCAAGGTAAGTGTTCTAGCCCTAGACTTCAATGCATGAAAACTTCTTCTCATTCAAGGGCATCGGTGATTAGGATTATGGGGGACATATCCTCACGTAAGGTTAGTTTCTTGATTGATTCGGGTAGTACAAATTGTTTCCTTTCACTTAAGATGGCAGAAGCTTTAGGGTTGCATATTGAGATGCACACTAAAAGACCTGTACAGATGGCTAATGGTAGGATACACTATACTCGAGGCTGTATTGAGAATCTTGATTTTTTGTTAGGAGAACATAAGTTTTTGGGTACCTCTATGTAATTGAAATGAGAGAATGTGATGTAATCATCGGAATGGACTGGTTAGTTCATAACAGTGTCGTGATTAATTGTGAAAGCGGGATCCTTACTTTGAAAATAGAAGGGAAGGAACATCGTCTTGCAGGCAAGTGTAATTCAAGTTTTTCTCCTATTTCTGCAATAAAGTTGATTAGGGGTATTCGACAGGGTTGTGAGACATATTTGGTTTATGTGCATGACCTTCAGGAGAAGAAGAAAGAAGAGGAAATACCAGAATATGTTAAAAAACTTTTAGATGAGTACGCATATGTATTTCTTGATGATCTACCGGGCATGCCTCCTCCTAGGAAAATTGACCATGCTATAGACCTTTATCCAAGAAGTGAGCCTTATTCTAGAGCACCTTATAGGCTCAATATTGATGAATTGAAAGAGTTGAAGCTCCAATTGGATGATCTATTGAAGAAGGAGTTGATAAGACCTAGTGTTTCACCTTGGGGAGCACCTGTTTTGTATCAGAAAACGAAAGATGGTTCATACAGACTTTGTATTGACTATAGGGGATGGAACAAGAAAACCATTAAGAACAAGTATCCACTGCCACACATAGATGAACTGCTGAGTCAATTGAGTGGTGCCACAGTATTCACTAAAATTGACTTAAGATCGGGATATCATCAAATTAGAGTAAAGTCTGAGGACATACCCAAAACCGCTTTTAGAACACGATATGGTCATTACGAGTTCACAGTTTTGCCTTTTGGATTAACAAATGCTCCTGCAACATTTATGTGTTTGATGAATAATGTGTTTCATGAATATCTCGATGAATTTATATTAGTTTTTCTTCACGATATTTTTGTGTATTCTAAGGATGATGATGAACATGCATTGCATCTCAAGAAGACTTTACAAAAACTAAGAGAGCATAAACTATATGGTAAGATGAGTAAATGTTTTTTTTGCAAAAGGGGGAGTGACTTATTTGGGGAGAGTTGTTTCTAAGGAAGGGATTCATATAGATCCTGAGAAAGTTAAAAGCATAGTTGACTGGCCTACACCCAAATGTGTGAGGGATGTGAGAAGCTTCCTTGGTTTGGCACAATATGAGAGGGCACATATTAGGGAGTTTTCTCGAATTGCAAATCCTCTTACAGAATTAACAAAGAAAAATAGAGAGTTCACATGGAACGATGAGTGTCAAAAGGCGTTTGACGAATTAAAACAGAAAGTTATCAAAAATTGTTTGCTAAAGATACCTAAGTTAGGGAAGCCTTTTATTGTGGCATGTGATGCTAGTGGAAGCCAAATCGGATGCGTTCTTTCACAAGAAGGGAGGGTAGTGGCTTATGAGTCTAGGAAATTAAGGAAACATGAACTAAATTATACAACACATGACTTAGAAATGCTTGCAGTTGTTCACGCACTTAAACATTGGAGACACTTATTGCTAGGAGTAAAGTTTGAATTAAGAACAGATTCTCAGAGCCTTAAATACATATTTACTCAACCTTTACTTAACAATAGACAAAAACGATGGATGCAATTGCTAAGTGAATATGATTTTGATATTAAATACTTAGCAGGAAAAGAAAACAAGGTGGCCGATGCTTTGAGTCGTAAACCCCTATGCAGTTCAATTTCTATTTTATCCTCTGATTTTGATATTGGAAAAGAATTAAAAGAAGATTTATTTTATGCAGAAATCTTGGAATTTTTGGGTATGAATCCAGGTTCTATGTTTCAGGGAAAATTTCGTTTGAGAAATAATGATTTGTATTGTAATTCTCGTTTATGTATTTCTTCAAAATCTGTTTTGAAAGAAAAGATCCTACATGACTGTCATGATGCACCTTTCTCTGCACACCCTGGTTTTTCTAGAACTTATGCAAAAGTGAAAGCTTCATATTACTGGCCACGTATGAAATATGATATTAAGAGGTATGTCGAAGAATGTCTGAAATGTCAACAGGTTAAGGCCAAATTTAAAAGGAGTCCTGGCATGTTACAACCATTAGATGTGCCTGATCAAAAATGGGAATCCATCTCTATGGATTTCATAACAAAGTTGCCTGTGACCAGAAGTGGGCATCATACCATCTTTGTTGTCGTGGACCGTCTTACAAAGATGGCACATTTTCTTCCCATGAGGAAAACTGATACAGCTTTGCATGTTGCTAAACTTTTTATAAAAGAAATTTTTAGGTTACATGGTATACTCAAAAGTATAATTTCTGATAGGGATGCAAGGTTCACATCTAATTTTTGGAAAGCAACATTTCAATCCATAGGAACAGAATTACGCATGAGTACTGCATTTCATCCTCAAACCGATGGTGAGACTGAGAGGGTTAAGAGGGTGCTTGAGGATATGTTACGCATGTATGTGAATGATAAGCAAAACAATTGGACTGAATATTTGCCCTTGGTTGAGTATGCATATAATAGTGCATGGCATTCCTCTATTAAGATGACACCTTTTGAAGCAATGTATGGTTATAATTACTTGCTGCCACATTCACTTTTTAATTCACAGAATCAGGTTGAAATATCCAAACAGATGCTTGAAAACATGGATTTGGAGCTAAATAAGGTAAGGAAAAACATGAAAGATGCATAGAAACGTCAGAAATTATATCATGATCTCAAAAAGAGGCCCTTGGAATTTAGAACAAATGATCTGGTTTTTTTGAAAGTGAGTCCTTCTAAATCAAATCTGGTTTTAGGCAAAGATCGTTGATTGTCTCCTCGTTATGCCGGTCCTTTCAAAATCTTAAAGAAAATTGGTTCTTTTGCATATTTACTTGACCTACCTAATACTTTGAAAATTCATCCAGTCTTCCATGTTGGATTACTTGAAAAGTATGTTCCTAATGCTGATCATGTTTTGCAGGACAAATCTAAGTTGAAGGAAGATGCCACTTTTGAACTTGAACCAGAAGCTATATTGGATAGGAGAGTTAGACATCTTAGGAATCGTGAAATAGTGGAAATTTTAGTAAAGTGGTTTGCATATCCTATTGAAGATTCAACATGGGTTGGTTTAGATGAGTTTATGGAACATTATCCTTCTTTCCAACTCTGAGGACAAAGTTCTTTAAAGAGGGGGAGAATTATAAGATGCCACGTTGATTTTCCACTTGGAAAAAAAAAAAGATGTGTAGGTAATAATGAAATTTTATGTTTAGGATATTTTGATCATGTCTACAAAATTTTGTAGCAATAAGTTTTTACATTCTCTCTCTAGAAAGTTGTCGCATGAAATTTGTATGTTAATTTTGAGCATGAAGATGAAGGAATCTGAAAAAGTGTTGTATGAGAGAAAGGTAGAGTATTCTTAGTAGAAAAACTTTACCTGATTGAATTTTTTGTATTTCCTATGTTTTATGTCTCATTTGGTTCCATGAAGATAGGTTAATGAAGAGATTTTTTATGTTTTTTCATCTCTCTCTAGAATTTTCAATTTTGCAGGGCCCAAAAGTGATATCTGAAAGCAGATTTGGACCTGAGGCATCTCTAACATTATTGTACAGATTTAAGAATTGAATATTTTTGTCTCTCACAGGCTCAAGCTGATTCCTCACTGTTTTTGAGTTACAGGGTTTTGAAAAGTGCCGTTTTCCAACACTTAAAAAAAAAAAAAAGAGAAGCCTTCATTCATTCATCTTATTCATGTTCGCAGATTTAGAAAACGCACATGGGTATATAGGTTATTTTTGGGTGATTGACGTGTGTGTGAGTGCATTGCAGGGATTACCTCTATTTTTGCAGGTACGATTCTTGATGATGGACATGAAAAGTAGATGCATGGGTGGTCCGGAAGTCTTGCATGAGACATGCGAAAAGACGCTATCTTGGAGCATGCAGATTCTAAAAGTGTGGGTCTAGGAAGGCGTGATTGGTCGTGCGCTGGCGAAAGGCGGAGATCCCAAAAAGACGAAGACTGAAAGATAGAACAGGATGATGGTCGTAGAGTCATTACGATCATTTTTCGGCTTCTGGAATTGCGATTGAGATTGAGATTGAGATTGAGATTGAGATTGTGATTTTGATTGTGATTGAGATTGGGATTGAGATTGTGATTGTGATTGAGATTGGGATTGAGATCAGCTCGAGGGTGGTCGGGTGGATGAGGCTTCATATTGAAGCAATCTGATAGATTTTGTAACGCAGATCAGAACTACTTGTAAATTTGCACAGATAATAAAATTCTCTCTCTTCTTGTTCTGCGTATACTCTATTTGCCTTCTTTATATCTTGTGGTGTCGAAACCCATTATTCTATGTGAGATTGTGACTCAAGTTTAGGAGACTTGTTACACACACGCACACATATATGCATACACACACATACACACACATACACACACATGCATACATATGCATACATAATGCATATGCATATGCATATGCATACATACATACTTACATGCATACACACACATAGACACATATACACACATACACACACACATACACACATATTTACACACACATACACATGCATACACAGGAACATATATACACACATAGCCACACACAGATACACACATAGACACACATACATAGATACACACATACATACACATACACACACATACACACACACATACACACATTTAGACACACACATACACATGCATACAGACACATATATGCACATACACACATATATACACACATAGACATACACATACATACACACATAGACACACACATAGACACACACACATACACACGTAGACACATACACATATGCACATAGACACACACACACATACACATATACATACACACATACACACATAGATACATACACATACAAACACACAAACACACACATACACATGCATATAGACACATATATACACGTACACACGTATATACACACATAGACACACACATACACACATAGACACACACACATACACACACACATAGACACACATGCATAGACACATACACACATATATATATGCATACACACACATAGAGACACACATACACACACACATACACACACATAGTACAGGTGCCTATGAGGACATGCATAGGCCGGCAGGAACGATAAAGGAAGAAAAAAAAATGTGGAAGATGGGGGAAATTCCTTTCCTTACGCAGGATGTTCGAGAGGCGAAGGGAAGGAGGTGCCTGGCTATGATCTAAGGGAGAGCCGCTGCGTGAGCAAAAAAAAAAAAAAAAAAAAAAAGCAAAGGAGGTCAATGCATGAGGGCAGGTTCAGGGAGGAAAAGATAAGAATAAGGAGATGCGTTTGAATGTTCTTTTGTCAGGGAGTTCTGACAGATAGAGCTTGGACTCCACATTCTTTAAGAAGCCACATGCCAAGAATCAGTAGTGGAGAGGACAATCATGATGGAGGATGCTGGGATGGCAGAATCACGTGGGAATTTTTTTTGTATCTGTAGTGAGTGTCAAGCTTGACTCGTGCCCGAATTCTCTCAGCTCGTCATGTCCGGCAACTGTATTCCCCTGCTGGGAAGTCCAGAAGATGTGAAAGCCTCCTTGTGAAATCTAGTCTTCTCACTACTGCATTTTTTGCCTTAAAAGGGAGTAGCCTGCCTGTTGGTTTTTTTTTTCTGAACTTTAGAGGAGAGGCTTAGCAATAATTGGGCATGGCACGATGGTGCATGGCGTTCTAGTGTGCGCATGAAGGGGAGAATCAACGGATGTGCTGAAACTACTCTAGCTCCAATGTATTCGACTTGATGGTTGTGGTGTCCATTGAAGGCCACAACTCTCTGTTGGATCTTCGTGTTGACGTTGAATCCTGAATGGCGCTACTCAGTAGAGGAGGACTTTAGTCGATGGATGGTCGATTCTGATAATTCTAGCGGGTGTTATACAGCTTGGATTAATTTTCAATATTGTTATTGGAAAACATTGATGCTCGTTAGAGGAGAACAGAGAAACATCGATTCGACTTCAGGTCTGATGCATCTCAAAGACATCTTAACCAGCTCGCCGTTCACTCCTACATGTTTTCAAGCCTTCTGACAAGTCGAACTTTGTCATCATTTGAGATGCGCTGCCATCGTAGTTTTTTTTCTACACTCTGATGACGGACGGCTTGCAATTTAGTTAAACTTGACATTAATGCTCATGCGCTGATCTTTTAATGTTTTTCTTCTCGTTGCAAACTATGAAAATCAATTGACAATTTTTCTGCGCTTGAATATTGACAATGTTAATGAATGGTTTACTTTTGGCTAAAAGAAATTTTGTCGGATGTTGAGGATTCATATCAGAAAACATCACAGATGAAATCTCATGACAGATCAAAAGAATGATGAATCAGAGTTGAATTACAGCAATTAACTTTTATGATAATTGAGGGGAGAACGTTTGTAGGTTCTAAGCAGGTTGAATTCATATTGCGCTATCTATTTGAAGGAGAAGCTGTGCAGACGAACAGATTCTATCATAACAAAAGAATAGCAGAAGGTTGGTTGTCGAAGCCATCTCTAAATGACAAAGGATTGCAACTCGAGAGAACATCACAATCAAACAAATGATTAAGGTTCGCTCGTGCCATGTATATTTTGAGTTCTTTCACAGTTTGTAATATTCCACTTGTAGTTTCATACGAATGTACCTCATTATGCATTTTGAGATGTTGAAATGTTACGTTGGTTTGTGACTTCTATATCAGATTGTGAAGTAAGTTTTGATGTCACATCTCACCACTTTCTTTTGCTAGAATAATGATCCGGTAATCAAGGAGTATCTAAGAAAGGAGCTTTCCTAGTCTTAGAGTACGTTGAAGACTTACGTTTACCTCAAATTAGAATGTCAATGTATAATAAAGAACAATGCATTTCTGAAGTGTAATCTTTAAAGTTAACTGTCTTAAGTGGCTTGATTTAATTGTAATTCCACAAGCACAAAGTAATTTCAAGAGTAATTCTTCCTATAAGCAAGTTGTTGGCCATGAACGTAGCATATTCTCTTAGAAAATGATGTTGAAAGGGGGAAGCTTGTTAGCCATAAACAGATTATGTTTCCTTTGAAATTGATGTATCTTGACAAGCACTATAAAATATAGAAATCAAACATGGAAAAAATACAAGAAGAAAACTAGAGCGAATTTCAAAGGTTTAGGATGTTTTCATACCCCTTGTGAAGGAAACCCTCTCACAAAACAGCTGCCTCCATTATCCAATTGTTTGTTGATGCTTGATAATAACTTCCACACCCAACTGCACTCCTTTCCATCAATAATCTGCTTCATAATAAATATCCTAATTAAAGTCTGCTTGAATCTCTCTTACTTTGATCCTTGGATCTGCAATTTATGAGGTCTCTCTTTGCTCTTCCCCTCCTTTCTGTGAACCCAGCGACATACCTGGTGAAGCCGACATGAAAGGAGGGGGTGAGTGAATCAAATAGCTAGCAAATCGAGGAATCGAGCTGATGATTGAGTTTAGTGAACCTAGCACTTCAAACATTGAAGATCTTTTAGCTCAGTTCTTGTGCCTTCGACAAGAGGATAGATGACAAAAAGCTATCCAATCCCTTCATGAGAGATTAACAAAGCGATGCATATTTTTTAGGGTACAAATATATCCAAGTTCTCTAACGAATATGAACTCGAGACGAAGTACCTAGGTGTCGGTTTGACTCCAATGACAGACCATGAATTATGTGAAATCTTTGTCTATGTGTCTGAATTCGACATGTGTGATCAACTCATGCAAAAAAACCAAACCACATGGTTGCAATACAAAGTAGCGCTTCTCAAGCAGTTCATGCTAGAGGACATAGAGAGAGTGACTCGTAACTCCTTCTTGACGTGGGTTCATATGCCCAAAGACCAACCGATCCTAGAAATTAAACACTACAACATACCAAGGGTATACCGATGTCGGCATACCGATGGTCTGTGTCGACGTCGGTATGACTCTCTGAAGTTTTTGGAAAACCGCTTAGACTCGGAATAACGGTGTCGGTATGAGCATCGCTATGTGCATCGATATAAGCATCGGTAACTTCCTGGAAATTACTGACGCTCATACTGACGCTCGGTTTTAACTCGGCCTGAGAGCAAACATTCGACATTTCAGTGTTTCGAACTTACATCTTTCTACTGTCGACTTTGCGCGTGCGAACACCATATCTCTGTTTGTCACTCTTTCTCTCTCTCTCTCTCTCTCTCTCTCTCTCTCTCTCTCTCTTTCTCATTCTCTCTTTCTCTCTCTTCCCCTCCCTCTCTCTCTCTCCAAGCACACCTCTATCTTTCTAGATCTGAAGTTTTGGTAAGTATATCGCACATACTGTGGCACTCTTTTTTCTTTATTTATGTTTTTGCATTTCTAATATCTTCTCTCTTGAATTTTGCAAGAGATTTTGGGATCAAGTCTTTGGAAATTCGACAAAGGACGACTTCAAGTGGATTTTGACGATCACGTTTCAAACAATTACATCGATGTAAGTAATTGTTTTAATTTCGATTGATAGAGAGAAAGATTTATACATATACATACACACTCACATATGTATAAACACACACATGCATATCCATACACACATACATATAAAAACACATGCATATGCATACACATGCATATGCATACACACAATGCATATGCATACACACATACATGCATATGCATACACACATGCACATGCATACACACATGCATATGCATACACACATAGACAATGCATATGTAGACACACATAGAGAATGCATATGCATAGACACATACACAATGCATATGCATACACACAATGCATAAGCATACACACATGCATATGCATACACACATGCATATGCATACACACATGCACAATGCATACACACATACACAATGCATACACACGTACATGCATATGCACACACACATACATGCATATGCATACACACATACATGCATATGCATACACACATGCATATGCATACACACATGCATATGCATACACACATGCATATGCATACACACATACACAATGCATACACATACACAATGCATATGCATAAACACATGCATATGCATACATACATACATGCATATGCATACACACATGCATGCATATGCATACACACATGCTTGCATATGCATCACACAATGCATATGCATACACACATACACAATGCATATGTCATACACACATGCATATGCATATACACATACATGCATATGCATACACACATACACAATGCATATGCAAACACACAATGCATATGCATATACACATACATGCATATGCATATACACATACATGCATATGCATATACACATACATGCATATGCATACACACATACAAAATGCATACACACAAACACAATGCATATGCATACACACAATGCATATGCATACAGACATGCATATGCATACACACATGCACAATACATACACATTGCATATGTATACACATATACATGCATATGCATACACATATGCATGCATATGCATACACACAATGCATATGCATACAAACATACACAATGCATACACACATACACAATGCATATGCATACGCACATGCATATGCATACACACATACATGCATATGCATACACACATACATGCATATGCATACACACATGCATGCATATGCATACACACAATGCATATGCACAAAATGCATATGCACACAATGCATATGCATACACACAAACACAATGCATATGCATACACACATGCATATGCATATACACATACACAATGCATACACACATACACAATGCATATGCATACACAGAATGCATATGCATACACGCAATGCATATGCATACACAATGCATATGCATACACACATGCATGCATATGCATACACACATGCATGCATATGCATACACACATGCATGCATATGCATAGACACATGCATATGCATACACACATGCATATGCATACACACATACACAATGCATACACACATACACAATGCATACACACATACACAATGCATATGCATACACACATACATGCATATGCATACACACAATGCATATGCACATACAATGCATATGCATACACACATACATGCATATGCATACACACATGCACATGCATAGACATGCATATGCATACACACATGCATATCCATACACGCATGCATATGCATACACACATACACAATGCATATGCATACACACATGCATACACATACACACATACACAATGCATACACACATACACAATGCATACACACATACACAATGCATACACACATACATGCATATGCATACAAACATACACAATGCATATGCATACACACAATACATATGCATACACACATGCATATACATACACACATACACTATGCATACACACATACACAATGCATACACACATGCATGCATATCCATACACACATACATTCATATGCATACACACATACATGCATTGCATACACACATACATGCATATGCATACACACATACATGCATATGCATACACACATACACAATGCATATGCATACACACATGCATGCATATGCATACACACATGCATGCATATGCATACACACATGCATGCATATGCATTGTTAGTCGGACGCCGGATTGGAAGATTGTATAATTAAAATCTTGCTTCACACGTGCAAAAGGTTGTTACGCAGGCACGATGTATTCTTTTATATAAAGCAATGAAAAAAAAGATGCGCGAGAGAGAGACGATTCGTGGAATCAACAGACTGTTTGTCTGGGGGATTGCCTCAACGCTGCTGTAGCGCTGTTGTCTAATTTTTGCGTACTCTGAATGTACTGTGTGTATCTGTGTTTTGTTACCTATCGATCTCTATGGGGGTTGCGAGTTCTATTTACATCTAATAGATCGTGAACTGTTGTCTGAGTAAGTTGTTTGTGAATCTCTATTGGGTTATGGTGTTGGTCCGCGCATTGTGTGTTACCCCTTCTTGGAATGTTCTGCCAGTGGTTGATGAAGTCTGATGCAACTGTGGTAGCGTTCTGGTATTCAGATCTGTACGGTGTTGTCTGCAGTATTGGAATCTGTCTTCATACGGTAAAGTTAAGTACAGTAAGGGTCTTCTAAGTTGCGCACTGAGTTTTTAGTACGGTGTGTTTGAACTATTGAGTTCTTTGTGTCTATGGTGTTTCTGTGAAGGTTGAACAAATACTCTTGTTTCCGGTATTTCCAGTAAGTTTATGTGTATATGCAACATAGCATCTTAGCATATTTGGTGCACGTGGTTGAGCTAAGACTTTGAACGGTAATGTCTAAGTACAGCAGATTTTGTTAGAGCTCCTAGCAGTAGTCTATTGCTGAGTAGTGAGTTTGGGAACTAAGTACAGGGCCTCTGTATAATAGACCCCTTCCACTCCCAAGAACCCAAGAATCACTTAAACGCACTTTTGATAGTTAGAAGGAAGCAACAACGTTTAACACTAGCGCCGTCTGTGGGAAGGTGGTAACAGATCAGATTGTTGCAAACCTGTTATGGAAACGTGACTGTAAATTTTTTCGACAGTAATAGTACGCGATTAGTACAAAAGATGATACATGCCGGTTACTCGATCCGGTGAAACGTATCCAAAGAACCGCCAGCCTGGGGTACTTAATTTGCTAAAAACGACTCCGAGAGGTAGAAGTACAACTAGGTCTAACCCAGTTGTCAAGAAAGTAAAGAATGTTAGTAGTGATTCCGGTCATATTCCGGTGGAACGTGTGACGCCTCTGGTAAATTCCGGTACTATTTCGGCACAGTCTGTCGAAGATATAGTAACTCCAGAATCTACCAGGACGCAGCCTGAAGTTAGTTTAACATTATTGGATGAAGATTCAAATCTGTTTACGACTAGAAACACTTTAGCCAAGGAAATTAGTGAAGGAGAAAAAACACCTTGTATTGGCAAAAATTCGACACATTCCGGTGATATTTCGATAACAGTTGCTGAAAGATCGCAGTTTTTCGGCGAAGGTTTACCCTTTCTCGGTGAATCTTCAGCCCAATCACCGCTATTGGGAGTAAGTTTCCCTACATTCGACTTCAAGAAGAAAGGAAACTTGTTTGAAACTGAGATTGGAAATATACTGAACAAGATTATCGAACCGGAAAGTGCATAGGCTGATACAGACTCCGACGGTTCAGATATTCAGCCTCGAAATATAGGAGATATTCACCATACAACCACCAGCACGATGAACGAACAACAACAACAACAACAACTATGTCTACCCAGGCCGACTCCAACAGGAGTAACGTACACTAAATTCGGTGGATTCCCAGGAGATGACCCGGATGCTCATGTACGCACGTTTGAGATAAGTTACGCAGTGCTCAATCATCCACCTGATTCGGCGTATAAGGCTATTGTTTTCCAATCGACATTGGTCAACGAAGCAGCTAGATGGCTTACAGAATATCATATTAACCATTTCGGCACTTATGAAGCAGTAAGAGATGCCTTTTTGCAGAGATTCAGGCTAAAGAAGAATCCAGCCAAAATTTTTGACTACCTGCAAAACAATAGACAGAACATAAATCAAATAGTACAGGAATACGCCACGCTATTCAGGACTCATTTGAGGCAGTTACCACCAGCACATGCCAACCTACCGGATGACGTTATTACTCAATGGTTCATCAATGGCCTGACTCCACAACTTAAACAGATTATGATCATACGCTGTGTAGGAGGTATGATGCTAGATGCAGTGATCGCAATGGCTTTGCAGTTGGAAAACAAGGTTGGAGGATTTACAGAAGATCTGGAGTGGTTAAAAGCAAATAAAAATGTAGCTGAAGACCCGACCAGACAGATGTACTGCACCACATGCAAGAATTCAGGCCATACTAGTGCCACTTGTGCACTTAATTAGTTGTTTTGTGCTATCTGTAACACTACCGGACACACCACAGAAAACTACGCATATAACACCAAAGTGCAGGGAACAGCACTTGTCAATGCAATTATATAGGAACCAGGGCAACCAGAAAATCATTATGTACCTCCGCAAATGAGAAACAACGAGCAACAAGGATATCAAAATTACAGAGGATAGAGAAATAATAACTACAACGCAAACCACTGGCAGGCCGGACCACCACAGGAAAATCCCAATTTGCCACCACTGCGCTATCATTTCTGTGGTGAATTTGGTCACATTAGAAGATTTTGTAAGGATGCAGCTGAGTATGATCAGAGGAAGAAAGAACGTCAAAACCCAATGGCTAATATGGTACAAATCACACCAGTAGAAACGCATGCTGCAGTAATTCGGACCCGATCCGATAAACAACTACAACCAGCAGCAGAATTATTTGAACCACGCATACACGAACAACAAAGGATGTACGATAAGGCTAGTCAATCGACCACTGTAGAACCTCCAGTCTTCCTAGATACTATTCCGGTGACCCAGACTCCGTTAACCAAGGAAGGAACACAACAACAAGATTTTAATTCAGCAGCAGACACATCATCTTCAGCAGGCGCATCATCTTCAGAATCTGTGGAAAATACAACCCAATCACAAAAGGCTTGGGAAATTTTATCTAAGGCATCTATCACTCTTCCTCTAGGCCAATTAATTGCACTAGTACCGGGGGTTCGACAGCAATTCCAACAACAGTTCAGTCCTATGCCTTCTTGCATTCCAGCGACAGCAACAATGCAACTGGAACCTGATTCTACGGTCGATCGTTCAGTTCCTTTGATTACGGTATGGTATAAAAATCATAAAATCACATAGGTACTAATTGATGGAGGATCTAGTGTCAACATTGCTACTGTTGCACTATGTAAAAGGTTAGGGTGGACCGAAATTGAACCAGTTCAGTTTTTTGTCAGAATGGCCGACCAATAAAGGGTCCATCCCATAGGACTTGTACGAAATGTACCAATCACTTTACGAGGTACAACATTTAAAATGACCTTTGTCATACTAGATTTACCGGAATCCACTCTTGATTATAATCTCCTTTTCGGCCGACCTTGGCTGAAGCATGCTAAGGTGATACAGGATTGGTTTGCACAAGAACTCTCTTTCAAGGATAATAATCGTAAATACGTTGTAAAATTAGATGCTATACAACCTTGCGAGTTGCATGCTAGACCGTATTTTGCGGAACCAGTCCATATGCTAGATGGGTTATCAGATGATGAAGAAGAAGAGTTTCTGAAAAATAACATTGACTTGATCTCCCTAGGAACTGTTGATCTACAATCTTTTGTAGATAACTGGAATCCTACAGTGTGTATGGTGATGACTGTAACAGAAAAAGATATGAAAGAAGACAAGGCTACCATAGATGACGCTGATCTACAACAACTTTTTAAGCCATCTGAGAATACAGAGAAGCCTCGACAATTTTATGTTCCAGAAGATCAACTGACCACTTACAATTTAGGTGATGAAGAAAAACCACGACCTATTAAGATAAAGGAGAGCTTACTGGAATTATTTCAATCAGATCTAATCCAACTACTTCGAGAATTTTCTGATGTATTTGCATGGGATTACAAAGATATGAAGGGTTTGGACCCGCGCATCTATCAACACAAGGTCATGTTGAAGCCGGAAGCAAAACCACTTAAGCAACCCAGCTACCAGATGAATCCAAGCTATGCATCACAGGTAAAGGCAGAACTTGTCAGACTACTCAAAGTCGGATTTATTGTACCAGTAGAGCATGCTGAATGGATCTCACCAATTGTTATTGTCCCTAAAAAGAATAAGCAATTACGAATATGTGTAGATTACCGGAAACTGAACGCAGCTACAGTGCCTGATCCATTTCCGCTACCTTTTCTTGACACAATGCTTGATAGAGTAGCAGGACATGAAATGTATTCATTTTTAGATGGGTACAGTGGATATAATCAAGTTAGAATGGCTGAACAAGATATACCGAAGACCGCCTTCATTACCAACTGGGGTGTTTTCACATGTATTGTTATGTGGTTTGGATTAAGAAATGCCCCAAGTACATTCCAAAGGTGTATGCAAGAAATATTTTCTCCTTACCTTACCTCTTTTATGCAAGTATATCTTGATGATTTTTCAATTTTTGGTAAGATGATAGCACACCTGTTCCATTTCCGGTGCTGCTTTGAAAAGTGCAGAGAATACAGACTCTGCTTGAACCCAAACAAATCTGTGTTTGCGGTTTCATGTGGCAAGCTACTTGGTCACATTGTATCTGCACAGGGCATACAGGTGGATCCAGATAAAACCACAGCTGTGTTAGAAGCACCTGAACCCACTACACCTAAGGAAGTAATGCGCTTCATGGGCCAAGTAAGATGGCATGGACGACACTTACGATGGCTTGCTCACTTGGCAATACCACTGAACAGATTAATCACCAAGACTCCTCGATAGTTTGAGTGGACTCAGGAATGTCAGATAGTCTTTGATCGTTTAAAATGTTTATTAACACAAGTTCCCATCTTACAGCCTCCCGACTAGGATCACCCCTTTCATATATTTATTGATGCTTCAGATATAGCAATCGGCAGCGTTCTAAAGCAACAAACAAATAAGTGGTTCAGACCAATGTACTATGCAAGTCAAAGATTGGCCCCTGCTGAAAAGAATTACTCTGTAACAGAAAGAGAATGTCTAGGTCTAGTATATTCTGTCAAGAAATTCAGGCATTATTTACTGGGCCATAAATTTACTTTTCATGTAGATCATAGTGCACTTGTCTATCTAGTTCGGCAACAGCATCTAGGAGGTCGATTAGCACGATGGGTCCTGCTTTTACAAGAGTTTGACTACGAAGTTATTCATCGACCACGCAGTTCACATGCCTTAGCAGATTTTTTGTCTCGCTTAGATTCAGGTGAAGCTCCGGTCGGTGTACATGACACAACACCGGCAATTTATGTCTCTGAACTAACTAATGATGAAATTACAGACCCGCCTATGCCATCTACATACTATGATCAAATATTGACCTTTCTTACTGATGGATGCCTTCCATCTCAGACTTCTACGGCAATACGCAAGAAAATTGCAATTTTTAGTCGCCGATTTCAGTTGATTGCTGGGGAATTATACTATATAGATCACACTAGAGTTTTACTTCGTTGTATTTCACCACATGAAGTTAACTCAGTCATTAATTTGGCTCACTCAATTCCTTCCGGTGGCCATTTTGCTACAGACTTAACACACCGGAAAATTTTGCAAAGTGGTCTTCGGTGGCCTACTATGTACAGAGATGTATCACAGTTTGTCAAACAATGTGATAGTTGTCAGAGATCTCGACAGCCCCTGCAACGTCATCTTTTCCCTCTACAACCTCTCTTGCCATTAGAACCTTTTCAGAAGTGGGGTCTAGATTTCATTGGCCCTATTACACCACAAGCAATCCTCAGTAATAACCGTAATATTTTGACATGTACTGATTATGCTACTAGATGGGCAGAAGCCTGGGCTTTATGATCTCCTACAGCTGTTGCGGTAGCAAAGTGTCTGCTAACCGATGTCTTTCCACGTTTTGGTTTACCACTGGAACTTCTTACAAATCAAGGCACTCATTTTGTCAACAATTTAATGAAAGTACTCACACATTCATTCCAGGTCACGCATAAGTTTAGTTCTCCTTATTATCCTCGTGCTAATGGTTTGGCTGAAAGTACAAACAAAACTTTGTTGAATATGCTTCGGAAATTGATTATGGAAGCACTGGAAAGATGGGATCAACTGCTACCTACAGTATTATGGGCATATTGGACTACATACAAGGTAACAACAGGATTAACCCCTTTCAAACTAGCTTATGGATTAGAAGCAATAGCACCGATGGAGATAGTTATACCAAGTTTACGAGTAGCAATCACTCAGAAACTGCTACCTAAAGAATCACAGTCATTTCGGTTGGATACGCTCAGAGAATTAGACGAGCAACAATGGCACAGTTTTTTGACTATGCAGGAAGTACAGCTAAGACAAGCTCGAACACATGATCGATATCTAAAGACTCCAATTTTTTCGGTGGGACAACTTGTACTCTTTTACAATGCAAAGTCGAATCGCTCTACTAGCAAATTCAAGTTGCGATGGTTTGGCCCCTACCGAATTTCTGAACAAGTGGGCCCAGTAACTTTTTGGTTGACTACGTTGACCGGAATCCCTCTTCCGAAAGTCATCAACAGTTCGAAGCTGCGGTCATATCAACACACATCTAACCCGCACTGAAACGTTTTGCGGTTGGCCGCATCTTTTGGCGTTCACTTTTCTTTTCTTTTCTTTTCTTTTATTTTGCGTGCTTAATAAAATAAATCTGTAAATATCCGCGTTTTAATACCTAATTATGTCCAGAGCCGCCCTACCCTTTCCAACTACTCACGCATGCACACCGAAGTTAAGAATTATAATTTCAATACCTCGCGATGATTAGTCATCCTTCATTGCTCTCCCCTAACACATCTACTTAAACTTTTCTGTTTCGCCGAAAATCGCTTTTGTGTTTGTGTGATTTGTGCTCTGAGTGCTTACCCTGCGCTCTGTTTGCTTGTCCTTACTGTCTTCGTGTGCGCCATGGAAGCTTTGGCTAACAATGCCGCCTTCCGTGATGGACTCCCTGTAGACATAGGAGAGTTCCTGCACATTCGTGGGTTATCTAACTTCGCTGAACTGCCTTGGCATTTAGTGGAGTCCCACCCATTCTTCGCCCAATCATCTCCGCCATCGCCAACACACCGACCACCGAGCAGAGTTGGCCGATCACCTCCCTCCCATCCCGTACACTTATCACATTCCAAGCTTTTGCAGAAGCCTTTAAACTCCCTTCGCAAGGTCGGGAAAATGGCCCGAGTCTGCCAGTCGCTAGAATGGTAGAGTTATTTCCTAGGTATTCATCAAACGAGTATGCGATTCTCTGCCGACCGAAACCAGAAAGATCAGCTCTCCAGTTCTTAGTAGCCATTCTCAACCTACAGAAACGCACCTATGGAATATCCCGCCCCTTTTACTCCGCCATAGTATTAGCTGCGCAAGAACCAGTCAACTTCGCATCCTTCTTCTTCCACCGCATTCATCGAGAGTGCGTATCCATTATTAAACAGGCAAACAAGGGAGGCATGCCAAGGTCCAGATTGCCGCACCTCCTATCATTCCTTTTTCCACTGATACTTGCAGCACAACCACCACCCCGAGGGCCTGTTCTACGACATGAAGAATCTGTACAACTATGGGACGATGAGGAAGAAGATGAAGAGGAGCTAAACCAACTATTCCGCAGAAAGAGGATCAGAATCAATTCTTCAGAGAGTGAAGCACAAGGATCTTCCAAAGGAAACAAAGATGAAGACAAAGAAGAAGCAAAACAGGACGAAGAAACATTCCACGACACCACAACATCGATGTAACATGAATCCTCCGCACAATCATCTTCCCAGGAGCAACAAGAACAAGAAAATCATACGGAAGCCGACACAACCTCTACCGAAGAAGCATCACAGCAACAGTCTGAAAGAAGCATTCGAAAGGCTGCTTAAGGCAGTTGAGTCCACAGTCGCAGACACTGCACAACAAAACGTAGATAAGGTAACATCTCAGACTATCCTTCCCACTCCCCCACCGGAACCACCAATCGACCCCATTATCCCCATCCAACCCATCCAACCCAACGAAACCACTGATTCTTCATCCTCATCCCTCAACTACTCTCCACCGAACTCCCAACAACTGCTCACTGCCTCCTCATCCCAACCACGATCTCAGCTGCCACTTCCGTCGATTCCCATAATTTCTGATTTGGCCAACATGGGTCAATTACTCATTAACCTATCACAGCAACTACCAATCCAAATGAAAGAAGCCACTGACAGCATCTGCAATGAGCTACAACACAAGGTGGACGTTCTAGAAGCAGACATCACGCCACCGCAAGAAGAGATAAATGCAGTTAAAGCCAAAAACCATCAGCTCAACTCATAGATTGCCAATCTCCAAGCTCAACTTGCAGAACAACAGACGATTACCAATCAGAGAGATGCGGCCGTGGCGAAACTCACAAAGAAAGAAGAGTTATTACAGATTGCAAATGAAGAAACCAGTAAAATGAAGCAAGATATCCAAGACAAAGAAGATGCGAGGATCGCCTTAGGAAACTTGCTCGAAGAAACGAGAATTCAGCTACAAGAATTAGTGCAGCAAAACCAAGAACAGCAGAGGCAGGCTAAAAGAATAGAAGAAGAACTTTAGAGAACCCATGAAAATTTAGCAGATGTTAACAATATGCTCAAACATTACTTAACCAAGGAAGCGTAGACACAGAAACTAATTGCAGATCTCAGACACGAAAAAGAATCATATACAAGAACAGTAAACTTTCAGATTCAAGAAATCGAAAGAAGAGAAAATCAACTGGAAAATCAGAAGGAAAGAGTACAAAAGATGGAATAACAGATTGCCGAAATGAAGACATCGAGAGATGCGGCGTTGGCAAACGAGTTTTATTTACAGGAAGCCTTTTCTGCAGACCCAAGCAGAAATTTCGCTCAATGAAGCTATAGCTCTAAGTTCGGTACAAATAGATGCACAGTTAATAGAATCGAACACCCTAAAACAGTTAAGAAAAAGATTGCCCGAACCTTTAGATTAGCTAGGAATATGTACTTAGAAGGAATTATAGTTGAGCAGTAGTCTTTTGTAAAACCTGCAGGTTCGAGTCCACCGTGCATGCCAGTGTTAGTCGGCCGCCGGATTGGAAGATTGTATAACTGAAATCTTGCTTCACAGGTGCAAAAGGTTGTTACGCAGGCACGATGTATTCTTTTATATAAAGCAATGAAAGAAAAGACGCGCGAGAGAGAGACGATTCGTGGAATCACCAGACTGTTCGTCTGGGGGATTGTCTGAACGCTGCTATAGCGCTGTTGTCTAATTTCTGCGTACTCTGATTGTATTGTGTGTATCTGTGTTTTGTTACCTATCGATCTCTCTTGGGGTTGCGAGTTCTATTTGCATCTAATAGATCGTGAACTGTTGTCTGAGTAAGTTGTTTGTGAATCTCTATTGGGTTATGGTGTTAGTTCGCGCATTGTCTGTTACCCCTTCTTGGAATGTTCTGCCAGTGGTCGGTGAAGTCTGATGCAACTGTGGTAGCGTTCTGGTATTCAGATCTGTACGGTGTTGTCTGCAGTATTGGAATCTGTCTTCATACGGTAAAGTTAAGTACAGTAAGGGTCTTCTAAGTTGCGCACTAAGTTTTCAGTACGGTCTGTTTGAACTATCGAGTTCTTTGTGTCTACGGTGTTTCAGTGAAGGTTGAACGAATACTCGTTTTTGGTATTTCCAGTAAGTTTATGTGTATATGAAACATAGCATCTTAGCGTATTCGGTGCACACTGTTGAGCTAAGACTGTGAATGGTAATGTCTAAGTACAGCAGATTTTGTTAGAGTTCTCAGCAGTAGTCTATTGCTGAGTAGTGGGTTTGGGAACTAAGTACACGGCATCTGTATAACAGACCCCTTCCACTCCCAAGAATCCAAGAATAACTTAAACGCACTTCTGATAGTTAGAACGAAGCAACAACGTTTAATAGCATACACACATGCATGCATATGCATACACACAATGTATATGCACACACAATGCATATGCATACACACATACACAATGCATACACATACACACATGCACATCCGTACACACATACACAATGTAAATGCATACACACAATGCAAATTCATACACACAATGCAAATGCATACACAATGCATAGGCATACACACATGCATGCATATGCATACCCACATGCATGCATATGCATACACACATGCATATGCATACAAACATACACAATGCATACACACATACATGCATATGCATACACACATGCATGCATATGCATACACACATGCATGCATATGCATACATACATGCATGAATATGCATATACACATGCATGCATATGCATACATACAATGCATATGCATACACACATGCATACATATGCATACACACATGCATACATATGCATACACACATGCATATGCATACATACATACACAATGCATACACACATACACAATGCATACACACATACATGCGTATGCATACACACATGCATGCATATGCATACACAGAATGCATATGCATACACACATACACAATGCATACACACATACACAATGTATATGCATAACACACATACATGCATATGCATACACACAATGCATATGCATACATACATACACCCATATGCATACACACATGCACATGCATACACACATGCACATGCGTACACACATGCATACACACATGCACATGCGTACACACATGCACACACATGCATATGCATACACATGCATATGCATACACACATAGACAATGCATATGCATACACACATGCATATGCGTACACACATACACAATGCATATGGGTACACACATACACAATGCATATGCATACACACAATGCATATGCATACACACATGCATATGCATGCACACATACACAATGCATACACACATACAGGATGCATACACACATACATGCATATGAATACACACATACACAATGCATATGCATACGCACAATGCATATGCATACACACATGCATATGCATACACACATACACAATGCATACACACATACACAATGCATACACACATACACAATGCATACACACATACACACATACATACAATGCATACACACATACACAATCCATACACACATACACAATGCATACACACATACATGCATATGCATACACACATACACACATACATACAATGCATACACACATACACAATGCATACACACATACATGCATATGCATACACACATGCATGCATATGCATACACACATACACAATGCATATGCATACACACATACACATGCATATGCATACACATGCATATGCATACACATGCATATGCATACACTTGCCTATGCATATGCATACACATGCATATGCATACACATGCATATGCATACACATGCATATGCATACACATGCATATGCATACACATGCATATGCATACACATGCATATGCATACACATGCATATGCATACACATGCATATGCATATGCATACACACATGCATATGCATACACACATGCATATGCATACGAACATGCATATGCATAGACACATGCATATGCATACACAATGCATATGCATACAAACATGCATATGCATACACACATGTATATGCATACACAGATTGGATCAGATGGGATCTTCACATTGGATGAGATGGGAACTCCACATACACCTTGGGGAGCACATGACCATGACAACTCCAAAATATATCACATACGTAATGGAGCTCTAGTCATGGATGGAGCCAGGAAGTCAATGCGTCAGCGCATTCGACAACTTTGCTCCATAGAATTTGGACATTTTGTAATGCTAAAATGGAGCGAACAGGATAGGGATTCCAAAAACTATATCACACAATCGATATATCAAGAGTACCGGCCAGCACCTTGGAATCCTTTTGTGAGTTCGGAATGGATTCAGCATACGGCACGTGAGGTGATGTCTCATCAACGGTCTGAAGCTCGCGATGCTTTTAGAGCAGGCTTACCGAAGCTTGTGTGGTTAGATGTTGAAGACTGGGAATCGGTTCAGGATGAGCAGCAACATATTCCTGATCGATATCGTCAACAGAGAGATGTGATGGCCATACGTTTGGGTATGGTTGGAACATCGCATTTAGGTGGCGGCGATTATGATAGTATGCGCTACCAATTTGTAAGTATCATGTTAATTATTGAATTTGTTTGTGTTCAGCACATCATGTATGTTCATCTAACATTTTTCATATTTATTATAGGAGTTGGCCGTGGGTCATCCTCCGACGTGAACCGAAGAATCTTACGGATATCCTCATGGATTGGCAACACTGTTGCAAGACTTAGAGGGACGCGGTGCAATCATTTCATGGGAGAATATATGATTAGGCAAACTTATAGCTTGGTTTCATATTTTTAGTTGTTGTTTATAAATTTCATGTCAATTTATCTCATTTTACACATGCTTTGTTGCAGGATTGCAGGTGTAAATGTTTTGATCCCCTTACGTATATGTATGGTAGTGCTTTGCCACAATTTCGTATTACACTCCTATGTGGCAATGTTGTATCATAATTTTGTATTTGATTCCTATATGGAACTGCTTTGTCACATTGCCACAATTTTGTATTACACTCCTAGGTGGCAATGATGTACCATAATTTTGTATTCGATTTCTATATGGAAGTGCTTTGTCACACTCTTGTACATCCTTCATTTATGGAATATACAAATTTTGTTACATTATTCATGGTTCATTTTTGCTCATATAAAATCAAGTTTTGGTTGCCATTAGAGTACATAACATATGTACTCGGTTTAGAGTTGGGCAAAGTGTATTGTCTTTTGCTAAACAACATTATGCTGTAGCAAAAGACAACACACTCTGCCGAAAACAAATTGTGCAGATATGGTCGTCAGTATGCCCAATAGAGTCATCAGTATGGGCGTTGGTACACCCAGTAGAGTTGTTGGTATGGGCGTCGGTATGAGCCTCGGTATTAGCGATGATTATACTGATGATTGTACCGACGATTGTACCGACGTGCATACCGATGCTCAAGCTGACACTTATACTGACGCCCATACCGGCGTTATGTTTCCGACGCCCATACCGACCGCGACACCAACGTCGCGGAACAATTATCCCCGTTCATTTTCCTCGGTAGCAACCTCGGTATATCCTCGATATGTTGTAGTGAAAAGAGAGATTGAGAAATAATTTGAATCTCTATCTGAGCATGACAATCGATGTTTGATGCATGAAAGGGTGTTCTTGTTTCTACAAGCAATAGATGTTAGAGCCCAACCAGAATTAATTCCACTCCTCCAAGAAATGGAGTCGGAATCGTAGTTGACAGAGAATTAGACACATCCATGAAGCTGTGAGAAGATATGTCAAGAAGCGACAAACAGTGGAAAAATTTCTTGATGATTGGAAAGCTGACAATCATGCAAATGAAGAAGATGTGTAAATTCCATGCATTTCAAAAACTAAGAATAATTTGCAAAACTATAGAATATTAAAAATATCAGCTGGGTGTAAAGAAAATATGCATGGAATACATGTACATGCTCATGAAGAAGATTGCCATAAAGAACCTATAATAAGCATAAATGATGCAATCTCCAAGAATCCAAGGTACCAAGAACCTGTAGATACTTTTACAATGATCACATCTTCAAATGCTATATATGCACAAACTTTGATGATGGGAGGAGAAAAAAATAAGATGGAAGCCAATCAAAATCAAATCAAACAAATATCACACACAATCAAACTAGATGAGACTTCCCCTACTCTAATAAACTCTTCACATCCAATAGATGAGAAACAAACAAATCAAGAAACGCTTCAAGATGCAAACAAAGAGACAGAGATGTCTAGAAGGCTTAAAGATGAACAAATGGAGATAAAAGATGAAAGACGAATAGAAAATCTAATAAGTCTGTCTAAAGATCCAGCTCAAGATCCATCATTAAGTGATGATGCTGGACAAGATTTGGGAAGTGATTCAATGTCAGTTGATAGTGATGTTCAAACACATGATTCAAATACAATATATGATCCAATAACTAAATTACGTGAAGAGACTCCCAGGGAGTATGATGCTAGATCTAAGGACATGCCAATAAATGATTCTATCGGTAATGACAAGGATATGAATAGTGATGTATTGTACATGCTTAGAGAGATGCAAGGAAGTGAACCTACTTACAAGAAGGACAAGCTAATAACAAGTGCTCTAGAGATTGATATGTATGCCGATGGTGATAAGCATGATGCTAAGCCTACCGATATTCTAAATCAAGATCAAGATTGTGGAATACTTTTGAGTGATGCCACATTGAATGAGCATTCAGAGATGCAAGAAAATGATTCCAATCATAGGAATAGGGACACGTTATTGGATGATGTTCAAAACAATGATATGTATGTAAATGATGTCATACTCCATGAAGGAGGATATATGAATGCCCATGAGTAGGTTGAGGATACTCCACTGATTTCTCCTCTATTTATTGACATGTATGACAATGACGATCATGTTGGGCTGAGCCCATACACTAAAGAAATTCCATACGAAGAGATGGATTCAACGTTCATTGAAATGTTTAAAAAATATTATGATAGCATGTTACCTAAGGAGAATGAACGTGAAAAGATTAAAGCAGATGACTAAGTTGATAAGGTTGGATGCAAGTACTATCAAATGAATAAAGAAGTAGCGGAATCAAGCATAGGTACTGAAGGGCTCATATGTGATGAGACATTCGAGCAAGAATCAGTGACTGAAGAAAATGTATGAAGAATGTGGTCTAAGTACATCCTCTAAAGAAACTGAGCAAGCATCGATGGAGATGGATGCAGAATTCTATGATGGCGTTTTGAAAAATGAAATTGAATTTTTGTCAAACGATATGCATAGTCCTATAAGGTGTAAAAATTATGATGAGTTTGACCTCAATAAGAAAGACTCTAGTGATATGAATATAAAGTCTTTCTTGATTATGAGGATATGGATTCCCTTCATGGTGAAGGAGAAATGGTTTGGGATCATAACAATGATGAAGAGTTCTTGGAAAGGCTAGATGAAGAAGAAAATACCATAATTGTTGGAACTCAAGCAGAAAGGAATCATGATTGATTGGAAGACAAAGATGATTGTGTATTATCATCTAAGCATGATGATCACTTCTACTTGATGAGGGAATGGAATGAATATATTCAAACCTTCTGTTCCACTAAAGATGAAAGCCGTATACAAAAGGATACAAATGAAGAAATTTCTCCAAATGATTCCAAGCATCAAATAGATAAAAATGCATGCTTGAAGGAAATTTTTGAAGATGGTTTTAGCACATTAAAAATCAGAATTCTATATTTATATGCTTTTGATTCATCAAGAGTAACCTCATATGATGTATGTGTGAGGATCATGAACAAAGGTGAATATGCCCAAATGATTGCATCATGGATTTTCAATTTTGTCAAGAGCTATGTCTACCAATCTAACCACCAAGGGATGGACAAGCAAATGAAATGGCTTGTCCATATATCTAATTTGGTTAAGAATGCTTCCATGATTGATGTGATCTAGAGGTGGCTTCTTTTCAAGCACAGCTTCTTTGGTGAACATGTATCAAAGAAGGTGGGTTGAAGGAAAAGTCACATTCAATAAAAGTCCATAAAGCTTAAAAATGCTTTTGTAAATAGAAATATATATAACTGATGTTTTTTGCTTTGGTTTCAAAGACCAAACACGAATGGGATTAGTAGATGAAGAGTGACATCTTAGAATGAAGAGAACAAAGACAATCAAGAATGAAGAATTAGAAGGGCTTCTGGCTCCACACAGATGAGATGTTGTTGTTTCAGTTTTCTTTTCTTCTCTTGTATAGATGTATATATAGAAAGATTGTATGATTGAGCATATGTCACATAAAGAGATGCATAAACATCAAGATATTTAAGTAGGCCAAAGATTTTGTACGACTATTGGGATTACATGTGATGCATGAAGGACCTGGATTATGCGAGTAGGATAAATAGATTATAACTTTTAGGAGCAAGACCTAGAAAGGTGAAGGAAAGACCTAAACTGAGTACCTGTATATACTAGTGTTCATGAACACTTGATGATTGAGATGCTTTGACTTCTGCTTTTGATCTCTTGTTTGATTTGACCTTCAGACAGATTATGTTTTAGAAAAAGACTTCGTACACTAGCCAACTATCTTTGTGTATGTATATGTGTTGTTGGGCACTGTGTTGAGCTAGTATATGGGTGGAGTTACCTTGGTCGGGTGAGCAGGGCCACGAACTAATGCTAGTTGCATCGTATGGCCGGACCTATATATTGTCATGTGTTCATATGCGTTGGTAGGCAGGTGGAGTCACTGTGACCGGGTAGTCAGAGCCACGAGCTGATATCGATTTCGCATGAGGTTGATATTATGCATCGTGCACTATGTCCGGCCAATTTTGGCAAAAGTAGACATGTGTAAATAAAGTAAAAGAAAAAATAAAAAGGGTAAGCATGGGTGAAGAATTAAAGCAAAGAAAAATAAAATAAAAGTAAAAGAAAAATAATAAAAGGTTTGATGGGAGTCTGGACGATGGGAGATCAATAGGGAAACCAAACTGTAGTTTCATAAATCAAGTTAATGAAAGAGCTAAGAAGTTTCCGATTCGCTCATATGATTGCTAGTCTGAATGCGTTAGTGCATCTCCATATATTGTATGCAATGCTTGTGCCTACCTTCTTCTCTTAATTTATGTCAAGTTTAATGTACTTTTAGATTTCATGCATCCATATGAATTTTCTTTAAGTTATGTTTAGGTGCTATGACTACTTGATGCTCGTTAGTGTTTATTGATATGTATGCAGGTTGGCACATCTGGAGGATGCACAGGCTCAAAGGGGGTGGATGTGGTCGAGAATCGACAGTTAAGCTTGAGCACCATTACAAAGCATCAAATCGATTCAAATGAGAAGATATCAATATGGTTAAAATTGTGGTGCACCCTAACCTTTAAAAACTCATCCTACATGTATTGAAGTTCAATGAAAATGTTTTGCATTTGAACATAATCCAAAGATATGATGTTTTATTGTATCTTCTTGTGAAGTCACTTGTGCCTATTAATTAAGGTAAGAGCATGAGTCATTCAATTTCATTATGTGTGCTTGTGGTTTAAATGTGAGTATGGGGGTGTCCATGTAAGCATGTATGTTTGTGAGAAAGTCAGTGTCTCTATGCGCTTTACATGTTCAAATGGTGGATTTTGTGACTGTGTCAGCATACAAGCCAATGTATGTGCATCCAAATACATAAACACGTGTATGCCATCTGATGGTGCATGTGTGCATGTTAGCATGAGCATGAATGTGTGTGCATTTATGTTCGCATGTAAATACAAGTTTTTTGTGTGTCTCCGTATATGATGTTACGTATGAGAATATGTATACGTGCACATGTGTGAATGGATGCAAGCATGTGAACGTATAAAGTTGTGTGTGAAATTATTAGTTGTAAAGTAAAAGTATTAAAGCAATATAAAATATATATTGAAACAAGGTAAGTAAAGGAAAAAACGTAAGATACTAAATCGGCGTGAAAGCATGGAGAAGTTTCCTTTTTTTTGGGTGGATGGTTTTTCATGGCAGGAATAAAACTCGGCAGGAAGATGGGGAAAATTCGTTTCCTTATGCAGGATGTTCGAGAGGCGAAGAGAAGGAGGTGCGTGGCTGTAATCTAAGGGAGAGCCGTTCTGTGAGCAAAACAAAGAAAAGGGAAAGGAGGTCAATGCATGAGGGCACGTTTAGTGGGTGGGGGGGGGGGACGAAGAAGGAGATGGATTTGAATGATCTTTTGTCAAAGAGTTGACAGATAGAGCTTGGATTCCGCGTTCTTTAAGGCGCCACATGCCAAGAATCGATTGTGGAGAGGACAATGGAGGATGCTGGGATGGCAGAACCGCATGGAATTTGTTTGTATCTGTAGTGAGTGTCAAGCTTGACTCCTGCCCGAATTCTCTCAGCTCGTCATGTTTGGCAGCTCTATTCTGCTGCTGTGAAGTCGAGAAGATGTGCAAGCCTCCTCGTGAAATCTAAGGTCTTCTTACTGCTGCATTTTTTTCCTTACAAGGGAGTAGCCTGCCTGTTGGTTTTGATTTTTTGAAAACTTTAGACGAGAGGCTTAATCAGCAATTATTCAGCAATAATTGTGCATGGCACAATGTTTCATGGCGTTCCAGTGTGCGCATGAAGGGGAGAATCAATGGATGTGCTGAAACTGCTCTAGGTCCAATGTATTCGACTTGATGGTTGTGGTGTCCACAGAACGCCACAACTTTCATGACGGACGGCTTGCAATTTAGTTAAACTTGACATTAATACTCCTGCGCTCATCTTTTGATGTTTTTCTTTTCGTTTCACTGTGAAAATCAATTGATGATTTTTTTGCACTTGAATATTGACTATCTTACTGAATCGTTTACTTTTAGCTAAAAGAAATTTTGTCGGATGTTGAGGACTCATATCAGAAAAATCTCAGAGTTGAAGCAATTAATTTTTATGATAATTGAGGGGAGAACGTTTGCAAGTTCGAAGCAGGTTGAATTCATATTGCGCTATCTATTTGAAGGAGAAGCTGTGCAGAAGAACAGATTCTATCATAACAAAGGAATAACAGAACATTGGCTGTCGAACACATCTCTAAATGATAAAGGAAATAGAGTGACTGACATTTTTGTTCAATCTCGCATGATTGCGACTTAAGAGAACATCACAATCAAACAAATGATTAAGGTTCGCTCCTGCCAAATATATATTGAGTTCTCTAACAGTTTGTACTATTCCACTTGTAGTTTCATACGAATGTACGTCATTATGCATTTTTAGATGTTGAAATGTTACGTTGGTTTGTGACTTATATATCAGAATTTGAAGTAAGTTTTTATGTCACATCTCACTACTTTCTTTTCCTAGAGTAATTATCCGGTAATCAAGGAGTATTTAAGAGAGGAGCTTTCCTAGTCTTAGAAAGAACAATGCATTTCTGATCTTTGTCTGCCTTTATCATCTAGCAGAGAAGGTAATCTTTAAAGTTAACTGTTTTAAGTGGCTTGATTTAATTGTAATTCCAGAAGCATAAAGTAATTTCAGGAGTAATTCTTCCTATAAACAAGCTATTGGCCACGAACATAGCATATTGTCTTAGAAAATGATGTTGAAAGGGGGCATCTTGTTAGCCATAAATAGATCATGTTTCCTTTGAAATTGATGTATCTTGAGAAGCACTATAAAATATATAAATGAAACATGGAAAAAATACAAGAAGAAAACTAGAGAGAATTTTAGAGGTTTAGGATGTTTCCATACCCCCTATGAAGGAAACACTCTCACAAGCAGTGGACTCCATTATCCAATTGTTTGTTGATGCTTGATGCAATAACTTCCACACCCATCTACAATCCTTTGCATCAATAATCTGCTTGATAATAAATATCCTATTTAAGGCATGCTTGAATCTATCTTACTCTGATTCTTATATCTGCAATTTAGGAGGTCTGTCTTTGCTCTTTTGCTCTTTTGTATGAACCTCGTGACAACACACACACACACACACAAATATACACACATAGACACATGCACAGACATACACACACATGCACACACACATATGCATAGATTTGCACACACACACATACACATGCATACACACATATATATACACGTACACATGTATATACACATACACACATACACACAGACACACACACATATACACACACAGACATACACACACATACACACATACACACACATAAAAACACACACACACACACATACACACAAATTTACAGACACACACACACACACATGCATACACACACACATATACACACATAGACAAACACATACACACATAGACACACACATACACACATAGACTCACACACGCATACACACACATGGACACAAAAACACTTACACACACACATCAACACATATTTACACACACACACACATACACATGCATGCAGACACATATATACACATACACATGTATATACACACATAGACACACACATACATACAAAGACATACACACACAAACACATAGATACACACACATGCATGCACATACACACAAAGACACATACACACACATGCACACAAATTTACACACACATATTCACATGCATACACACACATATGCACATACACATATATATACAAACATAGATACATACATACACACATAGACACACATACACACATACACATATAGACACACACACACATACACACACACACATACATACACACATACACACATAGACACGTATACATGTTGGAAGAGATGGTGGATAGTCACAAGAGATGAAATGGTGTATCTATATCCTGCTTCACACCTACTAAGAATGATGGTTGGAGAGTGTAAAGGGCCTCTTTAGCTAGCTAATGAACATAAATAATCACATATGTTTCTTGGAAGATGATCCACTGCTTGAAGGATCAAAACAGATAGGTTGGAAGATAGTGCAAGATAAAAAACTGGCTATTTTAGTTCATATACATGTCTAGTGTTTTGAACAATTCTCTAAGCACAGTAGCAATTGGCTTCATTTCTTTTGGGGAGCTCTACCTAACCTAATATGCTAACAAAAATGAGTGATTTCATAAAAAATTGTGGACTACATGCAGAGATAGATGTTTAGCAAATCATACTATCATCCCGACATTTATGGGCTATTACTGTCAACAGACGACTGTGTAAAGATGAGTTAACATCTGATAATCCCGAGATGCATTTCCAATGAAACTTTGTAGGATTATAGTAGACACTATCATCAATGTAGCTTGCTTTAAATCATGGAAAATGATCAACTAGACAGTGAGAACAAGGTATGAGAAGATGAGTGTTCTGATGGAGTTATGAGAGAAAGGTGACATGAGAATGTAATGATCATTTATATATTAAAGCATGTACAAATACACTATCATTGGCAATCTAAAATTTCTCAATGTGTGAGAGGTGAATGAGCTATGATATGAGCCCTCACTTCACAGTGAATATCCTTCAAAATGATCTCATGGGCCCAAGATACACACTTAGGTGGGCTCGAGATACACACGGGTCTTTTAGATCCTCTTTTTATAATTGTACTTGGAGCCAAAGTTTGGATTCAAATTCAAACATATACCTAAAAGTGAATGCTAATGTATAGGATAGATTCCCTCATCACTCAAGAACCAAAATGATTCGTGATTTAGAGCTTCCTAACTCTACATGGATACAATCTACTTTTACAAAGCTAAATGTGACGTAACTTTACAAGAGGTTGAACATATGAAGCCTTGCATAGGCTATGCCAATTAATCAAGCATGAGCTACTCAACCAAGATTGTGGTCTTGGTTTTAATTGCACCAACAATACACACACATACACAGACACATAGATTTACACACAGACATACACATGCATACACACGCACATATATAGACACATAGACACACACACATACAAACATAGATACACACACACACACATACACACATAGATGCACACACACATACACACACACATACACACACACATACACACACATATAGACACATACATACATACACACACACATACACACACATATATACACACATATACACACATATTTACACACACATACACATACATATAGACACATATATACACATACACATGTATATACACACGTACTCAAGCCACAAGAATGGTTGATAATATTCCTCAAATAGTAGGGGATATGCTTAATTAAGATAATTACAACATAGGTTCTTATAGGATGGAAAATTTCCTAATGGTTAAATGCCTTTGGAGACTAGTAAATGTAGACGATGAATGTCTTGAATTGCCAGAAAACCTAAATATAGATCAACAAAAAGAATATAAGATGTGGATAGAGAAATCAAGAAATGTTATCCACTAGATCGTTATATGTGTTTCAGATATCCCTGTCCCACATATCAAAAACGATAATACACCAAAAGAAGCTCCGGATATTATTGAAGAAATTTATGGTACATCCATAGAGGATGGGAAAATTCATTTGAAGTAGATGTTGCATAGTGTATGGCATGAGAATAGGTCTCTAAATGAATATGGGATAAGAGAGGTTTTTGGTGACCTAGCATCCATAAATTGCAACGTGAAAGATTTCTTAAGGTTTGGCTAGTTAGTATATAATGAATATGTTATAAATAAAATGCACTTTAGTAATCTATAGCTTTTTTGGAATTGTTTTAATGTCTTAAATTATGAAGTTTATTACTGTCTTCACTTATGAAGTATTACATAAAGGTATTGGAGTTGGGTAGTCATATAATTATAGTAGCATACTACATGCACAAAAAGCATACTTCCTTCCAGCTTGCTTCATGGCTTGTTTATAGACATCCTTGGATACATATTGATAAGACTAATATAGTACATTATTGGTGGCTCGTTTGAGAGAGAATTATAGTTAACTAACAATGAATAAGATCAATTTCCTTATTTAATAGGCCTTTAATGGACTAATTTATTACTTATTGAAGTGGATTAGCACCATGAGTAGGCTTAGCTTTCTTTTACTTATGAGTGGTGCTTCGTAACCTATTCCTATGTTCCTACTCTTGCACATGTTCTTGTTGAAATGAAAAGGTAATAATACTACTCTAAAATCAAGCACAAAGTAAAATAACTATGGCAAAAGGAATAGAAGATATAGAAATGTGATAAGTAAATTAATATGGAAAGAGCTTGCATATGATGCTCCATGTCAATGGAGACTCCATGAAGAGAGGAACATAATCTAGTGCTAGAGCGTATGTGCTTATTGGAGTGAGGTGAGGCCCTCCTTATTTGGAGCTAAGGGAAAATCTCCTTGCATGTTGAATAAGTGGAATTGGATGAAAATGAATGTAGTCTTGGACAAAAGGGTGGATCATGGAACTATCATCACACCTTCCCCTCCCTTCCCCCATGTGATGACCCTTTTGCTTGTAATGTGGGGAGCTTGTGATATATGGTATCATGGATTTCGTTGAGTTTTAGGATCTAAAGACATATGGCATCCTTAAATATGACTAGGAAATATGGGATCCATGTTTTGAACATATGGTATCTCGTGGTTTTTATCAAAATATTGCTTCCATGTGGCTTTTGAGTCCATGGACATATGGGATCCATGGTTGTGGGACATATGTCATCCATGTGGTTTTTTATTCCATGGACATATGGGATCCATGGTGTCACGAGGAAGGAGATAAGGAAAAAAGCTCACATACAAACACTCTCACAATCAACAAGGAGCATACACATAGATTATGGCAAGGAAGAATGATGTTATTCTTCTTCTATTACTTAAAAGGAATGTACAGGATAGACCCAAAACAATAATAAAATAAGTGCAATATATAAAGAATAGTACATAAGGAAAATCCTAATGTCTACGAATGAGTGAGCTGGAAAGAAACAAATGTGCCATCACCCTTGGTAGGTAAGTGTAGTAAAGCTCAATGAACTATCCCTAACATAGATCGGTGTGACCACTATTTATGTTTGAGAAGTGAAAAAAATGATATGTGTCATATTGGATCATCACATGTTGAGCTTGATATCTCAACACTCCCCATCAAGCTCAATGTCATGCCCTCTAATCTAAGCATCTTTGAAAACTTCTTCAACTTCTCTGCTCCAAGTGTTTTAGTAAAAATATCAGCAACCTACTCATTTCTCCTCACGTAAACAAGATCAATATCATCTACTTATAACTTCTCTCTGATGAGGTGATAATACCTCGATATGCTTTTTTCTAGCATGAAAAATAGGGTTCTGTGCTAACCATATGCTGCTAAGATTATCACAATAAATGGTGATAGGCTTTTGCACTTCCATACCTAAATATGCAAGTTGCATCTCTAATGAGGCTCCTTCACATGCTGCCATCTCATCACCTCTACACTCAACCTCTATACTTGAAAAGAAATAGTGGGTTGCTTCTTGCTGCTCCATGTAACAGTTGCACTTCCAAGTGAGAATAGAGCCACCAGTGGATCTTCAATCTAAAATACTACCAGCCCAATGTACATCGATGTATCCATGAACCTCCAAATCTATACCAGCTTCAAAACACAATGCATAATCCAAAGTGGCACTCACATAACACAGTGTGCCTCATAGCATCTAGATGCAGCTTCTTGGGAACCTGCATAAATTGACTTTCAAGTCCAATAGTGTAGCTTAGATTAAACCTTGTAATTATGAGATATATCAAACTTCCCACAACTTTCCTACACATGGTAATAGTTTCCAATGCTTCACCTGATGTAGTATCCAAATTCAAATTCTAATCTAATGGCATAGAAATTGGCTTACAATCAGCCATACAATACCTTTGAAGCATATTCAAGGCATATTTCCTTTGTGACATTCATATACCAGTTTTTATATGTATATACTCAATGCCCAAGAAGTAGCGTAGCACACCAAGATCTTTCATGTCAAATTCTTGCATAGGGAGTTGCTTTACCTCTTTATTGTTTGCTTCATTTTGACCTCCTACAATCAAAACATGATTCAACATAAATACTCAAAATCATGATGCCATCATCACCCTTCCCTGCATATAATGAATGATCTCCATCACACATAGAAAATCCAATGGTGATCTAATAATCAACAGTCCTTGAATACCAAGCATGAGGGGCTTGTTTAAGTCTATAAAAAGACCTTTTGCAATCTATAAATATATTCTCGGTGCTTTGAATCTTCTTAACCTTATGGTGGGTCCATGTATACATCTTCCTGTAACTCACCATGTAGGAAAGCATTCTTCACATTCATCTAATGCAAAGTCCATCCTTTTGCTATAGCTACTACAACAAGTGTTCTGATAGTAGACATTTAAGCTATAGGGCTAAACATTTCCTCATAATCAATGCCATATGTTTATGCATATCCTTTTGCCACCAATCGTGCTTTGTACTTGCTTATGCTAGCATCAACATTGTGCTTTACCTTGGAAACCCACTTGCTGCTTATGTGTTTCTTTCCTTGCCATGATGAAACCAGCTTCCATGTATTATTTCCATAAAGTGCAACCATATCCTCATCCATAGCTATTTTCCAATCTAGATTTCCAATTGCATCTTCAAAACAAGAGGGTTCATTTTCTTGCATTACCTTTCCCATGTAGGCACAATGACGAACCATCTATTTGTCATATGTCAATCGTTGCACTGAATTCCAGATCCTCCTAGATCTTGTTTTTCATGGGTCACTTCTCCTTGTATCATGTGCATGTTCCTTTCTTACTCCTAGAGTCTTCACAAAGGGTATTCCAAGTTCTTCAACAAGACTCTTTTCTAAACCCCTTGAATCTTCATGAATGACTTCAAAACTGTTAATGTTTTACTACCAACAATAAGCTTTTCTTTACCTTTCTTGGATGTATTTCATGAATTTACTAGAGTGAAATTTCCATGCAATCTTCCAATCCATGGATTTGGGTTGGAACTATTGCTTGGTGATGCATTTCTTCCATGCAAAACTTGAGATTTTGCACTTGATTTTTTTAGCATTTTTTTTCATTTAAGTCGAGATTAAGTCCTTCTTTGGCAATGTAAACTTTCTTCTTTTCTCAAGGGAGTATCCAATGAAGGTAAATTTTTTTGCTTTTGGATCAAACTTTGTCATCAACTCATCTAGAGCATGTAGATATGCAATGGAGCCAAAAACTTTCATATGTGATAAGTATGGATTTTTACTTGTGAACTTCTCCTCAGGTGTAACTTGATGTGCAATACTAGTTGGAGTTCAGTTCATGATGTATACAACAGTGTGCGGAGCTTTTTTCCAATAACAATGAGGCATATTCTCTTAGCCATCAAGGCTCTTGCTATTTCTACAATATGTCTATTTTTGCATTTAGCAATGCCATTCTCTTGTGGTGTGTACATCTTGAAAACCGACATCCAATTCCATGACTTTTTAGAAAGTTGTTGAACTCATTTGATATATATTCACCTCCTCCATCAGATCTTAATGTTTGGCCTCCATAACATCTTAATGTTTGGATATACTTCCATGTTTGATTTTCCACCATAGCCTTAAAATTTTGGAAGTGTGTGAACATCTTACTCTTTTGTTTCATGAAATCTACCCATAATTTCCATGTATGGTCATCACTCAAAGTAACATAGAACCTGCAACTGCCCATGGATATGGTTTTTGCAGGATCCCAAACATCTGCATATACTATCTCTAACACATTCTCACCAACATGCTTATCATGTGGAAATGATGCTCTTGCTATTTACCAAATTGACATGCTACACATACCTTTTGCATTTTTGCAACTTTGAAATTTGGTAGTCCGTTGAAAATCTCCTTTGCTGCATCAATTTCAGCCTTTGCAAATTTGCATCTCCAATTCGTTTGTGCCAGATCTCTGTATCAGCAATTATTCCTGTAACTTTTGCAAACATAACTACATTCATTTCTAGAATTTTCACATTTAAGGTGAACATCCTACCCACTTTGTTTCCTTTGGCAATCAATCATCCATCCTCTTTGTACTCTTCTACATATAACCCATCAAAATGAAACCTGAATTGTAATCCCTATTCAATCATTTGTCCAATAGAAATGAGATTCTTTGTTATATTTGGAACATGAAACACATCAACAAGATGTTTTACCTTCCCATCTTCCATAGACATTGCTATGTTTCCTGTATGCTCGATACGATGTGATGTGTCATCACCGGTTTCAACATATCTAGGAACTGGCAATTTCTACAAACTACTAAACCATTTCACATGATTCTTCATGTCATTTGAAGAACCTAAATTAACATAGCAGACATAACCATTTGATTTTGAAACATCAACAGACATCCTATTCATCATATGATGTTGAACCATGAACAACATCTCAGAATCATCTACACTTGTTGATGCAAAATTGTTTTGTTGCCTTCTGTTATTTTGATTTTTCAACTTGCAATCATGTTCAAAGTCTCCAATTTTACCACAATTCTACATCCTTTATTGTCATTACCTGAATAATTTCTTTCGATAAGTTTCGGGGTCTTTGGCTCCCCCTGCCTCGAAACTTTCCTCTACCTCCTGCATGATTTTGATGTTGACCTTGGTCTTGGTTACTATTTCCTCTTCCACTTCCAAAACCTCTAGCTCTCCCTCTTCCTCTACTAGAGTAAAATACTTGCTAAGAACTAGATTTTCCTTGGGAGTTTGAGTCCTCATCAAGATTTTTTTCTTCAATAATCATCATGGATACTAGATCAAAAAAATAAGGAATATTTTCCCTACTATGTATAGAAGTTCTGAACTGCTTATATGTAGCTCCTAAACCATGAAGGCACACTTCCACCTTATCATCATCATCTACATTCATGTCAATAGATGCAAGTAACTCACATATGCTTCTGATTTTCAGAGTGTAGTTACTTACTAACATGCCCCTTTTCTCTAGTGTATGTAGCGTATTCTTGAGTTGCAATTTCAGTGCCTTTGTATGGTCTCATACAATATGACCAAACTATTCCAGACCTCTTTCGGAGTCTTGGCATCCTGTATGTGCTCAATCATGCTATTCTGTTTGCTGACAAATAGCCAATACATTACCTTTTGTGCTCCTCGGTTCCATTCTTCATATGTTCTTAATTGTTCTGCAGTCTGATTCCTCTCTAGTAATTATGGACCATTTTCATTCTCTCCTTCGATGTACTTCCAGTAGCCTTTTCCCATCAGGGAATTCATCATTGTGAATTTCGAAGCATGAAAGTTGTTCTTGTCCAAGTTATCACTCATAAACTAATTCATTCCATCTGTGTTTGTGATTTTTGCAACAATTCACAACACTACAAAAACACTACATGTAGTACTTCATCTTGAATTCTCTTGCACTATGACATTATAGTTCGATCTTTGAAAAACACAGTTTTGGTGTATCAATAGTACATGGAATCCCTTGAAATTATGGATCTGGAATATATAGGTTTCGTCAAATATGACACAAGTTAGAGTTTTGCAAACTAACCTAGTTTTTCTATGGATTTCACCTTATGGGCTCGAAATAGAGATCGAGATGGCTCTAAAATAGAAATCTGACAAAAACATGTGACCCTTAAGGGATAACTCACGAAAATAGTTTGATGCTTTCTACTTTCACATAAATTTTGGTAGCAATCTGAGGTCATTTGTGAATCGCACTTTCTCCTAGCCTTCTCACATACTCTTCACCATCAGCCTTCTCACATACTCTTCACCATCAGCCTTCTCCCATGAGCTCTCTATAACCACACTAACTCAGTACCATGTCACGAGGAACATGATAAGGATAAGAGCTCACACACAGAGTCTGACAATCAAAGAGGAGCATACACACAGATTGAGGCAAGGAAGAATGATGTTCTTCTTCTTCTGAAACAACAACACAACAATTGGAATATATAAAGAACAGTACATAAGGAAAATCCTAATGTTCATGAATGAGTGAGCCGCTAAGAAACAAATGTGCCATCACTCTTGATAGATAAATCTAGTAAAGATCAGTGAAGTATCCTTGACATATACCGGCGTGACCACTATACATGTCTGAGAAATGAAAAAGTGATACATGTTATCCTAGATCATCATATGTTGAGGTTGATATCTCAACACATGGTGGTCAACATATGGCATCCGTAGGATCTTGGGACCTATGGGATCCCAAGACATGTACTTAGACATTTGGGATCCAAGTGATTTTGTGGGGTCTAAGGACATATAGTACCTCTTAGACATATCAAGGGTTTACATCATGGGGTGAACGGTGCTTTTGATCCATTTTGCCTATTCTATATAAATGTAGTCCTTCATTTGGTTCACTGGTGCGATCATTGTTTTGGGTCTTTGTTTTGGTAGAAGAATCCTTTGTTCTTCGAGGGCTCATGTTGAAGATGCCTTGATTTATCCTTAATGTATCCATTTTGATGTTGTGGTAGCCATATTCTTCTTGTGATGTAGAGAAGGTATACATGGGCTCATAATTCATAGTTTTGTATGGAATCGGGAAGGTTTCATCACATATATGTGAAAATGTCCAACCCCATTACATACAAGCTTTGTATTACAAAAGGAAAAGGGAAATATACATGGAATATGATTATAGTCCATGAGTTCAATGGCCAAAAAAATGCCTAACAAAGATCATGTTTCATAGATGGACAATAGATTATTGCATGCTTTATCTTTAACATGGACTTGAAAGTTGACTTAATATTATTGTTATGTTTTCACGTGAGCAGCGTGGACTCATAATGGCCCATGAATTTGCGCTATCGGAGAGAATTCATGTCCTCACTTTGGTTGAAGAAAAAGGTTTGACATCATGAAATACTGAAACTCTATGATGATTTAATTCACCTTGATATAATTGAGAAGAAATGAAGATGACAGTACTATTTAATTACCGCAACAAATTTGGATATTTGGCAAGGAACATTTTGTATTTGAATTCCTGATATGTTCATAATCACAGGGAAATTTGAACATTCATAAGGGAAGCGTTCAAAACCCTTGGAAAATATACCAAATCAGCTATGTTGAGCTTATATTAGTGTAAAAGAAACATCATATATGTCAAAAATTCGAGGGGAGAAGTGTTATAGGACAATAGCATTAAAACTGATAGATTCTCATTAGCACATGAGAGGTTATATAGGGTTGAGACAAAAGTTATACATCAAAAATCGAAAAAAAGTTGGTATAAGACAACTACAAAATGTGAGGTCTTGGATCAATTCTCAGAAATGCAATATGAAAAGTTTTTTTGATAAAGATTGAATTAGCCTTTTAGCAGCAAGACAAAAGCGATGCAATAATCAAGGGCACATTTTTTATTTTTATTTCACTTTTTGAAATGGAGGTTCGATAAGCACCTACTCCCTCGAGCTTTAACTTTGAGAGAACAACTATATAGATGAATGGGCATAGTACCCTTGAGACCCTCCGTATCCCACAACGCAAGATTTAGGCAAAGTTACAACTGAATTAGACTATCCAAAGACATTACATATCCAAACCAAGTTGAACACAAGATCTCCGCCTAAAAAGGCTAATGTCAAAACAACCCACCTATGAGATGTGGACTTATTATTTTATTTTTGAGAACCAATCACAATAGCGTTTTAAAGATGATGCCTGATGCTTTGATGTATAGATTCTGAACGCTATATAAGTACAGTACTTTTGATCGCTCCAGGAGAGAACAAGGATTTTGAAGTTAATTGAAGGGCTGAAGGATGACAATTCTAGAGGAATTTAGATAACCTGATGGCGGAAGATCTGACGAACGATGAACATCATCCCACAACAGAGAATTTCCGTCACTTGTGCAATGATCGTTTTTGTGAGTCTTTCAATGCACTCTATTTGATCATTTTTTCCACACCGTGATACAATCACTTTTTATTCCGTTATATGTTCTTTGCGCAACTATTCTCAATCAAATCATCCTAGTTTAGAAATTTTTTTTGCAAATCCATTTTGTATATTATACTTGACCATTTGAGATTAGCTTAAGCGATAAATCATAATGCTTTCATCTTGTCAAGCTAAGTACGAATCCTGATTTGTATCTATTTAGTTGCTTTTGTGTTATCTCCGTCCACAAAGATTGTAACAGAATATATCGTAATTCCCCAGATGAAGACTTCCATAGCGCAATGGTTAAAACAATGACTTCATTGTGTAGGTTTGGAGTTCGATGCATTCAGAATGCACAGCCCAAAATGCTTTTGTTTTTTAAATCGAACTCCGTAATCATTATAGAACTTAGTTGATAGTTATGAATGAACTTCCATGTTGAATTCCTTTCTAGCCTAGTGGATTGCACGTTCATGTCGGCATGTAGGTCATCAGTGTGATTTCCATATACTGAAATGTTGTTTTGTGAATATTTTTCATCTAAATTCTCTGACAATAATCAATAAATCAAGGCTTTGAAACTTATACTTGTTAAATGCTAACAGCAAGTCGTAAAAAACGAGAAGTATGTGTTAAAAAGAGAAATCCTTTGTCAAAAAGCAACCAAATTGCATCTTATGCTCGAAAACCCTTTGTACAAGTATACATATGTTTCAAATAAAGTGAAAAAATATGATTTTTTTATTTTTTTTATCATTTTTTGAAAATTTAAGAGCTCAAAATGTGCAAAAACAATTTATCTATCTATCATTGACATCTCGAGGATTTATATGAGAAATATAAAAGTGATAAGAAATCTTTTATAGATAATAAAAACTAAATGTGTATTCGATGGAGAATCTCGGTTAGTGATTTAAAAAAGCTATAGAGCATGGTTTTATTATGTGAACTGTTTTTGGGCATTTTTATAAGCACCAAAAATGTCTTAGATTTTCAAATCAACTTAAAGCTTTCTTGATCTATGTCTACACCCCCATCATCGGATGCATTTGATTCAATCTGAATCTATTGCAAGCTCTCTTCTTCTTCTTCTATATCAACAAGAGCTCTATGTTCATCCAAGTACATACCCAATTCTATAGGACCATGCACAGTTCTTGTTTGCATGTGATTAGCTCCTCCACATAAATCTAGAAGATTTTTCTTTATCATATTGATGGTTGCTTTCCTCACGTTCTGTGTTTTTATCAAGGCAAAATCATAAACAAGAATATCTACATCATCCATTTTCAGAGTGGATGTACTTCAAATACTCTTTTTATTTTTGAGCATGGTCGTTTAGTGTCACATACCATTTCTAAGTTATACTTACTTGTGAATGCATTAATACTTTTAGTATGATATTCATGGACTATCAAAGTCTCTATTCTTCTTTCATCAATATCTTTAATGACCTCTAAAACTTTTGCAATCCATAATGGTCTGGTAGCTTCGTCACCATCAACAAGGACTCCAGTAAGTGTTCAAACATTTATTTCTTTCAAAATTCCTTGCCATCATGATTCAACCTATTTTTCCATCCTTGGGCATACATAAATATTCCTTTCTAGTGGACGGATAGAGATCTGAAGTGTATCTGCATTACATGTTTGGTCCACATTCATTGATCTTTGTGTATTATAATCCCATGTGAATGGAATATCAATTGGCCAATGGCCTGCAATGGTATTCTTTTTAATCTCTTCTTGATGGTTAAAAAACTCATCCCACCAAGATACATCTTCTTCTCCACCATATTTTTTTGCACACTAAATATGTCTCTTCTTCTCAATAATACATGCTTCAACCTTTTACTTTTCTCTACCACATTTCCACATCTTTACCATATTTCTTTATCTTCACATGGTGTTTATTCTGCACGATACATAGAAAAATAAGGCACATGCAATAAAAATATGCATCCATCTTTAGGCTCCCAACCAGGAGAACATGAATACTACTGCTTTGCAAATAAAAGAATTATGTCATCAAGCCTCCTCATCAAGAATACCTAGTTGAAACTAATATTGTGCAATGGCACCAAAACCGTAGTACCCTTATCAAGACCTGCGGTGCAAAACTGCTTAAAGTCATAAATGTGTGTAAGGTGTTGAACTTCAAGTTTTGGAGTATATGCTTTAGACCACACATAATATTGGAAGAGTAAAATCATTATGGCATGCAAACCTTGAGGAGGATTGAAATACTTCTCGATGACTAAAGTTATCTCACAAGTGTAACCTTCCAGTTGTAAGCATTACCTCATAATGAAAACTAAAATAGTTCATCATCCAAATCAGTGCATGATGACCAATAGATCCTTTGGTCCCAAGTCCATGATATGTATCAAGAATGAGATCTCCACTGATAATCCCTTGCTGAATCTTATGTATTGTGAAATTCCCCATACCCATTGCAATTCGAAATCCAGCCCTACAATATCAAATCCATTGACTAAAGTAATATTCAAAAGAAACATGTGTTACTATCATGTTATTCTCAATCATTTGCATGTGAGAAAAAAGGTATGTATCTTACCTTTTACTATCCTAAATGGAAGAGTTTCTCTCTTAGTTGCTTTAATTTCTTCATTCCTAATTTATACAAACATTTTAGACCACAACAATTCTTCGCAATGTCCAATGCAATTTCTCTATCTTAAGTAAGGAATTGAAATATTCCTTGACTTATTTCATGAGGCCTTCAATTAAAATGCCACATGCTTTGTATAATCTCTCTCTCTCTCTCTCTCTCTGTCTCTCTCTCTCTCTCTCTCTCTCTCTCTCTCTCTCTCTCTTTGCTGACATCCTTTTCTCCACATGCACTTGAATGTTAAGAGAGATCAATAGGTGGTTCGGAATCAATAGGTGGATTGGGTTGAGAATTTATTCCTTGAGAATCTAACTTATGACTCAATTGATAACACAGAATCATTGATACATTCTAAGCCAAGGGTTTTGATGGCAATGCACCATGGTGTGCTCTCCTTATCGAGATCTCCACGACGATATCCTCGGAGTAGAAAACTGACCTCCTAAGGCCACACATGATACTCCGCATAGAGATTGCAGAGTATGCAGAAAACACAGTACACAGGGAGCACGAATAGAGAATTCATAGGTCTTACAAATGCGGTCGAACTTACAGTCTTTGACTGTCCAGGCCACTATATGTTTTATTAAAGAACATATACAAAGAGGTGTCCGATGGCCATTTGACCTTTCACATGGACACTAACGGTAACAATCTCCCATTAAAGGCCAATATGGCCAAAGTAATCATGGGAGCAAAAATAAAGAATGATAAATAATACTTGAGTGTAACTATACAAACTATACCTCCCACTTGATGGGCATGTTACATAGTATACAAGTGATTGTGTAAGATCATCAATCAAGTAACCCCCATCAAGTGACAACAATGTCAAAAGCTATCATGTGGTAGAGCTTTAGTCAAAGCATCTACAACATTATCTCGAGTGTGAACCTTCTCAATAATAATGTGCTCAATGGCTAAGCAATCTCTTATGAAGTGATACCTCACCTCAATGTGCTTGGTCTTTGCATGATAGACCGGATTCTTAGCCAAAGAAATGACACTCTGACCGTCACTGAGCAAACCACGTACATGCTCAGGTAAACCCATATCACAAGCAAGAAGGGAAAGCCACAATGCTTCCTTACATGCCTCACTTGCTACAACATACTCTGCTTCTATGGTGGAAACAACTATACATTCTTGAAGATGAGATATCCAAGAGAGAGCACCTCCAGCAAATTGAAAAATGTTCCCTGATGTAGACTTATGATTGTCTACACAACCATCATAGTCAAAATCTGTGTAACCAATAATGTATGCTTTCCCTCTACCTAAGCATAGGCACTTGTCTTTAGTACCACTCAGATATCTAAAAATCATCTTGACCGCTTCCCAATGTTTCTTGCCAGGATTAGACATATATCTACTCACAACTCCCACTACAAATGCAGTGTCTAGTCTCATAGCTACCATAGCATACATGAGACTACCAACAGGACACTCATAAGGAATTTATTTCATGAATTCCTTTTCCTCATCTGATTTGGGGCAATCATCCTTGCTCAATTTCACATATGTGGGTAAAGGTGTATTCAATGCCTTTCCAGCCTCCATATTGAATCTGTGAAGTATTTTCGATATGTACTCACCTTGAGACAAGTATATACATCTTTTACTCCTATCACGACTAAATGCGCATGCCAAGAATATGTTTGGCATCCCCCAAATCCTTCATATCAAACATTTGACTCAATCTCTTTTTTAGAATTGACAAGTCATAAGAGGACATCCTAGCAATCAACATATCGTTGACATAAAGTATCAAACATATCAAGCTGCCATATGAGCATCTCTTTGTGTAGAGATAATGATCCTCATTGCTTCGAGAATAGCCTTGAGACTTCATGAAAGCATCAAACTTTTGGTACCATTGTCTAGGGGACTGTTTAATTCCATATAGCTCTTCTTGAGCTTACAAACTAGACTTTCCTTGCCAAGAACTACATAACCCTCTAGTTGTTCCATATAGATCTCATCTGTAAGATCTCCATGCAAGAAATTAGTTTTCACATCCATTTGGACTAGCTTGAAGTCCTTCATTGCAAGGATTCCAAGCAACATGCATAGGGTAGTCATCTTTACCACTAGAGAGAAGATTTCCTCGAAATCAACACCATGTTGTTGCTTAAAACCCTTTGCAACAAGTCATGCTTTATACTTTGGAGAAGCACTATCTGATGTGAATTTAAGCTTATATACCCATTTACATGGTAAAGCTTTCTTGCCCTTTGGCAAAGGTACTAAATCCCAAGTACCATTCTTGTGAATAGAATCCAACTCACTCTTCATGGCACGCTCCTACTTGACATAATCCTCTCTCTACATAGCCTCTCTGTAGGAAGAAGGCTCACGGGCTTCTTTTCGCATAAGAAAATCTAAACCTGGAACATATCTATGAGGAGGGTATGAGACACATGCAGAACGCCTCAATGGTTGCTAAACATGAATATGTGCAGACTGATTTGAACGGACATTCTCTTGAACATCCCTATGTGCAACATCTTTATGCATGGTAACCGGAGGACTAGTATCCTCAAACACCACTCTTCTCACTTCAACCTCCTTAATGGGTTGTTTATGCATCTTAGACTCATTGAAAATGACATCACTACTTCTGATCACTGACCATGTTTTAGGATCCCATAAGCGATATCCAAATTGTCCTTCTCGACCATATCCAAGAAAAATGCATTTCTTTTACTTGTGGTTCAGCTTTTGTCTAAGATTCTTGGGTATATGAACATATGCTTCACACCCAAAAACTTGAAGATGATCATAATATGGTGGTTTCCCTATCCATGACTCTTGTGGCACTTTCAAACCTTTGGCAGTACTAGGTGAAAGGTTAGCCACATGAACTGCAGTCAACACTGCTTTTGCCCAAAAGCCTTGTGACAGGTTTGCATGATGCAACATAGCAACTACTTTATCTTGAATAGTTCTATTCATCTTTTCAGTTACACCATTCTGTACTAGGGTATAAGGAGCTGTAAACTCTCTACGAATCCCTCTAGTCTGACAGAAAAGGCTGAATTCATGTGAGGTATACTCATTCCCATTATCTGAACATAAAAGCCTTAAGCTTAGTTCCTTTTTCAATCTCAATTGAAGCAAGCCATTTTCTGAAAGTAGGGAATACCTCATCCTTCGATTTGATAGGATATAACTAGACTTTTATAGTAGTATCATCTATGAAAGTGACAAAGTAAAGAGAACCACCTAAGGATCTAGTGGGCATAGGATCACACACATGTGTATGGAACGAGATCTAAAGGCTGAATTGAAGAGTCAATGTGCGTTCTATACACATTTCTAGTTTGCTTTCCATATTGACAATGCTCACAAAATGAAAAATGAGAGAAATGTAACATAGGTAAGTAGCCAGAACGAGAAAGATTTTCCATTCCCTTACGAGATATATGGCCCAAATGACCATGCCAAATACAAGCCATAGGATATTCCGTAACAGCTAACAAGTGCTCTTTCTGTGATACAAATAAAGGATAAAGTGAGCCAACTTTGCGTCCTTTTGCAATAACCATATTGTCCTTTAATATACGAAAGGACTGAGCATAGAAGAATACCTTTTGACCAAGGTCATCAAGTTGACCAACTGACATCAAACTGCATGATAATTGAGGTACATGGCGTACATTATGCATAGTAAATTTTGAACCATCAATGAGTAGCAAAACCACATCTCCAATCCCCACAACATCACACTGGTAAGAATCACCAAGTCTCACGATACCAAGAGACTTTGCTGCATAATTAGAGAACCATTCTCTATGTGGTGTCACATGGAAAGAAGCATCAGAATCTAGCAGCCATGTGTGGGAAAGAGAGTCATCCATAAGTGCCTCAGTTGGCATAGTAGTATCAAGTGTCAACACATCAACATCATCGGAAATAGCATTAATTTCTTCAATCTTCATAGTCGAAGTAGATGGTGCACGTAACTGTTTAACATGCCCATCAACATTTTGTCATTTACCTTTAGCATTCTTCAATGCATAATAGTCTTTCTTTATATGTCCTTTCTTATGACAATAATGGCATTCCATATCCCTCTTCCTTGATTTACTTCTACTCTTATTTCGTTGACCATTCTTTTCCTTGTTCTTGCTCTTGCCATGTTGCTGATTCTTTCCTTGGTAAGAATCACAAACATTATATGCATCTCCACTCTGAGTGCCAACCATAGATTTTCTACGAATCTCCTCATTCAAGAGTGCTCCATATATGTCATCATAGATGACTTTACCACCAGGTGCACTATTGTTAATAGCTGTGCAAAATGTACCCCATGATGATGGCAGGGTGCATAACAACAATATTGCTTTCATCTCATTATCCATATCCATTTTTTGATGTTGTAATTGGGAGAATATAACATCAAACTCATTTAGATGAGCAGCAACACTATCTGTGTCCATGCGAAGGTCATATAATTTTCTCATCAGATAAACTGTATTTGATGCTCTCTCTTTCTCATATGTATTGCATAACTTCTTCCAAAGCTCCTCTGCACTTGCACAGTCTAATACTATAAAGTAAACATTATCTGCCAGGTGCAAGCAAATGGTAGACCTAGCCATTTCATCTAACTCATCCCAATCATCTTCATCCATGTCAGCAGGCTTCTTTGACATCGCATTTACTGGCTTCCATTGCATCCTTTCAATCAACACATCTTTAATCTGATTCTTCCATAGAGCAAAGTTTTAACCATCAAATTTTTGGATCTCAAAATGATCTTTGGCTTGCAAGTTATAGCTCCTTCTTGGAACATTAGCACTAGACCCTCATCCATGAGATGTGCGTGAGACCTTTGATGCCATGATGGTAGAGAACTAGGTAGAATGTTAATGGAGCTAGAAGAATCCAAAACACCAACAAATAAGTGTATCAAGGAGTAAATTGACCACTATATAGTTAGCTAAACCAAAAATCTAGAAAAATTTTGCAAGAGTATCCTCTGCAAAATGAGCATATGAACAGTGTCAAAGTATCATAAAATTGCAAGTACTGACTTCATTCTGAATCACTAACTCCACTGCATATAATCAATTACACAACAAAAGGCAACTATGCTTATCAAGAACCTATGAACAACTATCATACATCTCCTATGGCAAGTTTGGGTAAGTCTTCCACCTATATCACCGAAGAGACCCTGACATCGGTGCCTTCCAGTTAAGAAAACCTCACCACGACCCTCTTTATCAAACATAAAAGGCTCTGTGCAGAAAACGTAACCGCTATATCAATGACCACATGGACGTACATAAGGGGTATCCACTGAAGCGTACATGGTGTGTATGTGCTCAATATATGCAATAAAAGGACACTAAAAGGCTGAACGCACAGCCCAAAAACTAGCCAACAACACCTGCAAGTGTCTATCAACTCTGACGTTTTAAGCTAAAAAAACCTGCATAAATTTGCAAGAGGTGCTCCCACCAAAATTGAACAGCTTTCAAGAAACCTGTAGTTTTAGAAGTGTGGCTGAAAACACATCCCCCAAAGGTTGATATTTATTGTCAGAGAAGGATGCAGATCATCCTATTTCTGATGCAGATTTACATGATGCACTTGTTGATGAGAGAGCTGACATTGAGGAGGCAAAAACTATGCCAAAATGGTTGGTGTAGACTTTGCGTGACAACAAATTAGATGCACCTGTGTCATATTATACTCGATCAGGCTCTCATAGCACCTCTTTTGCATCAGATTGCTATGCTATGTCTTCATCTAGTCTCTATGATGAGAATGATCTTGTTTCATTTGACGAAGCACAAAATTCAAAAAATTGAATGGCTGCTATACAATCTGAATATGATGCTATAATGAAGAATGGTACTTGGTCTTTATGTAACTTGCCTCTTGGCAATTAGGCCATTATATTGATAGGAAAGAGGCATTGATTTTGATGAGAACTTTGCACCTACATGTTGTATGACTACTGTTCAGAGCATTTGTGCACTTCCACCCCATCATGGTTGGAATGTACATCACTTGGACATTAAAACTGCTTTTTTGAATGGTGTCTTGCATGACGAAGTTTATGTTTTTTAACCTCCTAGCTTTCTGCGGAAAGGGCATGAAAAACAGGTGTGCAGGTTAAAGAAGGCATAATATGGTTTAAAGCAAGCACCACGTGCTTGGTATGAGAAGATACATGCCTATCTGATTGCACATGGTTTTGAGAATAGTCCAACTGAAAGCACCCTATATGTTAGCATGCTAATGATGTGCTTCTGATCATTGTTGTCTATGTTGATGACATGCTGCTTATTGGTCCTTCTGAGAAGCATATTGCTGATTTTAAGACTGATTTGCATGCCTCATTTGAGATGTGTGATTTGGGGCATTTGCATTGCTATTTGGGCATTCAATTTATGCAAGTTGATGGTGGATGGCTTTGTGTCAAACGAAATATATTGACACATTATTGCACTGTTTTGGCCTTGAAGATTGTAAGCCTATTGCCACTCCTCTGGAGATAGGTTTACGATTGAGTCTTCATGATGCTAGAGATGCATTTGATGTTGTCCTCTATCAGTACGCTATCGGATGCCTGATTCAGTTATGCATTGCTCGGCCAGATATTGAGTTTGTTGTCTCATAGATGAGTAGGTTTATGCATTGCCGAGATGTTAAGCATTGGCAGGTGCTTAAGCGCATCTTTCGCTACTTGAGTGGTAATCGGATACTTGGGTTGTTTTATCCCAAGGGGGGATCACTACCGCCAGATTTGCATGTTTTTTTTGACTTAGACTGGGCTGGTTTCTATGAAACTCATGTGTCCACTAGTGGCTTTTGCTTCATGCTTTGTAGCTCATGTATATCTTGGTTGAGCAAGAAGCAGCCTACTATGGCCACTTCCAGTTGTGAGGCTAAGTATAGGGCAGATTTCACAACAATTGTTGAGTGTGTGTGGCTCAGACACCTTATGGATGATTTGGGTGTTGGTTAGTCTTCTGCCCCCACCAGCTTCACTGATAGTCAGAGTGCATTGGCAGTTGTGAGGAACCATGTGTTCCATTCTCACACTAAGCACATTGAGGTGCATTATCATTATGTCAGGGAGAGGTTCTCTATTGGGGAGATCAGCTTGGCATATGTGCCCATGCAGGAGAACATTGTAGACCTTTTCACGAAGGCTCTACCTAGGGAGAAGTTTGAAGCTTTCCACAAAGCTTTGGGCGTACTTCCTTTTGTGGAGTGATTTCCACATATCTTGGCACTTCCTTATACATGAGTTCCAACTGCTTGTTCATAGCATCACGCCTAGAGGGATTTGTTGATATATTTAGGTAGTGATGTGTGTGAACACTCTAGGACCACTGGGGCACTTTTTCCCTCTTTAGGAGGTTTTTCCCCCGGCTTTTATGTATGCCTATTGCCCTAATGGGCTACTTATCTTTGTACATTCTCTAGTAATACATTTAGTATTGTGTGTTGTGCTCCAAGATTCTTCTTCTTCCTTGTGTTGTTTGCATGCTTCCGTAGATGTCTAACTCCAATACTTCATAGGTTGAGGGTTCATCTGAAATTGAGTCTTTTGACAAGTAGATTGAATGCTTTGTAACAAATGTGGAATCGAATCCATACCTTTCTAGTTATTTCTTCTCTCTTGCTAATATTCTAGGTGCTTGTTTGGAGCATTCTCCATCCTCTTGCATCTTTGCTTTGCCTCTTGAATTCCATAGTTTGTAATCCATTTCTCTTTCATCTTGTTCATCATTTGTATCACTTCTCAGATCCTGGACCTATGTATCATGCTTGCTTCCTAATTGGTGAGAATCAGAATCAAGGTCATATGGTAGAGTTACCTTTTTTTTATCTTCATCATACCAAGACTTGTGTTCTTCAAACACAACATCTCTACTTGTAGTGAATTGCATGGTTGAAGGATTATAGAACCTATAACCCATCTGTGTTGAATCATATCCAATAAACACTACCTTTGTTGCCCTTTCATCTAGCTTAGCTCTTATTTGTTGCTGGAGGAGATGTTGGATAGTCTTCAAGAGATGAAGTGTTGTTGCTAGATCCTGCTTCACACCTGCTACGAATGATTGTTGGAGAGTGTAATGGGCCTCTTTAGCTACCTACTGATCATAAAAGATCATGTATGTAGCTTGGAACATGATCCACTAATCACTGGATCAAAACAGATAAGTTGGAGTTGATCCAAGATCAAGAAACTTGGTATTTTTGTTCCAACACCTGCTCAATGTTTTGAACAATTCTCTGAGCACAACAACAATTAGCTTAATTCATTTTGGGACACTCTAATTAGCTTAGTAAGATATCAATCATGAGTGTTTTCATAAAACATGAAGGACTACACAGAGAAAGATGCTTAGCAAATCATAAGGCCATCCCGGTAATTTTGGGGTTCTATAGTCAACAAACCATTGAGCAAGGATGACTTAATATCTTGCAATCCAAAAAAGCAATCCTACTAAAATATTGTAGGCATGTACATGTGGAATCTACCATGCTTTAAATATGTACACAAGCTCTAAGCCAAGAAAATAGGTTAATAAACCAAGATCACTGATTACAAATTCTTCCATTAGTGGAGCCTTGACTTTCTTGATGCCATTTGTATCATTTCCAATAATGATGATGTCATCTACATTGACACATAAGTAGATAACTTTTGATTTGTTCTTCTTATCAAATAAAGAAGAATTTACCTTGCTAGCCACAAAGCCTTGGTCTTGCAAATAAGTAACAAGCCTATGGTTCCAAGCTCTAAGCGTTTTCTTGAGACCATAGAGTGCCTTCCTTAGCTTGCATACATAACCTATTTTATCTTCATCTTCAAAACCTCGTGGTTGTGCCATATACACCTTCTGATATCCATCCATTTAAGAATGCATTCTTGATATCTAACTAATAAAGAGTCCAATTTTTAGAAGCAACAACACTTACCAAAACCCTAATTTTTGGCATCTTTGCCACAGGTAATAAGGTTTCTTCATAGTCCACTCCATGAGTTTGGGCAATTCCTTTTGCTGCTAACCTTGCCTTGTATTGTTTATAGAGCCATCTCGGTTCTTTTCTATTTTGTTTATCCACCTGGATCCAATTACCTTCATGCTTGGCTTCTTGGGAACTAGGTTCCAAGTATGGTTTTCCTTAAATGCTTCTACTTCTTCCTGCAGGGCTTCTCTCCACTATTTCTTCTTCCTAGCCTCTTCAAACGAGGAAGGCTCTTCTGTCATAGAGTCTTTAGTGATGTAAACATAATACTTGGTGACTAATGATGTATCATAGCCATACCTTATGATTTTTTTGCTTTCACTTTGTAATCTCGTAAGTGCTTGATTTGAAGACTCTGGTATGTCTTCTAATTCCTTGAGTTTGATCTTGCCTTTTGACTTCCAAGCCTTGAAGTCAATCTGCTCCATCCTTTGAGTTGATATCTTCTGCTAATTGTTGATCTTCTTGAGTGAGGGTTGGAAAATCATTTTTCAAATCATATGATAACTTGAATTTCTTGCAATCATCTTCAAATCATGAATTATTTTCATCAAACACTACATCCCTACTAATTAGAAATGCTTTGTTAGTTGGATTGTACAGCCTATAGCCCTTTTGGTTCTGATCATGCCCAATAAATATACATTTTTTTTGCTTTAGGGTCAAGCTTCCCTCTAATTTGTGAAGGAATATGTGCATAAGCAATGCACCCAAATATTTTGCAATGGTCCAATGAGGGTCTCCTACCATTCCATCCTTCATAGGGTGTCATACCATCCAAGGATTTGGATGGGAGCCTGTTGACCAAGTAGGTGGATGTGGAATTAGCCTCTGCCCATAGGTAGTTAGGTAGCTTCTTCTCATTCTACATAGACCTAGTAGCTTCAATAGTTAACCTATTTCTTCTCTCTGCCACTCCATTCCATTCAGGAGTATATCTTGTTGTTACTTCCCTAATTATGCCTCTCTCCTGTAGAAATGAATCAAATTCATGTGAAACGTACTCACCACCTCCATTAGATCGGATCATCTTCAAGCTCTTTCGTGTTTGATTCAACTAGTGCCAAGTACATTTTGAAACATGTAAATACCTCATCCTTATGCTTCATGAAATAGAGGACTCTTCATCTACTGTATTCATCAATAAATTAAACATAGTACCTTGAACATGAGATTAATGGATCTTTGCTAGGACCCCACACATCAGTGTGTACAAGCTCCAAATAGTCTTCATGAATGTATCCCTTCTCGTTGAATGGTTGTCTGTGAGCTTTGCCAAATCGGCATGCTCCACATTTGTATATCATATGTTGCTTGGTCACATTGGGAATGCCAAGCACACTTTGATCCTTGCATATTTGCTTTAGAGTTCTTTCTCCTATGTGTCCTAGCCTTTTGTGCCATATTTCTAACTCAGATAAGTTTTGATCTCTATAATTGAATAGTGCTATGTTCCTTGTATCTTCAATCTCAAATGTGAATAATCTACTAGACTTCTCCCGTTTAACAATCTTTTTGAAACCTTGTTAAGGGTCTTCCACATATGTTCCATGCGTAGTGAATCTGACCTATAAACCTTTCTTAACAATCTTCCCAACACTAATTAGATTTTTGGTTATAGTTGGCACATACAGAACTTTACTCAAAAGGTTCATGCTACCATTAGATGTCTTGAAATTTCCAATTCGCTTGACTAATGTTTAGTATCATCACCTATTTGTACTTCATGCTTCCCTTTGGGATCTTCAAGATCAAATAATAAAGCTAGATTCCCAGCCACATGAGTGGAACAACCTAAGTCAATATAGAAGAGATGCTCATCATCTTTACCTTGCTTGGATGCCATGTTCATGATGAGTAGTGAATCTTCTTCGTCTTCAGTAAAGTTTTGGTAGTCCCTTCTTCCTCTAAAACCTCCTTGATAATGGTTGTAGTTGTAGCCTTGATTGTAGTTATGGTTGTAGTTACCTCCTCCATTGTTGTACCTGCCTCTGGATTTTCCATAGCTACCTCAATGGAAGCCTCTTCCTCTTTCATTCCTTGTATTCTTGAAGCATTCTTCTGTGTTGTAGTTGGTAGGACCACAAATGTTGCAAGGTGAATTGTTGTAGGATCTCCCCTTGCCTTGCTTTCCTCCTCTACCCCTTCCTCTAGCACCGCTTCCTCTTCCTGCATAATTAGCTTGAGAGGTACTAGCCTCTCCTTCATTTTTCTTGCTTTTAACTTTATCCTTAGCTTTATTCTTATCTGTATAAAGGGTAGAAGATTGGTCACCTGTAGAGTTTGTTGAAGATCATTTTCACATGAGCAATGCTTGGATAAATTTACCAAATATAAAGATAACGGAAAAGAAGAGAAAAGAAAAAAAGAAGAAAAAGAAGTCTCGTCAAAATTCATGATCAGTAAAAGATACAATATCTGCCTTGTAGTAAGTGGCATGTAGTGGGCAATCGAATGAAAGTGGTGAGTTAAGAAGGAGGCAAAAACTTCTTCACATGTTCATTCGTGATAAAAGTGGAGTGGGAGCACTTTCTAAACAAGGAGAGAAAGAGGCAAGATCTCCCAATAATTGGATCTCGTCATTTTGTTGTTTTTTCTTCCCATAGACTCCTTTCAGTCGCATGTCATTTTGTACACAACTCTTTTGTGAAGTTCATATCTTAGTATATATGTAATAATTTCCTGTGTTTAAATGCTCATTGAAAAGCTTGTCTCATATACTTTTTCTATCTTAAATATTATCTTCACAACTTATACATTCTATGAGTTATCAGTCAAAGAGTGAAGTCTAGTTTTTTAGCATACATGTGTAGATAGGTAGTCTATTTTGGTCAGTTAAGTTTCCTAACCAAAACGTATCCAAATTGCTTGATTTTTATCTTGTTGGAACGCTCTTTGCTTTTACATTTTCTATCTAAAATATATCATTCAAAATATTTATATTCTGTGTGATATCTATTAGAGAGTGAAGTCCTATTTTTTAGCATACTTGTATGCGGAGGTGGTCTATTTTATTAGTTGTGTTTTTTGAACAAAACTCATCCAAGTATTTGTTTTTTAGCTTCTTGAAAAGCTCTTTGAGTGCATTTTCTTTCTCTCAAAGATCTTCCTCAAAGCATATATATTCAAGTAGTTATGAGTCTGAGAGTGAAGTTCAATTCTTCAACATACTTGTGTGGACAGGTAATTTATCTTTGTCAATTGCATTTCCTAACCAAAACTTGTCCAAATTAATTTATTTATAGCTTCTTAAAAATCTCTCTTTGTCTACATTCATTTACTAAAGGAACAAGTCCATTTGAGTTTTGTGTTGAGAGCAGCAAGCTATCTAAGTTGCAGCTATTTGTCCAAGTGTTGGACATACAAGGGTTCATTACACGTTTTTGTTGCTTATAGGAGAACTAATTCTCCATAGTTGGTATCAGAGCAAACTTGGTGTTGAAGCTTCATCAACATAGTTGGAGTTAAAGCAAAGCAAAAGAGGAGCTACAAAACAAGGGGGAGCTTCACAAATGCAAGAGCAAAGGACAATATAACTATTCAAGGTAACTCTCAAAGTTTTTGATAGTCTTCAATGGTTGACTTGGATGAACAAGTAGAGAAATTGGATAAGGATAACTATCCCATGTGGAAGTTTAGAATGAACAACTACCTAATGGGCAAAGACTTGTGGGGTCTTCTGAGTGGCGATGACGCTCAACCTCAAATCAATCAAGCTACAGCCACTAAAGTCCAAAGGAGGCAACCAGTTCCATTTGAGTGTGGAGCTGCTCATTGACCATTTGCATAGCTTCCATATCTACTTCTTGAAGCATTTAGAATGGGAAGAGAGGAATAGGAGAGTCATGTTCCTCATTTCACAAGTCATAACTAATGCCATGGTAGGGCATATTCAACATCTAGAAAAAGCTAAGGATGCTTGGGAAGCTCTTGAAAGGATTTATTCAACAAATACCAAAACTAGGAAACTTCAACTCAAGAATGAGTTGAACACAATCAAGAAAAGTTCGACTCAATCCACAGCTCAATATACTTTGAAGATTAAGGAGCTAAGTGATGCTTTAGCTTCTATTGGCACAACGGTTGAAGAAGAAGATCTTTTGTGTTATACTCTCAATGGATTGAGAGAAGATGAAAGATGGAAGCCTTTTATAACTTCCATTAACCTTAAAGATGCATATCCAAGTTTTGAACAACTAATCCCTCATCTTGTCACAGAAGAGCTTAGCTTTGGTGGCCCCAAAGGAAAGGACAACCGCAAACAAATGTCATATGCAGGTTGAGGTAAAGGAAGGAGCTCAAGAGGAGGCTGAAGAGGAAATTTAAGAGATCACAACAACTCCAACTACAATCAAAAAAATTCCGAAGACGACAAGGATGCATCAAATGCCAACACACAAGCAAGAGGTCGAGGTAAAAGTAGAGGAAGAGGCTAAGTCTCCTACAATTCTCATAAAGGTATAACATTCTATTGTTGTGGTAAAGTAGGACACTGTGCTAGTGATTATTGGCTGAAGAATGGATGACCAAATGGAGGCAATCAAAGGTGCCAAAGCAACTATGCAAGCACCTCAAGTGAAGGAAGCAAGGACACACTACTTGCAATGAGACATGAGTATAGAAGTTGTTGAGAAGATGAAAAAAAATTGTACATTGATTCAAGTTGTAGTAACCATATGTCATGCCAAGGAAGTTTTTTCACTAATCTATAGGTGCCAAGTGGAAAAGGATGTGTCAAAACAGGTGAGGATACTCAACACATGATTGAACATATTGGAGATATAAGGCTTGGAGATACAAGTAGAGCAAAGGTACTATCTAGTGTTCTTCATGTTCCTACAATTTCAAAGAACTTGATTTCAGTAGGACAAATGGTAGAGAAGGGTTATCATGTTATATTGAATGAGAATGGGGGCTTCATAAAGAATCCAAAGGAAGGCTTCAAGGTCATTGCTTGAGGTAGAAGAGAAGGCAGTATGTTCACTTTGGACATCCAACATCCACATGGAAAGGTCATGTACATTCAATGTGGGAACAAGAAGATTTCAGAGTTGGACTTACGGCACAAAAGAATAGGGCACATCAACATTCCAAAGCTGAAGGACATGAGCAAACATAAAGTGTTAAGAGTCTTCCAAAATTTAATAGCATTGGACTACATGAGTTATATGAAGCTTGTCAACTAGGAAAGCAAACGAGGCAGCCATTCAAGAGGAGCAATTATGTGGCCCCAAATATCTTGGACTTAATACATACGGATGTATCGGGACCAACCCAAGAGGCATCAATTGCTGGTAATAGATTTTTTGTCACCTTCATTGATGATCACTTAGGAAAGGTATGGTTGTTTTGTATGAAGCAAAAATCAAAGGTATTTTCTATATTCAAAACATTCAAAGTTGAAGTTGAAAAAGAAACAGGAAGGTCTATCAAAACCTTAAGGTCTGATGATGGAGGAGAATACTTCTCCAAAGAATTTTCAAATTTTCTACAAGAGAATGGGATCAAAAGGCAGTTTACTTGTAGGTATACACCACAACAAAATGGAGCATGCTCAATGAGATGAAGGTACCATTGTACTCCCGAGGTGAAGCTACCACATCCGCCATTTACTTGACGAATAGGTGCACAACATCAGGAATGCATCACTTTACTCAAGAGGAGGTATATTCTCGTAAGAAACTTGATCTTACACACCTCAAAGGGTTTGGATGTGTTTGCATTGTTCACATTCCACGAGACGTTAGAACAAAGATGGAACCAAGATCAAAAAAATGCATTCTCATCGGCTAGTCGATGGAACAAAAAGGATACAAGTGTTACAACCCTAGAACAAAGGAGTAAGAGTCTCGCTAGATGTGGTCTTTGATGAACTAAGACCATGGTATGAAGATAAAGGAAAGGAAAAGATTCTTGAAGAAGACTGTGATGATTATGCAGGAACAAATCAAAGAGAAGTTCAACAATCAAGCACAAAGGTTTCAAGTCCAGAGGCATCTACATCAAATGAAGAATGTTCAACATGGAGGGGGAGCACTCTTTGTCTCCAAATTCAGCTCATAGTAGATCTGAAGAAGTAAGGGCTACTCCAAACAGTGAGATAGATGCAAGTGAAGAAGAATATGAAGAGGTAATCACTCCGAAGGTAAACTTGAATATGTTAAAGAAGCAACTTTCTAAAGGCAAGGAAAGAAGATCTTCAAGGACAAGGTATCCATCTCAATGGTTGAGTTATGATAGGTTCATGGTGAAACATTCTGCATACATGATGCAGGTTATCAAAGACAAAGAGCCTGAAACATATGAAGAAGCTTGCACACAAAAGGAGTGGAAGCAAGCTATGAAAGAGGACATCGAAGCTCTCAAAGATAATCACACATTGGAGCTAGTGCCAAAGAAAGAAGGTATGAAGATTGTTCCAAACAAATGGGTGTTTAAAGTAAAGAGAAATGCTGATGGCTCATTAGCTAGATATAAAGCTAGATTCATTGCAAAAGGATTTAAACAAACACAAGGCATAGATTATGATGCAATTTGTAGCCGTGTTGCAAAGATGGGAACAATCAAAACATTAATAGAAATCAGTGCTTCAAGGAGATGGTCATTATATCAGCTCAACATCCAAAATGTTTTTCTCAATGGAGAACTACAAGGAGCGGTATACATGAGTCAACCGGTTAGATTTGAAGATGAAAACCATCGAGACTTGGTTTGCAAGTTGAAAAAGGCACTTTATGGCTTGAAGCAAGGACCAAGAGCATGGAATCAGAGATTCGTAGAATATCTAACTAAGTGTGGATACAAACCAAGTAGTGCAGATCCTTCATTGTACATGAAGAAGGATAAAATATAGAGGTATATATTTCCATATACATCTATGACCTCTTCATAACAGGAAATGATGTTATAGGGATAAAGATATCAAAAGGAAGCTTGGTAAGAAGTTTAAAACTTCAGATCGTGGAGAGTTGAAATATTTTTTAGGAATTCAAGTTGTTTATGGAAAAAGTGGCATCTACTTGATGCAAAGGAAGTACTTGTTGGATGTTCTCTTCAGATTTGGAATGAGTGAATGCAAGCCACTCATTGAACCCATGGACACAAATACAAAGATTTGTTCAAATGATGGAGAACTATTAACAACATACAGAAGCATTCTAGGATCATTAATCTATGCAAACATTATAGGACTTGATTTATCTTATGTTGTTGGTGTACTTTCTCAGATTATGCAAGACTCGACAAGTGAACATTTAAATTTAACCAAGAGAGTGTTCAGATACATAAAGCATGCAATTAATCATGTCTTGTTTTAGAAGTTTGATGAAGAATTGCACGTCAAAGGATTTAGTGATACTGATTGGGCAGGTTCAAAGGAAGACAGGAGATGAACCTCAGGTTATGTTTTCATGATAGGAAGCAAACCTATCACATGGAGCTCAAAGAAACAAGCTACTATTCAACTTTCATCCATGGAGGCTGAATATAGAGGATTAGCATTCGCCACATGTGAAGCAGTGTGGATTAAAAAGCTTTTGGCTGATCTTGAAGTGCAAGTTGGAACCATCCCTATATATTGTGATAACATGTCAAGTATTTACTTGGCAAGCAATCCTATGTTTCATGCAAGGAGCAAGCACATAGAATTCCACTACCATTATGTAAGGGAGAAGGTATTGAGCAGAGATGTGGAGATGAAGTTCATCAGAACCAAAAATCAGGTTGTAGATATGTTTACAAAGTTCTTGGATGCTTCTAAACTCAAAGGTTTCAAGGATGTAATAAATTTGCAAGACATGGTTGAACATAACTCCCAAATGAGCTTGAGGGGGAGTGTTGAAGATAAATGTACAAGCTCATTTTCTCATGAGCTATGCTTGGATAAATTTACCAAATATAAAGATAAATTAAAAGAAGAGAAAAGAAAGAAAAATAACAGAAAACAATTCTAGTCAAAATTCATGATGAGTAAAAGATTCAATATCTGCCTTGTAGTAAGAGGCATGTAGTGGGCAATCAAATGGAAGTGGTGAGTTAAGAAGGAGGCACAAACTTCTTCACATGCTCATTGTTTATAAAAGTGGAGTGGGAGCACATTCTAAACAAGGAGAGAAAGAGGCAAGAGCTCCCAATAGTTGGATCTGGTCATTTTGTCATTTTGTCTTCCCAAAAACTCCTTCCAGTTGCACATCATTTTGTACACAGCCTTGTTGTGAAGCTTATATCTTAGTATATATGTAACCATTTCTTGCGTTTAAACACTCATTGGAAAGTTTATCTCATACATTTTCTTTATCACAAACAGATCCTTCAAAATATATATATTCTATGAGATATTAGTCAAAGAGTGAAGTCTAGGTTTTTAGCATACCGATGTAGACAAGTAGTCTATTTTGGTCGGTTGCATTTACTAGCCAAAACGTATCCAAATTTCTTGTTTTTTGCTTCTCGTAAAGTTCTATGCATGTACTTTCTGTGTCCCAAATAAATTGTTCAAATTATTTATATTCTGTGAGATATCTATCAGAGAAGGAAGTCCAGTTGTTTAGTATACTTGTGTGTGAAGGTGGTCTTTTTTGGTCAGTTGAGTTTCTTCACCAAAACTCATTCAAATTAGTTGATTTTTAGCTTTTTGGAAAGCTCTTTTTGTGTGCTTTCTTTGTCACAAATATCATCCTTAAATCATATATATTCTAGGAGTTATCAGTCTGAGAGTGAAGTTCAATTCTTTAGCATACTTGTGTGGATAGGTAGTTCATCTTTGTTAGTTTCATTTCCTAATCAAACCTTGTCCAAATTAAGTTATTTATAGCTTGTTAGAGAGCTCTCTTTGTCTAATTTGATTGATTAAAGGCACAAGTCCATTTGAGGTTTGTATTGAGAGCATCAAGCTATCTAATGTGTAGGTATGTGTCCAAGTGCTGACATACAAGTGTTCATTACATGTTTTTGTTGCACATAGGACAACTCATTCTCCATAGAGTTCTCACCATTCTTGTTGAGCTTTGTCTCATGGGTGAAGAGGTGCCCCATCAAGGTGTTGAGGTCAGGTATTTGCATATCCATGTAGAGGTCCATTGCTATGGTGCAGGACTCCCACTTATCATTAGCTTTGATACGATTAATGATCTGCCTTTCTATGTGTTCGTCTTCTATCTCCTCTCCAATGCGTGCAAGTTGGTAAGCAACATCTTTCATCTTGGTTACATAATCAGCCACTTGTTGCTTTGGTTGTTTCTTTAGAGTTGTAAATTTCATCCATAACTTATTCTTCCTAGATTTTGTGTTTAAGAAGAAATATGATGAGACTGCTTCCCAAGTCTCTTGGGAGGTCTTGCAATTCCTAATATGTGGTAACAAGAAATTAGAGATTGATTTTAGTAGATAAGACCTGGCAAGAGCATCCTTTGCACACCATGTGGTCGAGCTTTCTTGCTCTTTCCTTGTAGGTTGATGCTTGCTCTTGAAGATTGGCATTTCTTCATCTCCTGAGATGTACTTATATAGACTTTCCCTTGAAGGTAGGCTTGCATCTTAAGTGACCATGGTGAGTAGTTGTTTCTCTCCAATTTGTCAATGAAGGATGGAAATCCATCTCCCATCTTGCTTGTTGCTCTGATACCAGTGTTGGAGGAGATGGTGGATAGTCTTCAAGAGATCAAGTGGTGTTGCTAGATCTTGCTCCACGCATGCTAAGAATGATTGCTAGAGAGTGTAGTGGGCATCTTTAGATAGCTAATGATCATAAATATTCATGTATGTATCTTGTAACATGATCCACTAATCAATGGATCAAAACATATAAGTTGGAGTTGATCCAAGATCAAGAAACTTGCTATTTTTGTTCCAATACCTGTTCAATGTTTTTAACAATTCTCTGAGCACAATAGCAATTAGGTTAATTTCGTTTCGGAAACTCTAATTAACTTAGAAAGCTATCAATCATGAGTGATTTCATGAACAATGATGGGCTGTAGAGAGAAAGATGTTTAGCAAATCATAAGGCCATCCCGACAATTTTGGGGTTCTATAGTCAACAGACTAGTGAGCAAAGATGAGTTAATATCTTGCAATCCAAAAAAGCAATGCTAATGCAATTTTGTAGGCTTGTACTAGACAATATGATGAATCTAGAATTCTTTAAATCATGACAAATGATCAATCATGCACTGAGAACAAACTCTGAGAAGATCATTGTTTTGATGGGGTTATAACAATGAAGTGAAATGATTATGTAATGACCATATATGTATTAATTCATATACAAATACAATGTCATTGATAGTCATACATTGCTCAATGTGTGAGAGGTGAATGAGCTATGAGATAAGCTCTCACTTCACAATGAATCTCCTTCAAAATGATCTCATGATCTCGAGATGCACGTGGGTCTTTTTGATCCTCTTCTTATAGTTGTACTTGGAGCCAAAGTTTGAATTCAAATTAAAAGATCTACCTAAAAGGTGAATCCTAAAGTATAAGATAGATTCCCTCGTCATGCAAGAACCCAATGATTCGTGATTTAGAGTTTCCTAACTCCACATGAATATGTATCACTTTTACAAAGGTAAATGTGAAGAAATTGTTACAAGAGGTTGATCATATGAAGCCTTGCATAAGTTTTGTGGATAAATCAAGTATGAGCTAATCAACCAAGAATGTGGGCTTGATTTTAGTTGCACCAACATTTGTGATGGAAGATGAACATAATCTAAACAATCAAACACCTTTCAATGTCCAAGACTAGGTTTTCTTCCATGCCATGCTTCATAAGGAGTCATACCTTGAAGTGATTTGGATGGTAGTCTATTGACAAGGTACACAACAATTGAAATAGCTTCTGCCCATAGATAATGTGGCAACTTCTTCTCTTCAAGAATGTTTCTAGCTAATCCAACCAATTTCTTGTTTCTCCTCTCGACAATTCCATTTAGTTGAGGGGAGTACCTGGTAGTCACTTCCCTTTTGATAACTTTGTCTTGCAAGAACTCATCAAACTCTTTGGAGAAGTATTCACCCCCTCCGTTAGATCTGAGCTTCTTGAGTGATCTACCTATATGATTCTCCACATGTGCTAGATACTTTTTGAGGCAATCAAACAGTTCATTCTTACTCTTGATAAAGTATAGAACATTTCATCTACTATGTTCATCAATAAATGAGACATAATACCTTGATCCTGCCAATGAAGGTTCTTGACTTGGTCCCCATACATCTCTATGTACTAAGTCCAATACGTTGTTGTAGATGTAGTCTTTGTGGTTGAATGCTTGTCATTGTGCCTTCCCAATCTTACATGCATCACACATATTGATCATGTGTTGCTTTGATATGTTCGGTAGTCCTAGAACACTTTGATCCTTGTATATATCCTTCAAAGTTCTTTCATTCACATGGTCAAGTCTCCTATGCCACACTTCAAGATCTCTTAGGGTTTGAGACCCAAAAGTGAATAGAGCTATGTTCTTGGTTTCTCCTACTTCAAAAGTAAAGGGCCTACCATGCTTCTCACCTCTGGCTATCTTCTTGAAGCCTTGACATGGATCTTCCACAAAAGCTCCATGTTGGGTGAGCCTAACTTGCAAGCTTTTTCAACTATTTGGCCTACACTTATTACGTTTCCAATGATAGTGGGTACATAGAGAATCTTACTTAGAATGTTTCTCCTGTCATTGGAAGCTTTGACATTACCAATCTTCTCCACATTGTGCTTTGTGTCATCCCCTGTTTAAACTTCATGTCTATGCTTTGGACTTTCTAGATCAAATAGAAGAGAAATGTAGCCTGCAACGATTCCAACATCTTAAATCTATGTAGAACAAATGATCATCTTCTTTACCTCCTTTGTGGCTTAGATTCATAAGAAGCAATGAGTCTTCATGTGGTTGATCTTTTGAATAATTGTTAAAGTCCCTTCTACTATAGACTCTATTGTTATTGTTGAAGTTGTGTCCACCTCTGCCTCTATTGCTGCCATATTTACCTCTTCCACTTTGTTTCTGGGTCTTCTCATCGAACCAACAATTCTTAGTGGTGTGCTTGGTCTTATCGTAGATGGCACAAGGTTGAACATTCTGACCTTTGGCATTGTCATGCATTGGTCCTTTCTTCTTCCCTTTCCACTTGCTCTTGCTTGTGAAGTTGGCTTGGGAAGTCTCCTCTTCATCTTCTTCCTTCTTCTTCCCTTTCATCTTCATATCCTTCTTATCTGCATATAAAGCACTAGTTGAATTACCATGACAGGAGCTACCTTCCTTTATGCTATTGTTGGCCTCTTGATTGAAGAGTTGTCCAAGAAAGAAGTTGAAGTTTGGAGTTTGAACATCCATGATGAAATCATAAGCCATGGTGAAAGATTGCCATTGCTTATCACTTCGAATCCCATTAAAAATTTGCCTCATGTTAGCCTCTTCTTCAATCTGCTCTCCAATGCATGCCAAGTGACCTGCAACCACCTTGGCCTTGGTAACAAACTCTGTGATGGTTTGTTTGGGTGTCTTCTTCATTTGGTTGAGCTCGTTCCAAAGATGATTTTTTCTTGCTTTTCAACTAGCAAAAAAAAAAGTCTCGAGGGCATCCCAACTCTCTTGAAATGTCTTGCATCCACTAATATGTGGTAATAGAAAGTCAGAGATAGAGTTTAGTATGTATGACCTTGTTTGAGCATCCCTTGTGCACCAAAGTGTGAGCTTATCTGTCTTCTCTTGTGTAGGTCCTCCTTTGGTTCTTGGAATAGGCATAGCTTCATCAGTTGCTACAATTCCATAAAGATTTCTACCTTGCAAATAGGCCTCCATTTTGATTTGTCAAGCCGCATAGTTGTGTCGATCACGCTTCTCGATCATTGAGGGAAAGGTGTCACCCATCTTGATCTAGCTCTAATACCACTAAAAGAACTTGGAGAAGCTTGTAGGAGGTACAATAATGAATTACGAAGCGACAAAGTTTGGTCCATCCAACCAACACAAGACCAGGCCTTGAGCTTATGGAGACTCAAATAGACCTTATAGGCATGCGATAAGTGCAATAAAATATCAATGGATGGTACAACTGATATCCCTTACTTTCAACACTATAACCAACAAATATACATCTCTTTGCATTGTCATTAAGTTTGTGACATTATTGTGATGGCACAAGAGCATATGCCAAATAACCAAACATGCTTATATGACTAACCATAGGCTTATGTCCATTCCAAGCCTTATAAGGAGTGATGACTCTCAATGCTTTTGTAGGGCAACGATTGAACAGATAGTTTGCACACATGAATGCTTCCATCCAAAACTAAGCAGGAGGTGCTTTCCTTTAACCATACATCATGCCATTTCAAGGAGAGTTCTATTTTTATTTCGGCAACACCTTTTTGCTAAGGTGTATATGGCACGGTACATTGTTATGAAATACCACTTTCACAAAGAAAAGCATTAAACTCATGTGACAAGTATTCACCAACACCATCCGTGCGTAGAGTAAAAAGCATGTGTGAAGAAAAAGTTTCAGTCATAGCTAAAAATGCTTTGAAGAAAGAGAATACCTCATTCTTTGCTTTCATAGGACACACCCATGTATGGTGAGTAGAACCATCAATGAAGGTAACAAAATATACGCTTCCCAAAAGATGGAGTCTTGATGGAACCACATACATCACTATGAACAAGCTACAATTTTCTCGTAGTGTGTGTATGACTATATTTTGGAAAAGAAGCACGACGAATTGTTCTAAGAATGCAACCTTCACATGCATGTTTTTCAATGGAATCAACTTTTGGCAAACCATTAACCATGTCCTTCTTTTGCAAGTAAAGCAAACTATTGAAGTTCAAGTGACCAAAGTGAGCATGTCAAAGCTGCATTTCAGCCATGGAAGTAGTATGAGTAACCAAGGCATTTGAGGCACACCTCTTGTATGTATCCATGCGATACAAACCATCTAGATAATATCATCATTGTTGAAGCCATGAACCATAAACTTATCATCAAGAAAGTGTACATGAAGTCTAGCTTTGGCAATCAGTGGAACTGAAAGTAACTTCTTCTTGATATCGCGCACATATGATGCATTTTTCAAGAGAATCACTCCTCCATTTGTAGTCGTACACTAAATTTTGCCTACTCCAATGATAGGATAAGAGGCATTGTTTGCACACACCACATGTCCTCCTTTGAATCTTTTGCATGATGTTATGTGATTTGAAGCACCACTATAAAAGAACCAATCCAAATCCAATACAACCATAGTAGAGTCAAGAGGATTGATTAAGAAACATAGAATTCTAATACTTCAAAAGAACAAGTACCTAAAGTAGTAGATGGATGACCTCTAGCATATGGGGATATTACCATGGAAGCCACACCATTAAGAGTACACAACATTGTATTAGAGAAAGGAATCTTTATGGACCCTAAGAAGATCGGGAAAATCCTTGATTGGAAACCACCTTCATGTGTTTGTTACATACAATGTGTTCTAGGGTTTGCCAAATTTTATAGGATATTCATCAGAGATTACTCCAATATAGTGGCACCTCTGACAAAGCGTACAGGAAATGCAAAATTCTCATGGACCAAAGAAGCAAAAAAGCCTTTCACACTTGGAAATAAGCATTCACCATTGCTCCAATTCTACTTTGTCTTGATTCTAGCAATCACTTCTTCCTAGAGATGGATGCATCAGACTTCACCGTAGGGCCCATTCAATCCCAATATGCAGATGGACACCCACATCAACTTACATATCATTCAAGGAAATTGTCCCCTCCAAAGATTAATTATGAAATCTGTGATAAAGATCTTCTTGCCATAGTAGATACGTTTGATACCTAGCATCACCATCTAGAAGGAGCAGCTCATAAAAAAATTTTGTTTACAGATCACTAGAACTTATACTATTTTATGTCCAGTCCCATCCTCAATAGAACACAATGTTGATGGAGTAAAGTTTTATCCAAGATTGATTTTGTAATCACATAACATCTGGGACACAAGCCATGTCAATCAGATGTAATGCCAAGAAGCTCTTACTTGCACCAAAGAAAAATGAAGAGGCCTTTGATCAACAAGAGAGTATATTACTCAAGCTTGTGCATCTCTAGTTAGTAGCTATTTCTTTGAGACATCATGAAGATTCCACCTTCAATCATTTGATCCATGAGACTCTACCACAAGATGAACTCATTTGTAATGTTAAGCATAAAATTCAAGAGGGAAATGATCAAGAACTAATGACTTTTAGAAAAAGGATGGGTTACTATTCTATAAGAACCTATTGTATGTCCCTCCCAGAAATCCAAGGATCCAAGTACTTCAAAAATTTCATGAAAACCTTGTAACATGACATTTTGGAGTTAATACAACAATAGAACTCATATCAAGGGATTTCTAGTGACCTCAAATGTGGAAGGAAGTCAAAGAATATATCCAATTATGTGATAGTTGCAATAGATCTAAAGTACCATGAAATAAGCCTCATGGCCTCTTACAACCTTTACCTATATGAGAAAGGACATGGGCTTTGTTATCTATGACCTGTTATAGTGGATAGATTTACAATGTGGCACACTTCATTCTAACTATCTAGGCAATGAGAGGTGCAACCACTACTAAACTTTTTCTTAGATACATCTTTAGGCTTCATGGATTGCCTGATGATATTGTTAGTTATCAAGGTCCACATTTCATATCTAGGTTTTGGAATAGCCTTTTCAAGCTCCTCTGTGTTCAGGTTAAACTAATTATAGCCAATAATCCATATATTGATGGACAAATAGAATGGGTGAATCAAGTCCTCGAAGAGTATCTCTGTTGCACTATCAACTATCATCAAATTGATTGGTTTGATCCCTTCACATTTGTAGAGACCCATAGAGTGCAAAAACAATGTAAATGTTATACAGATCAACATTGTGTTCAAAATCCAACCTATATATACCTTCCAAACATGGAGATACCATCACTCTCTACTTAATATAATGGTAAGGAGCATCATCCTAATCTGTAAGCATCTCCCACTCATGCTTAGTACTATGAGAGACCTTTTGAGACCCATTTCAAGATACTTTCCTTGTTGAATCACCACTACATTTTAGATTTTGAACAAGCATGTTTTTTATCCATTTATGAGAAAATATCATGAACCCATCAATAAGATGATACTTACAAGAAATATAATCTATCACATTAGGGTTAAAAATGGAAAAAATTGCATTGCATAAGGATTTCAATTAGTTGTGATTTATCTAGATTAATCTTGTCAAATCATCTTGAAACATCCATGTAGGTTCATTTAAAACATATCGTACTTGAATATATTAGTTTTGGAAGAGAGAGGAAGTTGAAAAACTTGAAATGTGATATGCCTCAATGTTTGTGTTTATCGGATGTTTGGAAAATTCGAATGTTTTTCTCTTTTCTTTTGACCTATATAATGGGTTTTTAGGAGCTGTTCTATGATTTTACTCTATTCTCTAAAGCATGCCATTAAAATAATATCTTTCTGATGAGCCTAAAAACATTTTCCATAGACAACCTAAATCCAAAAGATTTCAATGAACTTTCAACTAGCATGAATCTATGTGATAAGTTCCATACCAATATTGTGGTAAGTTATCAATATGCAACAATGAGAAAGGTATTGCAATGAGGTCTACCAACTTTTGGACCTGAAGCATTATGCAATCAAGGAAAAAAACATATTCACATATGGACACATGGATTTGTTTATCCAAATGAACCTTGAACTCGAACGTACCAAGTTTTTTACCTGGTCTGCACTATGCCAGAAATTTTTATTATTTGATTGGTATTATGCACACTCACTTTGTGAAACCCATTTGTATATTTATCACAATCATTGAGTCTAGTCTTTTGATCTAGCACTGTTGAGTGGGGTGTTTGATTTAGAGTATTGTATTTTTTTGAGTATTTTTATTTCGCGTTCAACAACTGACCACCGAGCAAGGTGTCAGCATGTAGACATCACTCGCTGGACAACGATGATGCACACACACATACACACCTGCATGGGGCGTGATCCAACCCCCTATGAGGCGTCGCTCTCCTACATCCTCTCCCTTTCTTCTCGACAACTGAAGCTTGTGCTACATGTTCCAAATATAGCAAAGAATGTGGGTTTCGTTGCACAAATAGTTGATCAAGGATTACAAGTCGGGCTCAATGTTGATGGGTTATATGTAGAGGAGTACAAATAGGATGGAAGATTAATTCCTAAGGGAAACAAAGTGCATAGGATGTTCACCTTAAGTGCATAAATTCCTGAAATGAATGCAACCATGCTTGGAAAAGATGAAGGATGTTTTGCTAATATACAAATGTGACACAAAAGAATTGGACATACAAATTTGTAGAGGCTAAAATTGACGCACTCAAAGGAGATTCTCAATGGACTACCGAATTTCAAGGTTTTAGAGATGCAAAAGGTATGTGCAACATGTCAATTTGGTAACCACTGAAGAGCATCTATTCTGCATGACAAGCATGTTAGTGAGAATGTGCTAGAAATAGTACATACAGATGTTTGGGGTCTTGCAAAGACCACATCTATGGTTGGTTGTAGGTTTTATGATACTTTCATTGATGAACATACATGGAAAGTATGGGTATATTTCATGGGAGAGATGAGTGGTGTGTACTCACTTCTAAAATTCTAAGGCTATGGTGGAAAAGGAGACAAGGAAGTATACGCAAACATTAAGATCTAATGGAGGAGATGAATACATGTCAAATATGTTCAAAAGGCATGGAATTTGATGAAATTTCTCATGCAGATACACACCACAATAGAATGGCATTGGTGAATGCAAAAATAGACATATAGGAGGAATAGCAAGAGCCTTGATGGCATTGAAGAATATTCCTCATTGTTATTGGGTAGATGTTATGCACACTATTGTATACATCATGAACATAACTCCAACAGTTGTTTGAACGCAAAGGCTATCGTCTATATCATCCACAAATTAAACACATTTTGGTTAGTCACGATGTTGTTTTTGTGGAAGATGCAATTCAACCATTAATTTCATGTACTAAGGAGCCATCAATTAGCTCCAAAGAAGTGTATACCACTTTGCTCCCTCTTTTTACAGGTGATAGTATATTATTGGTCCAAATGAGTCAATTTCTCAGCCTTTACAAGTTCCATATGATGATATAGATCATTCCATTTTTTATACAAATTTACATGATGCACTCATTGATGAGAGGGCTAAAATAGAGGAGGCAAAAACCATGCCTAAATGGCTGGTGCAAACTTTGCAAGATAGCAAATTAGATGCACCTCTATCATATTGTACTTTTTTAGCCTCTCATAGTGCCTCCTTTTCATCACATTGCTATGTTATGGATGCCTCTAATTTATGTGATGAGAATGAGCCTCTTTTATTTTGAAGAAGCACAAAATTCAGAAGATTGGATGGCTCCTATATGATGCTATTATGAAGAATGGTACATGGTCTTTATGTGACTTTCCTACTAGCAAGAAGGCCATTGGTGTTAAGTGTGTATACAAGCTAAAGTGTAAGCCTAATTGAACAGTTCACAAGTATAAGGCTAGGCTTGTTGCAAAAAGTTATGCTCAAGAAAGAGGCATTGATTTTGATGAGACCTTTGATCCCACATGCAAAATGACTATTGTTCATAGCATATGTGCACTCGCATCTCATCATAATTGGAATATACATCAGTTGGACATTCAAACTATTTTTTCTTAATGGTGACTTACATGAAGAAGTGTATGTTTTTTAGCCCGATGATGTTGTGAAGAAAGGGCATGAAAACAAAGTGTGCAAGTTGAAAAAGGCATTATATGGGTTGAACCAAGCACCATGTGCTTGGTATGAAAAGATACATGCCTACTTGATTCCACATGGTTTTTGGAACTTTCCAAGTGAGATCACCTTATATGTTAAGCATGCAAATGATGTGCTTCTTATTATTTCTATCTATGTTGATGACATGCTGCTCACTAATCCTAATCAAATACATATTGCTCATTTTAAGGCTGATTTGCATGCCTCATTTGAGGTGTCATATTTGGGTCATTTGCATCATTATTTGGACATTCAGTTTATTCAACTTGATGCAGAATAACTATTTGTCAAACAAAGTATATTGACACATTATTTGTAGTGTTTTGGCATTGAAGGCTACAAACCTATTGCCACTCCTACGGAAACATGTTTACGATTGAGTCTTCATGATGCTAGAGATGCATTTGATGTTGTTCTCTATCAGCAAGTTGTTGATGCTTCATTTACTTATGCATAACTAGGCCTGATATATTACTTTGTTGTTTCACAAATGATCAATTTTATGCATTGCCCATTTTTCAAGCATTGGTAAGCAGTTAAATGCACTTTTTGCTACTTGCATGGTACCTGTCTACTTGGATTATTTTATCCCAAGGGGGATGGCTACTTCTAGATTTACATGCTTTTTGTGAATCTGATTGGGATGGTTGCTATGACACTCGTGTGTCCATTAATGGTTTCTGCTTCATGCTTGGTAGCTCATGCATATCTTGGTTGAGCAAGAAGTAGCCTACTGTGGCCACTTCTAGTTGGGAAGTTGAATATAGGGCATCTTTCACAATGACTCTTGACTATGTGTGGCTCACACACCTTATGGATGATTTGGGTGTTGGTTTGTCTTGTATCACCAATATCTTCACTTACAATTAGTGCATTGGCACTTGCGAGGAACCTTGTGTTCCATGCTCGCACTAAGCACAATGAGGTGCACTATCGTTATGTGAGGAGAGGTTCTTTGCAAGAGAGATCAACTTGGCATATGTGCTCACATATTAGAACATTGCAAACCTTTTCACAAAGGCTCTCCCTAGGGAAAAGTTTGAAGCTTTCCGCAAAGCTTTGGGCTTACTTCCTTTTGTGGATTGATTCCACACAGATTCACATTTCCTTATACATGAGTGCCAATTCCTTGTTCACCGCATCACTTCTAGGGGGGATTTGTTGATATAATTTGGTAATGATGTGTGTGAACATACTAGGACCACCAAGACACTTTTTTCCATATTTTTGAGGTTTTTTCCCTTGGCTTGTATATACGCATATAACCCTAAGGGGTCACTTATCTTTGTACCTTCTCTTGCTAATACATTTAGTATTGTGTGTTGTCCTCCAAGCTTCTTCTTCTTCCTTGTGTTGTTTGGGTGCTTCCATATACTTATAACTCCAACATCCATGATATAAAAGGGGTTCAACATGGCTTCTTGATCGATCTCATCCTAAACTCAAATAGTGCAACATGGAAAAGAGGAAATAAAAGGACCATTGAGAAGAAAGAAAAGGGAGGTCTTCAACTGATAGAAAGGGAAAGGGAACTAGTCTTTAAGGGTGGTGTCTCTTAAAAAAAATAGTAGAAAGAATGTTTTTCTTATTTCTTAAATATAAGAGAAGTAACAAGAAGCTCGAAGCATTTTCAAGAGGCAAATGTTCAAAAACATTGATCAAGGTTCTATGGGTTAGTGAATTTATTCCATGATTCAATCAAGGTTTTACAAAAGATATTTACATGCATAGAAGATCTCAAAAGTAAAATAAATCAATGCAAGGTCTAATTGTTGATGATTTCATTGCTATTGGTCGAACTTTATGTGTTTTCATAAAATTCAATCATTTCAACCAACTAGAACAACCTTTTTTTCAAAATAATTATTCCTCAAGCCTCTACTTTAAAGAAGTAAAATGATGTACATTCATCACAAAAGAGAAGTAGCTATAATCATTGTTCACAAGGGCTTAAAAGAGGATCTACATGAATAGCTATGTATGGCAGGGCTTTTATGAGTTATATATGAAGCTTGTAAGTACATGGGTGTGAAGACATGCTAAAGGGCACAAAAACTTTGTATAGCTAGAGAGACATGCCTTACAAACATAATTTGTACAAACATTGAAGGCCATTAGGAAAAAGAGGTATTTGCAAAAGTTTTTTCTTTGGTATGGGTTTGATGAGCAGTTTTTTCTCATTTTCTAATATGCAAGTATATTTGTTGTGGGAGGATTGTAGAATTAAAATATTTGTTGGTAATCCAATATTCTCTCTAGCATAGTTGTTGTTATGAGGAAAATTTCTATATAAGGTCTTTTCTAATGTTTATCTTATCATGCGTATGTTTATCGGGATCAAGTAAAGAAATATATAGAGAAATCCATGTGCAATACTATTAGATGTACTTTAGAAGTTCTTTAAAATATACTCGTAAGAACTTGATACTATCGTATTTACATAAAGATGATTACAAAACCACTAGGTTGTGACATGTTTCAGAGTGGATTTATTCATACAAGTTGTCTCATGTCTTGGGAAGCCACTAACGTGATAAGTAGTAAAGCTATTATTAAGCTTATGATATGTGTTGTTTAATGGAGAATAGATGTCAACATTTACATGCAAGAGTAAAAGTGTTATTAGTTTCTTGTTGATAGATGTGTTTTTCATAATTTTCCTGTAAACTTTGGAGCATATTACTTGATTTCCATAAGAAAAGGAAATGTAGAATTTATAAAGTTGCTAGATGTTTCATAAAAAAAGGTTTTGAATAAAAGATGTGACATTTCACATTTACTATTGTATGCAATTCAAGTAAATAAGGAAGTAGAGTTCATAATCTTTGTTATAAAATATCTATCATGAAAAGATTGGAAATGTGGTGAATGACAATCGCCCTAACCGCCTTTCTCTTGTTGTGCTCTACACTTAATGATTCAAAGTAGTTGGAGAAGTTTGCGTAGTACAAATTCGATGATCAAAAGTGTTGAAGTTTGATCTAGCTAACCAACACAGGACATGCCTTTTGTCCATTAGAGATCCAATACACCTTATAAGCTTCAATTGTACGCAATAAACCACCCTTATATGCTTTGGAAAATCATTGAGAAAAGTTTGATTCAAAGGAGATAGCTTTGCACATAAAGTGGTTCATGGAACTTGCTATTTATGGATGAATCATGAAACTTCTAATACTGAGTGCTCCCATCCTCTTTTGAATAAGATAAATTCCTCTTAGATTATGGTGTTTTATAGGTTTAACTAGATCTAATTTACAAGAAAAATATTTATAATCAAGCTATGTTCCAATTATACATTTAGCACTAAACTAGTATGTCCCTAACTTTTCAAGAGTGTGCAGAGAATGCCCTCACAGCTTAAAAACTCTATTTCTCATAATATAAAGGAAAAAAATCTACAGAAATGTTTTACACATAAAGCACAGAGTAATACTGTTCCAATAAGTCATTTTCCATAAGAATTTGACCTTGGACAAGTGAGAGCAATCTTTTGCAAGTCAATAGAATTTGAAGAAGATGATGATGAAATGATTGTATATATTATCTAACATATTCTACAAATTGTATTGCGTTTTTTATAGACTTTTTGGAGCCTCCTCTTGGAATTCCATGACTTGCTCAATCAATTTGAATTCAGAAAATAACTTATGGGTAGAGTTAGATGATATCTTTTCTCTTTTCCTATGATCTAGGAAGATAGAGAATCAAGTTTCAAACTTGAATTTTTATTTGGTTGATCACTAACCTCAATCTCATGGATTTTTGAGTCTTTCTATTTATTCTCCACCAAGAATAAAGATCTAATAACCATAAAGATTGATGGATTTTTAATGGATAAAGAATTCTCATGAGATACCATAACACCATGGTTTGCTTCAAGTATGAATTTAGACCTAAAACAGATCCTTTTGAATCATGATGAAGGCTTGATGTCCTAATAACTTGAGTCTTCATTCCTTGATTATTTGAATACCTGCTATTGATTTGAACCTGCGAAGCTTTACCCCATCAAGAGCTTTAGTCATCATATTTGCTACTTGCTTCTCTCTTGGAAAAAAGGAAAGATCGATTTCCTTTGCCAAGAGCTTCTCGCTGATGAAGTGACAATGAACCTCTATATGTTTGGTTCTTGCATGGTATAGAGGATTTTTTGCTAAGTGCATTGATCTTATCTTGTCTCTAAATATTTAAGGTTTGGAACTCAGAAGTCCCAAGTCTGCATATAATTCCTTCAACCATATAGATTCTTGAGTTGCTATGGTCAAACCTCTATATTCAGCTTTAGTTGATGATAGTGCACCTGTACTTTTCTTCTTAAAACTGCAAACTGAATATCTGACCGAGTAATGCATAAGTAAATCAAGCATCCAATAGCTTGCTGATAAAGAACAACATCAAATGCATCTCTAGCATCATGAAGACTCAATCATAAACGTGTCTCCATAGAAGTGGCAATAGGTTTATACTCTTGAAGGCCAAAGTGCTGCAATAATGTGTCAATATATTTCGTTTGACACAAAGCTATTCCGCCATCAACTTGCATAAATTGAATGCCCAAATAATGATGCAAATGCCCCAAATCATACATCTCAAATGAGACATGCAAATCATTATTCAAATCAGTAATATGCTTCTCATGAGGACTAGTGAGCAACATGTCATCAACATACACAACAATGATCAGAAGCACATCATTTGCATGCTTAACATATTAGGTGCCTTTAGTTGGATTGTTCTCAAAACCATGTGCAATTAGATAGGCATGTGTCTTTTCATACAAAAAAGGTGGTGCTTGCTTTAAACCATATAATACCTTATTTAACCTGCACAGCTCGTTTTCATGTCCTTTCTACACAAAGCCACGGGGCTAAAAAACATACACTTCTTCATGCAAGCCAACATTTTGAGATGCATATTTAACGTCCAACCGATGTAGATTTCAAGCATGGTGAGCTCCAAGTGCATAGATGCTACAAACAGTAGTCATTTGGCAAGTAGGAGTAAAGGTCTCATCAAAATCAATGCCTCTTTCCTGAGCATAACCCTTTACAACAAGCCTAGCCTTATACTTGTCAACTACTCCATCACGCTTACGCCTCAGATTGAATACCCACTTAGTGCCAATGGTCTTCTCGCTAGGAGGAAACTCACGTAAAGACCAGGTACCATTTTTCATAATAGCATCATATTTTGATTGAATAGTAGCCATCCTGTTTTCAACCATTTGTGCTTCATCAAATGAAGCATGCTCATTCTCATCACAAAGACTAGAGGCAGCCATAGAAGTTGCCTCATTTGGACTAGCACTAGACTATCCACTTGTAAAGAGAGGCAGCAAGGTGTCATACATGTCTTTGGATCTAACATATATCTTCTTAGTAAATGACAGTTATGGTTGAATAATATCTTCCACAAAAACAACATCACGACTAAACAAAATGCATTTAGTCTATGGATGATATAGACAATAGCCTTTACTTTCACACATGTACCCAATAAAAATACATTTCATTGGTTTATCATCGAATTTTCTACGTTGTTATTCAGGCCCCAATGCATATATCAAACAACCAAAGAGACACAGATGAGCAATAGATGGCTTGCAATGATGCCAAGCCTCATATGGAGTGATAGACTACAACACTTTAGTGGGACACCTATTAAGTACATATGTTGCACACATAATAGCCTCAAGCCAAAAACTATGTGGTAAAGCCTTACTCTTGACCATACACCTCGCCATCTCCATGAGTGACTTGCTCTTCCTTTCAGCAACTCCATTCTATTGAGGTATATATGACACTGTACACTGATGTTTTATCCCACATTCAACCAAAAATGCATTAAATTCAGAAGACATATATTCCCCCCATTGAACAGAACGAAGGGTGCCTATTTTACATGCTGACAAACTTTTAGTCAAAACCAAAAACTATTTGAAGCACATAAGCACTTTGGAGTTTGCCTTTAATGGATATACTTGGAAAAGTCATGGATGAAAGTCACGAGGTAAAGATAGTTCCCAAAGGAAGGTGTTTGCATAGGACCATAGACATCACTATGAACAAGCTGCAATTTTAGTAGCTCAAACTGAACCATGTTTTGGGAAGGAGGAACTCTGCATTTTACCCGAAATACAGCCTTCACATACATGTTTACCAGGTGCCTCAAGTTTGGGCAAAGAGGATACCATTTCAAATTTCTGTAGGCCTAGCAAACTAGAAAAATTCAAATGACCAAACCATGCATGCCAAAGCTTTGCATTTGACATAACCTGAGAATCATGTACTGCACATGCTGAATCATTCATAGATTTTTCATACTTGATGAGCTTATACAGCCCACAACATAAAATGCCAAAAGCAATAATCATGTCGCCATTTGATAGATCATGAAATGTACATTTTTCATAAAAAAAATTCACAACCAAGCCAATCTTGGGTAATGCAGAAAGTGATAACATGTTTTTCTTGATCCCTAGCACAAATAAAGCATTTGACAATGTAAAAGAACTACCATCAGAAGCATTCAGAATGATCTTACCAACTCCCATAACAGGATAAGAGGAGTTTTTGGCACATGTGATAGTATTCCATATAGGGGCAGGCTCAAGTGAAGTGAAGAAACTGCGATGTGAGGTAATATGTTTGGTTGCCCCACTATCAAAGTACCAAACATCTAAGTCTACTATAGACATACACTGCTCATGAGAAGATGGGTCAAAACTCCAAACAGTGGTAAACCTAGACAATATTCCATAGTCCTTTTGCGACCAATATGTGACACATCATATAAGCCCATAATGGGTAATTCGTACCATCCAACTTATCCTCAATAACCAAGATATGGAATACATCATTAATTTTAGCCATTGCCATGGACTAAAATACCTTGATGAAAAAACTTGACTGTATTGCAAAAAGTTGAACAACCTACCTTCATGATTTTTGCTCAAAATGTAGCAAAATTTGAGATGCTTATACTAGTGAACTGTAACCTATATATATCTTTGGCACAAAAAGACAAAATAGCATGTGCAAGTGTTGCGATAGTGCGCTTGGAGGCTGAAAGGAGCTTAGATCGTGATTTCCTAGTCACCTTGAGTATGCTCACCAAATTTCATGTGCTTTTGCGACTACAACCGAAGGGGCATTGTCGGAACGATTTCATCCTACGACTTGAAAAATAGGAGAATTAAAAATTTTTGTTTCCAAATTGGTTATCTCTGAATTCTCAAAACATCTTTGATAAGTTTTTTTTTTTTGACTAATCTCTCTTTAGTACCTACAGGAAGCAATCTATGAAGATCTAAACTGTTCAAACCTCATCATATGACTTCTTGTGTTTATGAATATGGATAAGATACCTATGTGTATGAAAGTGCATGACTATTGAATTTTGTGGGCATCTATATAGCCTACCTATGCATATGTGTTATTAGGTTTTACCCTAAATGTCTATGTAGTTGTGTGATTGTGTGTATGGCACCCATTTCTAAGTGGGGGTATGGGTATAAACTTATATTTCTATCTATATATATGAGTATTTAAGTACATAGGTTTGCGCTATGTGAATGTATTTGAAGGGTTAAGTGTGTACATGAATGTATAGGTGTGTATGTGTGCGAGTATTTACATATATGGGATGTGTATGAACATTTGGTTTAACAAATATATGATTATAGTTAGTTATATATCTTATATCTTATACATTTAGTTAATATATCTTATATTATGCTTTAATTATCTCTCATAATAGTGTGTGTGTGTGTGTGTGTGTAACTATAAAAGTATTTAAGTATATTATTCCTTAGTGTGAACCTAAATTAAAAGTATTAAAGAATTATAAAGAAAAAGAACAAAAGAAATAAAATCAATTTAAATATGTGAGATGTGTGTGCATTGAGGGTTAAAAGACTGGTGTGTGAGAGATATGTGATTAAAGTAAGAATTAAAAGTGAGGTGAGTGTGAGTGTGGATTAAAGAATGGAGTGTATGAGTTGTGCAATTAAAGTGAATGTAAAAGTATGGTCAGCATGAAAAGGTGATAATCGTACGCATGTATGTGAGGGGATACACACACACATATATATATATACACACACACACACACATATATATATATATATATATATATATATATATATATATATATATATATATATGTGTGTGTGTGTGTGTGTGTGTGCACAAAGACTTTTTTCCTAATGATTTTTTTTTGCAAGTAACTTCTTCTTCATTCTTTTCTTCCCTTCTGTAGTCTTCATTGCTTGCATCCGCCTTACAAAGAGAGAGAGAGAGAGAGAGAGAGTGAGAAATCATGACTCTTACCCTTCCCAACTGTTGCATGTGCATGTAGAGAGAAAAAGAGAGTGGGAGTCTACCTGTCTATAGATCGGCACATATAGAGAGAGAAAAAGAGAGTGGGAGTCTACACACACACACATATATATATGTATATATATATATATATATATATATATATATATATATATATATATATATATATATATATATATATATATATATATATATATATATATATATACATATATATATGTGTGTGTGTGTGTGTGTGCACAAAGACTTTTTTCCTAATGATTTTTTTCTGCAAGTAACTTCTTCTTCATTCTTTTCTTCCCTTCTGTAGTCTTCATTGCTTGCATCCGCCTTGCAAAGAGAGAGAGAGAGAGAGAGAGAGACAGAGAGAGTGAGAAATCATGACTCTTACCCTTCCCAACTGTTGCATGTGCATGTAGAGAGAAAAAGAGAGTGGGAGTCTACCTGTCTATAGATCGGCGTATGAAGGAGAGAGAGAGAGAGAGAGAGAGAGAGAGAGAGAGAGAGAGAGAGAGAGAGAGAGAGTGAGAGAGAGAGGCTCCCCACTATTGTTTACACACTACACAAGAGATGCGGGGAGGGAGGGGGAGAGAGAGAGAGAGAGAGAGAGAGAGAGAGAGAGAGAGAGAGGCTCCCCGCTTTTATTTGTGCACTACAGAAGAGATGTAGGGGAGAGAGAGAGAGAGAGAGAGAGAGAGAGAGAGAGAGAGAGAGAGAAAGGAAGCAGCACAGAAGGTTCGGAGGTAGACAACGATGGAGAGAGAGAGAGATAGAGAGAGAGAGGGGAGAGAAAGAGAGAGAGAGAGAGAGATAATGTAAGGGTGAGAGTACTAATCATAAGTTTTATTATTTTATTTTGGTTATTTTAATCATATTAATTCTATATCATATATGCATGGATGAATGTAGATGCATGTATGCATGAGCATGATGTATATATGATGTAGGTATGCACTTAAGCATGAATGATATATGCATGTGTATGCATGATATTAGAATGCATCTTACATGCGTGAAGATATATTAATAATCGCATGCATGTGAGTGTATGTTAGCATGAACATATAAAAGTGTGTTAGCATATCTGAAAGTCTGTTAGCATGCATATCAAAGTGTGTTAGCATGAGTATGAGAATGTGTTAGCATATGTGAGAGTGTGTTAGCATGCATGTATATATGTATGAAAGCATGCATATATATAAGTATGAGATGCATATGCATAAGTAAGCTAATGCATGCATGCTTGAGAGTGATGAATGTATGCATGATATATATATATATATATATATATATATATATATATATATATATATATATATATATATATATATATATATATATATATATATATATATATATGAAAAGCTAGCATGCATGTGCATGAGAAAGCATGGATGTGCATGGGTGCATGTGTATGCATGTGAGAATGAGTTAGCATGCATGAATGTGTTAGTTTGTATATGTGAGCATGTACATGTAAGTATGAAATGCATATGCATAAGTAAGCTAATGCATGCATGCATGAGAGTGATGAATGTATGCATGATATATATATATATATATATATATATATGTATGTGTGTGTGTGTATGAAAAGCTAGCATGCATGTGCATGAGAAAGCATGGATGTGCATGGGTGCATGTGTATGCATGTGAGAATGAGTTAGCATGCATGAATGTGTTAGTTTGTATATGTGAGCATGTACATGAAAGTGTGAGAATGCATATGCAAAAGTAAGCTAGTATTAACATGTATGCATGAATAAGGACGCATGTGCATGAATGAGTGTGAGCATGCATATGTGAAAGTGAGAGATGTATTAATGTGTTTGCATGTATGAGTGTGAGCATGCATATGTGAAAGTGAGAGATGTATTAATGTGTGTGCATGTATGACTATAAGCATGCAATGATTTTTTTTTTGTAGAGCATTGAAGAGCATTGGTGATCATTGATGAGCATTTACGAGCACTAGATATCGGGAGATTGGAGTGTTAGGCCACCGGATTGGCACAATGTAATTTTATTTTTTCATATACCGCACACACCAAAAGGGCGTAGCGAAGTGATATAACCTTTTTACCCATTAATGAAGAGACATTACGGTGTTCTCTGGTGGGAGAGGAGACAGGGATTGCGAGACTGTCTGTCTGGGCGATTTGTGATCTTATGGAGACACTGGTGTAGAATTTGCAGATATTTGGAATATTGTTAAGTCTGTTCTTATTGAATTGCCGTAATTTACTATTTACACAGTAATAGTGTCTTAACATCAATAAGTATGTTGGATTATGTGATTGAACAATTGCACGATAATCTACTATGTGAGGATACCATAAACGGAGGATTATAACTATGTAACAAAAGTATTGCCTTGACGTATAATTACTCTGTGATTAACTAGTTAATTGGGAAAATTAAGTAAAGGGCCTCTGCATTGCCAGACCCCTACCATCCCCAAGAACCCAAAAGAGATTAAAAGCGAGTAGACCGAAGTCCTTTTAACACTTGCGTCGTCTATGGGAAGATGGAAGTAGATTGAGAATAACCAGTAAAGGCAGAGTAGTATGTAAGGCAAGTGGTGCAGAAGCGATATATGCCAGTTACTTGGTCCGGAGAGTCCTATCCAAAGTATAGAAGAGACTAGCATCCCTGGGCAGTTCGAAATCTATTGGGGACACCCCCAGGTGGTAGAAGTATAGGCCATTTAAGCCTAGTGGTAGAAGGATCGGAGCTAGTTAGCAGTGATTCCAGTACCAGTTCCGTGACCCATGATGAGATTCCAATGGATTCCGATGTGATTCCAGTACTTTTTGAAGAAGGTACAATGACTTTTGGGTGCACAGAGACACAGTGTGCAGTTAGCCCGACGCTATTTGGTCAAAATTCGACCATTTTCGGTGACAAAGTTGTGTTACCGAGTGAGACCGCCTCCGGTGAAAAGATAACCTAGTGCGATGAAAGTTCGATAAGCTCCGGTGGAAGTTCGGTACCATTTGGTGGAACTTTGAAATTTTTTGGTGATAGTGCGGTACTACCTGGTGGATCTGTATTACATTCACCACTCTTCAGGGCAAGCTTACCTAATTTTGATACCAAAGTTGAGGACAAGCTATTCGATTTGGAGATAAGTAAGAGATTCAACCCCATTTTCGAGCTGGAAGGTGAGCAGTGTGACAATACAGATTCTGAAGGACAAGAGACACTCCTCAATAGACAGATAACAACAACACTACTCACAATAGCACTGAGTGGTTCACAATCTCAACAGCAGGACCCCCACAGCCGCAACTACAGTTTCAGCAGTAACAACAGCAGCAACCGCAACCAATTATACTAGTTCGACCGGTCCCAACAGGAGTGACTTACACCAAGTTCGGTGGATTTCCAGGTGACGACCCTGATGCACATGTGCGCACCTTTGAGATCAGTTATGCAGTATTAAAGCACCCACCCGACTCGGCATACAAGGCCATTGTGTTTCAGGCCACGCTGGTCAATGAAGCAACGAGGTGGCTAACAGAGTATGATATTAATCATTTCGGTAATTATGATGAGTTAAAGAACACATTCCTACAGAGGTTCCGGTTGAAGAAAAACCTGCCGAAATCTTCGACTATTTGTAGAACAATCAGCAGAAGCCGCATGAGACTGTTCAGGAATATGCAACATTGTTTCGAACTCACTTAAGGCAGTTGCCTCCAGCACATGTTAATCTACCGGATGATGTTATAACCCAATGGTTCATTAACGGACTGAATCCACAGTTGAGACAAATCATGATCATTCGCTGTGTGGGCGGAATGACATTGGACGCAGTAATTGCGATGTCCTTGCAACTGGAGCACAAAGTTGGAGGATTTATAGAGGACTTGGAATGGCTGAAAGCCAGTAAGAACGTAGCAGATGATCCGGCCAAATAGATGTATTGTACCAAGTGCAAAAATCGAGGGCACACGAGTGCTACATGTGCCCTTAACCGGATGTATTGTGCCATCTGTAACACAACAGGACACTCAACGGAAACCTACGCATATAATGCCAAGGTGCAGGGTAGAGGAGCTATAAACGCCATCATACAGGAACCAAGTCAGCCAGCAACCCATTACGTGCCGCCACAGATGCGAACCAATCAGTTGCAAGGATATAGGAACTACCGAGGTCAGCGGAATACCAATTTCATTTCAAATCGATGGCAGGCGGGTACATCAGCGAAAGATACCTCTTTTCCATCCCCTCGATGTCATTTTTGCGGCGAGGTTGGCCACATCTTTAGATTCTGCAAGGAAGCTGCAGAGTACGACAAAAGGAAGAAGGAGCAACACAATCCAATGACCAACATGGTTTATATTTCACCAGTCGAGTCACAAGCAGGTGTCGTGCAGACAAGATTGGGTAAGCAGCTGCAACCAGCAGCTGAAGTGTTCGAGACGGGTATCCCTGAGCAGTAGCGAATGTTTTCAAAGGCTATCAATGGACAGCTAAGGAGCCGACTCTGTTTCCTGATCCAATTCCAATAACACAAGTCCCTCTACTAGAGGCAAGATCGAATGAACAAAATTTTGCCCCAACAACGTTCGAATCATCATCAGAATCGGTGAGAATTACGAACCAAACTGATCAGGTATGGGATATCCTATCTAAGGCTTCCATCACACTCCCTTTGGGACAGTTGCTCGCCTTAGTGCCAGGAGTAAGGCAACAATTTCAACAGTAGGTTAACCCCGGGTCTTCATGTACTCCAGCGACTGCCACCATACAACCGAAAATTGATTCTAAGGTGGATCATTCAGTCCCATTGATCACCGTCCGGCATAAAAACCAAAAGATTACCCAAGTGTTAATTGATGGTGGGTTTGGTGTGAATATTGCAACAGCAACGCTCTGCAAGAAATTGAGTTGGACCCAAATTGAACCCGTACAATTTTTTGTACGAATGGAAGACTAATCCCGAGTCCATCCGTTAGGGCTAGTACGTAATATTTCGATTACCTTACAGGGCACCACATTTAAAATGACTTTTGTAGTCCTAGAATTACTAGAATCTAGTCTCGACTACAACTTAATTTTTGGTGAACCATGGCTGAAGCAAGCCAAAGTTGTACAGGATTGGCTAGCCCAAGAGTTAATTTTCAAAGACCATCACCGGAAATATGTAGTTAAATTGGATGCTATGCAACCCTGTGATCTTCATGCATGACCATACATAGCGGAGCCGGTCCATATGTTGGATGGATTATCTGATGATGAGGAAGAGGCGTTCTTGAAGACCAATAAGGATATGATCCCATTAGGTACTCTCGATCTCCAGTCGGTAGCAAAGAAGTGGAGTCTGGCAGCTTGTACGGTCATACCAGTGACTGGAGATGTGGAAGCAGATGATAGTGTAGCTATGGATGAAGCCACCCTGCGTCAACTCTTACAGTCAGCTGATGATTTGGTAAAACCTCGATAATTTTTATGTACTGGAAGATCAATTAGTAACATATAATTTGGGTGACATAATCAACCCGCGACCAGTTAAGATTAAGGGAGGATTAGTAGAGACATTCCAAGATGATTTGGTACAACTCTTGCATGAATTCTCCGATTCTTTTGCTTGGGATTATAGAGACATGAAAGGTCTTGACCCATGGATTTATCAACAATGGGTAGTGCTCAAACTGGAGGCGAGGCCAATCAAACAATCTAACTACAGAATGAACCCCAATTATGCAGCACAGGTCAAAGCAGAACTTGATAGGTTATTGAAGGTGGGATTCATTGTGCCAATTGAGCATGCTGAGTGGATATCTCCAATAGTGATCGTCTCGAAGAAAAATAAACAATTGCATATTTGTGTTGATTACGGAAACTGAATGCTGCCACTGTACCGGATCTATTCCCTCTCCCTTTTCTCGATACAATGCTCGATCGGGTAGCAGGGCATGAGATGTATTCTTTTCTGGATGGGTACAGTGGATATAATCAGGTGAGGATGGCAGAACAGGACATACCAAAGATAGCTTTTATCACGAACTGGGGTGTCTATGCTTGCACCGTAATGTGGTTCCGTTTAAGGAATGCCCCGAGTACCTTCCAACGATGCATGCAGGAAGTCTTTTCACCCTACTTAACTACCTTTATGCAAGTATATTTGGACAATGTTTCCTTGTTTGGTAAGACTTCGGTGCACCTGTATCATTTACGATGCTGCTTTGAAAAATGCCGAGAGTACCGATTATGCTTGAATCCGACCAAATCTGTTTTCGTGGTCTCCTGTGGTAAACTGCTCGGCCATATTATCTCTAAACAAGGAATACAGGTCGATCCGGATAAAGTAGCAGCTGTGTTGGAGGCACCAGTCCCAACGACACCAAAAGAAGTTATGCGCTTTCTTGGTCAAATCCGGTGGCATGGCAGGCACTTACGGTGGTTAGCTCACATAGCAACACCACTTAACAGGCTTATGACCAGCACTCCACGACAATATGGTTGGACATAGGAGTTCCAAAATGCATTTGATCGTTTAAAGGTTTTATTGACACAAGCCCCAATTTTGCAACCACCTGATTGGGAACATCCGTTCCATGTCTTTGTGGATGCATCCAACATAGCTATTGGTAGCCTACTAATGCAGCAAACTGACAAATGGTTTCGGCCTGTATATTATGCAAGTCACCGATTAGCCCATGCCGAAAGAAACTACCCAGTGAACGAAAGGGAGTGTCTCAGGTTCGTGTATTCTGTTAAGAAGTTCCGACATTATTTGTTGGGCCGAACATTCACTTTCCATGTCGATCATGCCGTTGTAGGCGCGAAAGCAGCGGTCGGTGGATCAAGCCAACCGTCGGAAATACGACGCACACTGGGTACTTGGAGCAGACTCAGGTGCATAGAAGGCTCGACGGCCACACAATTCAGCGAGTGTGATGAGATACAAATCAAAGACTTGATATATATTTAAGAGCTCTGAAAACAGAAATCAAGAGTCCTCGCAAATCATAAATCAATCAAACTTTGTCAATTAATCAACCTTTTTCAATATGAGTCAATTTCTACCTAATATATATCTTAAAACTATTGGTTTTAATAAACCTCACGTTTTAACATCTCTCTTACGTCCTAGATTCGGAGAGCATGAATAAAATCTAAATTATGAGATTCAATTAAACTAACAGAGAAGTTGAAGCGCATAATCAGTCATGTCAAAGTTTATAGATCAATCAAGACTCTTTTTTCAGAATCATATCCCTCGTTATAGATCAAGTGCTCATGAATATTTTGCTAAACTAGCAAACCTCTGTTCAGACAATAGTCAACTAAAACAATTGGTGTTTGTAGTACCTCAAACTAAATAGATCAATACAACGTTTGACGGTAGAAATTCAGGAAAACTCAATAGAACGTGTGGTTCAATAAAGCATGTGTTGAGATATATGAACATAGAGAGAACAGTCTTCACCTCCTGTCGTAAGTAATGGCCCTGGTTTGAATCAAACATTCCTACGTTGTTAGCATTGGTTCTCCCTCATATTGTATCCATTTGATGTAATTCTTGTCTCATTGGATTGCTATTAGAGTCTGTTTTAATCTCACAAATTCTCTAGAGCATTCTCTGAGTAATCTGTGAGAAACATTCATTTTAGTGAAGTTGTGTGATTGATATCTCTCTGTGTGTGTAGGCTCTGTTGGAAATATTTTGCTCTTTGTTGTAAGGGCTGGTTCTCCTTCTCTATTTATCCATTTGCTATGATTTTTGTGTCATTGGGTAGCTATTAGAGTGCTCTAAAGTTGACCCAGGTTTGAGATTCAGTCTCTGTATAACTCTGAGAAACGCTTGCTGAAGAAGTGAGGTCTCTGCTTGACTAGGTGTGAGCATTCAACTAGCTCATGCTGTAGACATTGTTTCTCTTTGTGTAAGCATCCATTTGAAGTAAAATTTGTTTTGTTAGAAAGCTCTTGGTGTCTACTACAAGTCTACAAAAGCTCACTAGAGTTGTTTGCATAAGCTCTGAGTAAGAGCACTTTTGGTGTGTAGAGGTCAAAGAAGGATACCTGTGGAGGTCATTCGCACTTCGTCGTTGCTTAGGGGTTGAGATACTTCCCCCATCAGTGGTATCAGAGCATTTGGGCATCTTGGAGGCATCACATACAAGAGCAAGAAGACCTCTTGGAGTTGGTGGTTGAAGATTTGCATCAACAAAATCTTCTTGGAGGTAGCTCACATCAAGGGGGAGTTATTCTACTCAAAGTTTCAAGAGCACAAGGTGTCCATCTAAGGAAAGCTTTGGATTGAGGTAACCTCAGAGCCTCATTTTCATTTTACACACATTGGAGCATTAGCCAAGGGCTAGGTCAAGTATCAAAGACTAGATATGGGAGACTTCAACACTCAAACTGAAAAGCTAGACAAAGGGAACTATCAACCATGGAGATTTAGGGTCTCCAACTATCTTATGGGCAAGGGCCTTTGGGGGTTGATCAGTGGAAGTGAACCAAGACCTAGGTTGGATGAGAATCCAACCAATGACCAGAGAAGGGCCTTTAGGGAATGGAATGAAAGAGACAAGAGGGTTAACTTTATTCTTTCCCAACACATTAGCAATAGCATGATCGGCCATATCCAAGACTTGGATTCAAGCATGAAGGTATGGGAGACACTTGAAAGGCTTTATTCAACAAGCACCAAAGCAAGGAAGATCCAACTCAAGAATGAGCTCAACAACCTTAGGAAGAGCTCAGGGAGTAGCATAAATGACTACATACTTAAGGTCAAGGAGTTATCAGATGCATTGGGATCCATTGGAAGCCACGTAGACGATGACGATCTTGTGGCTTATACTCGAGAGATGATGAGAAGTGGAAACCCTTTACCACTTCAGTATATGTAAGGGATAATCTTCCTGATTTTGAGCAATTGGTTGCTCTCATGGTCATCGAAGAAATGAACATAGGTGGAAGTTCGACTAAAAGCAAGGATGCACAAGTTTTCTATGTAGGTAATCAAAGGGGCAAAGGAAGACGAGGACAAGGAAGGGGCAAAGGAAGGTTTGGAGGAAGGCAAGGCCACTCAAGCAATCAAGGACATGACCAAGGCACCTCATCACAAAGAGGGAGAGGAAGAGGAGGACGACATCAACAAAACAGGAATCAAGATGGCGAAGGATGTTACATATGTGGCAAGTTTGGCCACTATGCTAGAGATTGCTACCAAGGAGGAAACCAAAGGAGCTATAATCAAGGTTCTTCATACAAAGGCCAAGGTAATTATGCTTCTACAAGTTCAGAAAATGACAATCTCTTGATGATGCACATGAATGGGGATTCAAGCAAAGTAGATAACACTTGGTATATGTATAGTGGATGTAGCAACCATATGAGTTGCAATTCTTCTTGGTTTACTAATCTACATGTTCCCAAAAGTAAAGGACATGTAGAAACAAGTGATGATACATCCCATGAGATCTCCCATATTGGAGATGTAGCTTTGGATGACAAGGAGGAAGGAAGATGTCTCAAGGATGTCTTGCATGTACCTACCATCACAAAGAAATTGGTATCCGTTGGGCAAATGGTTGAAAGAGGCTATCAAGTAAGATTCAACAAAGGTGGATGCTTTGTGGAGAACCCTAAGCAAGGTTACAAGGTCATAGCAAGAGGAAAGAAGCAAGGGAGACTCTTCACTTTGGAGGTAAATTCGCATTCCACTCAACATGTGTACTTCACATATGGAAACAAGAGGATTTCGGAGTTGGACTTGTGGCACAAGAGGATAGGTCACATCAACATACAAAGAATGAAGGAAATGCAATTCAAGAGGCTGGTTGAAGGTCTTCCCAACTTCCGAGGACAAGGTATGAAGCATTTATGTGAATCTTGTCAACTAGGCAAGCAAGCGAGACTTCCATTCAAGAAGAGTGGCTACATAAGCCAACATCCATTGGAGTTGATACATACAGATGTGTGGGGGCCAACTAAAGAGCAATCCATTGGAGGTAACAAGTACTTTGTCACTTTTATAGATGATTGCACAAGGATGGTTTGGGTTTATTTCATCAAAAACAAATCAGATGTGTTTACATGTTTCAAAGCATTCAAGGCAATGGTAGAGAAGGAAACAGGTACATATATCAAGAAGCTAAGGTCCGATGGAGGGGGAGAATATTTCTCCAATGAGTTTTCTAATTTTTTAATGGATCAAGGCATCAAGAGGCAAGTAACATGCAGGTACACACCCCAACAAAATGGAGTAGCAGAGAGAAAGAATAGATACATTGCCGAGATCGCTAGAGCAATGCTTAATGAGATGAATGTACCTAACATGTTTTGGAGTGATGCATCAAATACTGCCGTGTATCTAATGAATAGGCCTCCTACCTGAGGGATCCATGGCTTGACACCATATAAAGCCTATTATGGTAAGAAACCTCATCTTTCCCACATGAAGATATTTGGATGTACTTGTTATGTACATGTGCCAAGTGAATTGAGGCACAAGCTACAAGCAAAGGGAGAAAAGTGTGTGTTTCTAGGATATTCAAATGATCATAAAGGTTACAGGTGCTTCAACCCAAACACAAAGGACTTGAGGATATCAAGAGATGTAGCATTTGATGAGCTACTCCCTTGGTATAAGAAGTATGATTTTATGCAGGACTATGAAGAAGAAAAGCATGGACATGATGAAGAACAAATCGACCTAGAGCTAAGCGGCCCAAGGTGTTCCATCAATGAAAATAGTTCAAGCATGAACTCACCATGGAGGGGGAAATCTTCATCAAGCTATGAATCACAATCAATCAACAAAGGCAAAGCAACATTGGTGGAGTTGGATGAAGAAGGTAATGAAGTTGAAGATGATGAAGGACACATGATGGAGAAAGAAGCCACGTCAAAGAAAGAGATCAAGTTCCCAAGGCAAAGGAGGTTTATTCCTCCAAAAGGTGAAGAAAGGAAGTCTTCTAGAGTTAAGTATCCAACTCAAAGGTTTACTTATGATTCATACATGGCAACGCATTATGCATATATGAACAAAGTAGTAGAAGATCATGAGCCTGATTGCTATGAAGACGCAAGCAGGTACACCGAATGGAAAGAGGAAATGCAAGAAGAGATCGATGCACTTGAGGAAAATCAAACATGGACTCTAGTGCCCAAGAAGGAGAACATGAAGGTAATAGGTAATAAGTGGGTGTATAAAGTAAAGAGGAATTCAGATGGATCTATTTCTAGGTTCAAAGCAAGATTGGTGGCCAAGGGTTTTGCACAAACCTATGGAGTGGACTTTGAAGAGACATTCAGCCTCGTGGCAAAGATGAGCACCATTAGGACACTCATTGCAATGGCTGCTAGCAAAGGATGGAAGCTTTTCAAATTGGATATCAAGAATGCCTTTCTCTATGTCTACTTCAGTGTAAATTCTACTTTTCATAATTTTAAGAAGTTTCTTAACCTATCTGAAGAATGTACATATCTTATCATGAAATGCAAGGAAAAACAAAACTTAAAACATTAATCAAGTTTAGAACTGTTTCACCTAATCGACATAGAATTCTTCTTCAACTTCTCTTCAAATTCGTCATAGTATTGACAGACCATCAATTTCATAACACATCGTCAATTCCTGTAAGTAATCATAAAGCGAGGATACAAAACAAGTAATCTTCATTAGCATTTATCTTGCAAATATAAATTCATATATTCTATCAGATTCATCTTCATCATGTCACAAATTTCATCATAAGAAAGTCATAGTGGTTATAATTGTCATATATAATGCATTCTTAATTTTTACAATAGGTTTTTCAACCTATGTAACAAAGTCATAAGTTTCACATTAGGAAAACTCGCATATATGGAGAAAGCAATATAAAATTTGAAAAGTTTTATCTTCAATAAACAATATCATCACAATAAAACTATTCTCTTAAATTCTTCTCCTTTTCTCTTAACTTTAAATGAGTTTTTGGTTTTATTTTCAATCTTCCATATGGCTTCTTGTACCCATTTTTCCATATTCTTGTCATGTTCTATTTGAATTTGAAGATTTTTATCTTCAAATGTTTGTACTATTCTTTCATCATTTTTATTTTGGTCACATTTATTGTCATTTCGTACGACTTTAGGTTCTATTTTAATCGCATGTATGTCTTTATTTCCATCAATTGATTGTTCATTTTCATCATCTTTTATCCTTACATCTTCTTCTTTCTTAATCTTTTTCAATGTATCTGGATCCTTAGATGTAGTTTGAATATCAATGTTACTCATAGATTTAGGTTTAAGAAAGTTTTCATCATTGTCCAAGCATTCACTTTTAGTCACAAACTTCGTGTTCATAGAATGTAATTGACATACATTGCTTTTCTCATCATGACTCTTAGGTTTCCATTGTTTTTGAAGTTTGGTTTTAGGACTAAATTTGGTTTGGTCAAAGTATTCTCTCATCCCTCCTCTACCTAAGTTTAATCTCAAAGGTAGTTGTGTTTGATAATCACAAATCTTATGATCATTTGTAATGACTAAGTGAATTTGACATGCATTATTATAAGCAACACAATCCTCATACATATGACCTCGTTGGTCACACCAAAAGCATCTTAAGGGATATACTTTCCTATTCATAGCCCTATGGGTTAATCTCCTATACTCATTCATATGGGGTTCATTAGGCAACTTTGGAGATAAACTTTGCATTTCATGCTCATGTTTGCACTTGCATTTAGGGAGTTCATTGACTTGTTTGGTCAAATCATCTATTTTGGTCTTTAAATTTTCAACAATTTCTTGTAAAATTCCACACATCACACTATTTGAATTTGAAAACTCACTTAACTTGTCAATGAACAGAAATACTTCTTTAAATTTTGCTTGATTTGATGAATTTAGCATATCCTCTAAATCTTTGACTTGCACATCAAGTCCCAAATTTGCATTCTTAATTAAGCCCTCCATAGTAGACTTCTTTTCATGTGTGTTTAAATTAACTCCTTTCTTTTTACCCAATGATATTTGAAAAACAAGAAGTCTTAGAGGATAGATCAATACCTGCAATATCAATCAAAGAAGAGGCTCAAAGAGTGACTGTGTGTAAATTAATACAATTTTTAATAGCATCAAAATCTAATACATCAATTGCTAATGGATGAATGTGCAAACGTTCTTGCTTCTAATGTCGATGAGAGGGGTGGCGAGATGAGGATAGCTACTTGCCACTCTTCGTGGAGGCGCTCAGTTCCCTAGGGAATAGCCCTCAACACCAAGAAGAGTGCAAGGTTCCAACGACACAGCCACAGCTCCCATGGATGAAGAAGCTTCTGCACTTCAACCTGTCGATATATTGTATGCACATGCAAGCAAAATTTAAAACTTTATACCTGAGTTGCAAGGCCGTTTCTTCACGTCGGGTTCACCAGATGTAGGCGCGAAAGCAGCGGTGTCGTCGAGATTTTTTCTCCTCTCTCACTTGTGAAGGCCTACAAAAAACATATTTGGTGAAGGTAGCCGGAATTCCCTGAGAAGTCCAGGATGCATCAAGGATGTCAAAGGAAGCTCATATACAAAGTTTCAAAGAAATCACGAAAGTCCATGGTAGTGGTCAAAGCTGGTCAAAGCTGGTCAAAGCTGATCAAAGTTGGGAAATTAGGGCAAAAATTTCATTACTTGCACTCCTACATTCCCATTCCCATAATCATTTCAACATCTCTCTCTTCTCCATACTCAACATTAATTTCACTTTCATGTCCTTATTCGCCCCCACTAAACCTGTGATTCCTCTAGAAGCGCCACTCTAGCATCTGTGAAAAACAAAATGTTCCAGGCATCAAATTCTTTTATAGGCAACATAAGAAACATGGAAGGAAAATTGATTATATGCATGAATAAGTAGGTAACGTGACATGAAGCAAAATTTGCATGAAAGAAAGAATTGAAACAGGCAACATCAATATGCATGAACAAATAGGCAACATATATGCAAATGAACAAGCAACATTGGCAACAAGAAAGAAAAAAAACAAGCATCAATATGAAGTGGAAGTGGATGTATTGAGTCGTTTTAAGCATCAGTTCCTCTCATCTTGAAGAAAATTTTGTACCTTTTTCATAAAGCAATCTACCTTAAATATGATTATAAACAAAGATTTAGGATTTTCAAGAGACATCTTTCATCTTTAGCTTATTTTAGATCAACTCCTTTCCTACATAAATATGAATATGCTCTTTCTCTAATAACATGCAAGGAAATCTAACTAAACTCCACTAATGCATAAATCTACCTATATAGCCCGTGATTTATTCTACTATGCCTCTTTATCCTCCTTTGCCTTTTTTTTTTTCTTTTGATGATGATGATGATTCGGCAATTTTATGGTTACGAGCACTTTTTTTGGGATGGAAGAAAGTGTAAACTTCTTGGTAACATGTAGCAACTTTTTTGTTTTTTTTGATGGGGAAAAATTAAACCCCGATACAAGGTACAACCATTTTTGATGACGAAGAACAGTCGTTTAAACTCCGCTACAAGTGCTATGAGGTGGACTAAAGATGTAGAAACATGCAATAGCAGGAGCTAGGATTTCAACAATTATGCTTTCGATACAGGATACATATGCATGTTTATATATGAAAGTCTTGTCACCAAAATAAACCTCCAAATCTACATGCCCTATCTTTCCACAATCCTAGATTATAATCAATTTCTTAGTAGATAAGTTACTACTTAAGATACAATTTTACACAAGGAAAGAAATCATCATTTGCCTTTTTTTTGACTCAAGTGATGTGGATATGCAATGCAATGCAAAAATTGAAAACAAACATGCATGAAACAAGAATGGAAAAAAGTAGAATGAACTTGAAAAAAAACAAAGCAACATGAACTTGAAAAATTAATGATGTTTTTATAATTTTTTATATTTTTTTCCTTTATTTTTTTAATTTTTATTTTTTTATTTTTTATTTTTATAACATGGATACTCCTCTTTATGAATCGGCCTCATTGTTGTCATCTTCTTCAATGTCTTCATCCAAAATGTACTCATCATTATCACGTTTCTTGAATAGCTTTATCCTTTTACCTGCAACCAAAGTTTTTAGTGCAACACCATTTAATTCAAAAAGAGCATACGTACCATTGTTGTTGACTTTTGATACAATGTATGGCCCAAACCACGGTTGAGTGAGCTTTCTGCGTGCATCATATTGAGAGTCAAATGTACTATCATAAATGAGCACCCAATGTCCTACTTCAATTGGCGTAGGACGCAATCGATGAGTTTTATCAAAATAATGCTTGTTCTTCATTCTAGATTCTCTTAATTTTTCAACGGCATCATCAAGTCTTAATTTACCTTGTTCTAACTGTTTAATGCGCAAACTCAAAAAATCATCAGTCGACATGTTTTCATACCAAGGCAGATTTGACCATGCAAAAATATGAGACTGAATTGGAAACAATGGTTTTTGACAGTACATGAGTTCAGCGGGCATATATCCAGTAGTACGTGTGCATGTCATTCTATTTGCCCAAAGTGCAAAAGGTAAGAATCTACGCCATTGTTTGATGTCACCGTTACATGCTTTAGATATGGCTTTCACAATAGGTGGATGCCCTCTCTCTATTTTACCATTGGCCTCTGGATTATATGCAGTAGTAAGAGACAAACAAATACCGTGATGATCAAAGAACTCTTTAGCTTCTCTCGCATTTAACTCTCCACGATCGGCAACTACTTTCTCTATGTACCCAAAGCGACTTATGACATCTTCAAGCAAGAATTTGCAAACATTGTAAGTGGTATTAGATCGTAGTGCACGTCCCTCTACATGATTAGTTAAATCTTCTCTTGCAAGTACAATGTAACGCATTTTATCGATACCTTTAGGCATAGTTACAAGATCTACTGCCCACTTGTAGTGAATACAAGGTGGATAAGTAGGATGCAACGGATCTCTATGTTTGACTGATGAATGAAGTTGACAAGTAGAACATGTAGAAACATAGGTACTAATGTCAACATACATCCTAGGCCAATAATAGGTACTTCTAATTTTTTCATATGCTCCAAAAAATCCTTTATGACCGGCCCCTAATGTCTCATGCATTTCCTTCATTACTTGCAATTGAAGATCTCGTTTTCCTAGGACTCGTTGTGGATTCTTAACCTTACCCTTAGCATGTCTCCAAAGATAACCATTACATAGGAAAAAGTTATGAGCTCGTTTCCTAATGTTACAGAATCTATTTGTAGTCCAGTTAGGTAATGGTTGTAGTGTACTCAGATACTTTCCTATGTCTCTCCATTCATTTTCGTACTCAGACTTATGAAATTGCTCATACTCATATATATGTGGAACATAGTCAATTAAGTTCACATTCTTTACTAGATCATTTTCAAGATCATCATCAAATCTAGCTCTCGATAACATATCAGCAACTGAGTTTGACTTACCTGAAATATGAACTAACTCAGGATTTATGAACTTAATATATGAGATCCATCTAAGCATGGCTATATCAGGAGATGAACAATTGGCTATCATTCCAATGAGAGGCAAACAATCAGTCTCAACTTTGACATTTGCACCAATGAAATATTCTTTGTCTGTTTTCAAAGCTGTCACCATACTCCATAGTTCTCGTTTGATCTATGGATATTTTCGTTGTGTTTCATGTACAATTTTGGCACCAAACCTAATTGCATATCTATTCCCTTCACTATCGTCTTGACTTATGACCCAACCTATACCAATAGGACTAGTATCAACAGTCAATATAATAGGTTTGTTAGCAGAATAGTCTACACACTTAAGGATGGGAGCTTCAAGCAATAATTTCTTCAATTTACACATAGCTTGAGTGTGTTTGTCAGTCCAAATAAATTTTCGTTTCTTCCTCAACAAGTCATAGAGACAATCAACAACATGAGCAAAGTGTGGGATCCAAATAACATAAAAGATGCAAGCACCAAGAAATCTACGTACCTCACTCACATTGTTACATGTTTCAGAAATCTTGCTAATGGCATCAACTTTTTGTGGGTATGGCTTTCGACCATAATAGCCACATAAATGTCCAACAATAAGAACCGCGTTGACACCAAAAACAGATTTTTCTATGGAAAATGTGAGACCTACCTCTTCAAATTGTTGAAATATTCTTTCACAATCAGAGATATGGTCAAGAACAAATTTACGACATCCAGATGAATCTAAAGTAATGTCCTTTACACGTTCCTCACTCCCTTTAATTGGAATATCATCAATGAATGGCATGGTTATATGAGGGATAAAATCATGTAAGACCATATTCATAGCACTCATCATATGAGCCACAGAATTAGTCGCTCCTTGAGGTAAAGTACACATTCGCACTAAGCCTAGAGGAGTTTTCATTGTGGTTACGTCACGACTATATTTTGCTAATTGGAATTGGTCATATCCCAAATATAAATCACCCATTGAATAGATAGAATGTCCTGAAAATGATTCAGCAAACTCATCTACAATGGGTCCTCTTCCTACATTCCTTATGGTGACTTTATTGACGGGTTGGAGATCTTGAATAAAACGTAGTTTCCCATTCTTTTTAGGCACAGTGAACCATCTATTTGAGTAAGGTGCAAAAGATAGCTCTAAAATTCTCATGTTTATCTTCTCCTTAAGTAGTTTCATTAGCTCAGGTAAGTGAGCCTTTGAAACTGGTATAGGACGAAGATTCCATGGAATATGTGGAATAGTAAAGATTATCATGGGTGCAACTAGCTTAGGATCTACACAACCAATCTCATGAGGATACATTTGAGGTACTGGTTGAGCTATGGGTTTGATTTTTTTGTCTACAGTTTTGTACTTTGTTTCAACTAAGGCATTATGTGTTTGGTTAAATTTTGAGCACTTGTCAACATTGAGAGCATACTCTTGGATTAGAGCATACTCATCAAGAGAAGAAAGGAGAATAATATGGGAATTAGAATTTTGTTGAAGACATAACTCTAACTCCTCAAGAGTAGAGAAACAATGAGATGTTTCAATCACATGCTCAATGTTCTCATCATGTTCCATGATTTTGTTGTTTTTATAATTTTTTTGGCTTCTTTGGATAAAAGATTTGGACAATTGACTCTTATGAAGAAAATCTAATCTAGAATGTGGAAAACAAAGTGACAAACTATTGTACATGTTGGTTGGCTGCGAGATGTCAAACCAATATCCACTGTTGTCCCGCTCAACAATGGATTCTATCCGAAATTTTGATCATATGTAGCTCCAAACATGAATCGAGGTGCACAATCACTACAAGCATGCTCATGACCCTGAGTAACAATAGGTTTCCTTCTAATTGACAATCGATTCCTAGGATGATTCACTCCTACTGTCATGACTTGTAGTGATTGCATTCCATCCTTAGACTTGAATCTAGCATAGGTAGACCCATCATCCATGGCTTTAGTTTCCATACGACTCTCACAAATAAAGGGTTGACCTAAGAGAACTTCATAGGAGCAATTATCTTGAATAAAAAAGTGAAACTCTTCTCTGATTCCTCCTATGGATATGGGCACACTAGCACAAGCTCCATACAAGGTACCTACACCATTATCTGCAGTTCTCATACGCCATCCACAATCTTTATCTATGGGCCATCGAAACTTATCATAAACTTCTCTTGAAATCACATTGATTTCGGAGCCGGAATCTACTAATGCATTTACAATGATAGTGTTCTTATCATTTCCTATTTTAACATGCATCTCTGATGTACCTCTAGACCAAAATGTTCTTTTAAAGTGACTTTCAGGATTGTTTTCATGATTTTCATGGTCAGGTTGAATAGGTCCTAAGAAATTTTTATTAACATTTACTTCATCATCATCAAAGTCCTCTTCATCAGATTCATCAAAGTTTAAGGCTTCATTCATAGCTTGATCTTGATCTAGAGAATCTTGCATCTCAGTATCTAGATTAAGTAGAAACCTCTTCCTTTTAATTAGGCCGATAAAGTTATCTTTAAAAACAGGCTTTGCAATAGAGAAAACTTGTTCTTAAGACATAGTCACTTGACTCTTAAGCAAAATGTCATCTAAAATCTCCATAGGATCTATTTTTCTCTCAATTTCTGAAATCAAGATGGCTTTAGGTTTTCTCTTTGGTTTCTTTTGTTTTTGCTTAGGGTCTTGTTTTTGTTCATGTTCTCGTGTTTGGTCTTCAGTTTGTTTTGATTGTTCTGGTTTATCTAAAGGCTTTGGTTTTGTTTTTCTTTGCTTTGTCTTCTTCCCTTTTTGTTTCTCCTCTTGTTTTTGTTCATTGGGTTCTGATTCTTGTTTTTTATCTTTAGATTGTGATGTTTCTCCTTGCTCTATGATTGTTTCTATTCCCTCTGACGTTTGTTTTCGAGTCACTCTTCTTTCACTAGGCTCAGCTTCATCTCTTTTTCGTTTTTCTTCTACATTGGATATGTGAGAAATAAGAGATTGATCTTCTATCGGTGACTCCCAAGCCGTTATTCTCCTAATCTCATCTCGTGCTCTTACTAAAGCCTCTATGGAAAAGTCAACTTCCTTTGTGGGTTTACTTGATTCTACTTGTTGTTCATCAAGAGCTTCTAGTTTCACTCCTCTAGTTCCTACATCCGTTATGGTTATACTTTCATAGTGTTTTTTCATTCCTCCCTTACCATAATTTCCTTGCAAAGGTAGCCTAGATCGATAGTCACAGATTTTCTTGTCTATGTCTATTACTAGTCATTGCTCTTTAGCAGCCTTCAATAGTTCACAATCTCTCAAAAAGTGCTCTAACGAATCACACCAAGGACATCTACGAGGGCCACGCACAAAACCATTTTGATTTTGAGGATTTTGATTAACTTGTGGTGGGAAATTTTGAAATGGAGGATTTTGTTGATAAGGTATTGCTTGAACAGGATAATTAGGATTTTGATAAGGCAATTGATGTATTTGAGGAGCTTGGGGAGCAACATGTAGTACTTGAGGTGCAAGAGGAGCTTCCATATTATACGGTTGATGATTTTGAAAATTTTGATTTTGAGGATTTTGAAAAGCTATTTGTGAAGCTCAAGGATACATGTTTTGATACATTTGAGAATTTTGCACATGAGGATGAGGATTTTGCATTGAGGGATTATGCATTGGAGGAACTTGATATGCTTGAGTAGGAGCTACTTGTGGATTTTGATTGGTAGCTATAACATGTGGATTATGCTCTTGAAAAGACATTGGGCTCATTTGATTTTGGAAAGTTTTGGTGTAATTGGATTGTAAAGCATCTATAGTCTTGGCCAAATTGGATTGTGTAGCAATAAGACTTTCCATTTGCTTAGTGAGAATTTCCACTTGAGATTGTTCAACTACACTTTTATTTGGCTCTACTTTAAAACCTTGAGTAGGCTCCATCATTTGAGGAATAGGAGTAGAGTCAAAATTCATAGCATGGGATTCTTCTCTAAATTGCTCCTTAATTTGTGGAAGGCTAGCTTGAGGAAGACTAGTTTGCTCATAAAGCATGGATTTTCTTTGATGTCTATGGGCTACAGCCTCTACTACTTTACACACTTTTTGCCAATTGTCAGTAAGACCATAGTGCTTATCCGGTTCTTCTAATCGTCGTTCAACTTCCCTACGAGTGTCAGGATGAAGAAGCTTAAGAAAGTTGATCACAAGATCAGGTTCCAAGGTTATCTTATCCTCATCAGGAAGTTTTTCATAGCGTCTAATATACTCATTTTGTAAGTGAGTAATAGAGCTACTAGGCTTCAGTGAATTGACCCATCGTAAGAATCCATCTCGATTATGTTGGCTATAATCTTCAAGATAGAATTCTTTGAGCATCTCCTTTCTAAAATCACTCCAAGGAAGACTATCATATTGAGTGACACGATTTATGATAGAGTTATCAACAATTCGTTCAAAGAATGATATCAAAAGATCTTCGGGAAGACCAAAAATCATAGCTTGCTCTTCAAACAAATCTAAGTAGCTTGTAATGTTGATGCCATTGAATTTTCCCTTCTCTCTAAACATAGAAGAGACTATTCTTTGGCCTTGTTTCTCAACAATAAGGGATTTGAATCCTTCCTCCATCTTATGTGAATAAGCAAGTGATGCACGATGCTCTAGATCTCTCACAAATGCATTTACTTCATGACAAAGATGTGCACGATATTGTGGGAAATCCAGTGTAACACTCAAGAATGGTGATGATGATATGATGAGGATAAAAAATATGAAACAAAGGATATGGATCACAACCTCCCAACAAGATCAGAAGCAAATGCCACGAAGCATTTCACGTCGGGTTCAAATGTGGAGGTGATCGCAATCCGGGTGGATCGGGTCCGGTCGTGGCACACACAGGGTGTATGAAGCTAATGAATGTTGGAAGGTTTAAGGACATGAAAGTGAAATTAATGTTGAGTATGGAGAAGAGAGAGATGTTGAAATGATTATGGGAATGGGAATGTAGGAGTGCAAGTTAGATTTATGAACATGAATGATAAGAATGAAAGAGAACAATACACACGAATCAAATTTGGAAGGAAGAATGGTCCATTGAAGGAGCTTCTTAAACACTTCCTAATTCTAATCCATATGCATAGTCTTCTTTGGATGATATGTATGCATGGCGTGAATATATGGAATCCTTACACATAAATCAGTTTCGAAAGGAAGAATGGTCCAATATTGGAGCTTCTTATACACTTTCAGAAACTAATCAATATGTATGGGTATGTATGGATTATATGCATGCAAGTGAATTATGATCAAAGAAACATCCTCACAGGTTCAACGCAATACTGCGGAGCCTTCTCACACATAGAAGAAATAGAAGACATGTAAAAATACTTAAGAGAGTAAGAGAGGAGACAAGAGACAAGTGACAAGTGACATGAACTAAAAGGATTCGAATTAAGATACATGTAGAAGAGCGTCGTGGTACGTCAAGCTAGGCAATCTACTGATCAAAGGTGGTTCCGACCCTCAAACCATGACAGTTCAACCGAATGTCACACGTAAGAAGGTGAGTTCCACTTCAGTGACCCTATGTATGTCTGGGCTCGTAACGTCTAACTAAAGAAGTCTAAGACTCATTAAAACCAGCTCTAACTCACTCACACGCTCCACCGAGGGTGAGTTAAGATAGAGATGCTGATTTCAAGAGCCTATCCTAGATTGGAGTTCTAACTTAAATTTGAAACTAGGTACTATATTTTGATTACTACCATTTGATTAATCAAATTAATGGCTTGGAATTGTTCTTTCTATCAAATCTAGTGTAAAGGAGTGAAATTTAGGTGCCCTCATTCTCCACCATTGGATCTGGGGATGATCTGGACCGTCGGATCAGTGCTGACATCAATTCGGATAAGATAAGCCACTATTTTTTGAGAAACACTGCATTATCAAAGATCAATAATGCAGTGTTTCTCCAAAAATAGTGGCTTATCTTATCCAAATTGATGTCAGCACTGATCCGACGGTCCAAATCCTCCCCAGATCCAATGGTGGAGAATGAGGGCGCCTAAATTTCACTCCTTTACACTAGATTTGATAGAAAGAACAATTCCAAGCCATTGATTTGATTAATGAAATGGTTGTAATCGAAAGTAGTGATCCTAGAGTTGAGAGTTGATTTCTCTAGATCCAACGGCCCAAATTCATTCAAAAAATTATATAAACCCCCCTCCAAAATCCTAGAGCATCATTGTTAGGCATCCATAGGGCTCATGCTAGCTTACAGTTTCCTTGAGACGATCACCCTCGGTTGAGCGAGTGAGGATCCAAGGTGGGCTAGTATGAGTATAGTACCTAGTTTCAAATTTAAGTTAGAACTCCAATCTAGGATAGGCTCTTGAAATCAGCATCTCTATCTTAACTCACCCTCGGTGGAGTGTGTGAGTGAGTTAGAGCTGGTTTTAATGAGTCTTAGACTTCTTTAGTTAGACGTTACGAGCCTAGACATACATAGGGTCACTAAAGTGGAACTCACCTTCTTACGTGTGACATTCGGTTGAATTGTCATGGTTTGAGGGTCGGAACCACCTTTGATCAGTAGACTGCCTAGCTTGACGTACCACGACGCTCTTCTACATGTATCTTAATTCAAATCCTTTTAATTCATGTCACTTGTCACTTGTCTCTTGTCTCCTCTCTCAGTCTCTTAAGTATTTTTACATGTATTCTATTTCTTCTATGTGTGAGAAGGCTCCGCAGTATTGCGTTGAACCTGTGAGGATGTTTCTTTGATCATAATTCACTTGCATGCATATAATCCATACATACCCATACATATTGATTAGTTTCTGAAAGTGTATAAGAAGCTCCAATATTGGACCATTCTTCCTTTCGAAACTGATTTATGTGTAAGGATTCCATCTATTCACGTCATGCATACATATCATCCAAAGAAGACTATGCATATGGATTAGAATTAGGAAGTGTTTAAGAAGCTCCTTCAATGGACCATTCTTCCTTCCAAATTTGATTCGTGTGTATGGTTCTCTTTCATTCTTATCATTCATGTTCATAAATCTAACTTGCACTCTTACATTTCCATTCCCATAATCATTTCAACATCTCTCTCTTCTCCATACACAACATTAATTTCACTTTCATGTCCTTAAACCTTCCAACATTCATTAGCTTCATACACCCTGTGTGTGCCACGACCGGACCCGATCCACCCAGATTGCGATCACCTCCACAGCGGTCGGTGGATCAAGCCAACCGCCGGAAATACGGCGCACACTTGGTGCTTGGAGCAGACTCAGGTGCATACAAGGCTCGACGGCCACACATTAATTCAGTGAATGTGATGAGATAAAAATCAAAGACTTGATATATATTTAAGAGCTCTAAAAACAGAAATCAAGAGTCCTCGCAAATCATAAATCAATCAAACTTTGTCAATTAATCAACCTTTTCAATATGAGTCAATTTCTACCTAATATATATCTTAAAACTATTGGTTTTAATAAACCTCACGTTTTAACATCTCTCTCACGTCCTAGATTCGGAGAGCATGAATAAAATCTAAATTATCACATTCAATTAAACTAACAGAGAAGTTGAAGCACATAATCAGTCATGTCAAAGTTTATAGATCAATTAAGACTCTTTTTCAGAATCATATCCCTCATTATAGATCAAGTGCTCATGAATATTTTGCTAAACTAGCAAACCTCTGTTCAGACAACAGTCAACTAAAACAATTGGTGTTTGTAGTACCTCAAACTAAATAGATCAATACAATGTTTGACGGTAGAAATTCAGGAAAACTCAATAGAACGTGTGGTTCAATAAAGCTTGTGTTCAGATATATGAACATAGAGAGCACAGTCGTCACCTCCTGTCGTAAGTAATGGCCGTGGTTTGAATCAAACATTGGATGCATACTTTGATCTTTCCATCAACGTATGGAACGTACTTCATACAGGTTTTGATCTATATATCATTGTTATCCAACACAGTACACATACATAAAGATTATCTTCATGCTTGAACCCTCCGACAAGGAAAAGACGAGTGTATGATATCGAGATAAGTTTGTCAGAAGATTAACATATTAAACTGTTAATGTAATTTAACATGAACGTCTCAAATAATTTGTGCAGAAAAGAAAAGACAGTTTTAGAGCTGACCGATTGATCTATGGATGTACAATTGAAGGAGTTAACCTCAGCATCTGTTGTTCATGTTTCATATGAACGAAAAACTCCACAATTCTTCAATGTTATGGATTTAAACTCATAAACCTTTGTTTGCCCTCTTCTGTCGAAACACTTCGAATTCGTAGATCAATCTTCATCCACAATCTCCTCAGCACTATAAGCGCTAGCACTCAAAGCTTCTTTCAATTTTTATTTAATGAGTATTGTGAACCATGTAGTTCAGATCACCATCCATGTTGTACCAGTCCTTCGTATGACAAATCTAAAGAATGAAATATGACACCTGGATATCTCTTCAAAGACTGCCGATTCCTAAAAACACACCAAGCGCAGGCATAAATTTCTGTTCTCCTCTAATTTTTCATGAAGACCTCGTCCTATCTTTACCGGCTCAGAACATGAAGTATCAAGTAGGACATGCTAAATTCGCCTCTCCTTTCTCTATCGAGTTTCCTGTGCTCTTTCTTTAGATAAAGAAAGAATGTTCTTCTTCTATTTATTTGACACCGTTCTCTTCATAAGGCTTCTGCCGCATGCACAGACTGTTCCCAATTCATGTGTGACATGATTTAATGTATACTGCACAATAAATCATCCATATCTTTTCTGTTTTATCTCTGTCGACATAGAATGCATTCGCTCCTGTGCTTAGGTGTTGATCATAATAGTTGACTTTTAGCGCACCTTTGTCTAGTGTGGAGCTATCATACCAGCACCAATACACCCAATTCCATCAAAACTCCTCAGTTAAGCGTTCTTGGACCCCCTCCTCAGGCATGCGTTTCCTTCTTCGATCAGTCCCAAAGATTTGCTATCGTCAAAAGTAGATCATTGTCGCAGTGCTCCTCTGATCAAAAGCATTCGAATTCTTCCTGTTCTACTATGGAAGGATGTTGATACCCTCCCCGCTGCGGCTCTTCTTCCCCCTCGCTTGTCAATTGCCAGATATAGAAAGTGTAGTCGCTGATAGAAGCTTAAAACACAATTTTGAATCCTCTAAAATTGAGCTTCAACCCGTTGTTCCGTTTCAGCAGAAAGCTCTCAGAAACGTTGTCATCCTTCGAATCAAATCTAAATTTCGGTCATCATCAAAGTACGATGCTGGGGCGAATCAAAAAGTGACTTCGACAATACAGATCATGAGCACAAAGTGCTTCCCTTTTGCATGGAACTTTCTTCTTCTCCAGATGTGCATGCTACCCCCTTCTAGATGCACGCCTGCTTCTTCTTCTCTATCTGGCCAAATGAAAATATCTAAAAAACAAACATATTAATCATGCATACCTATTTATTCTCACGATTCATGCGCACATACACGTATTCAGAGCTTTATATTAATATAATTATACGTTCAGATGCATTAAATATACTTTTTACATAAAAACCTCTCAAAAGCACTAATAATGCTTATGACAGACATATTTCTCATACATATAAATCATGGTTATAACCATACTCATGTCATATTGACTTAGGTTCTCATTTAAAAAAATGAATATCTTGTAGAGAGTCCAATACCTCGATGAAATTTTTATTCAATTCTTGCTCTACTAGGGATGACCGGATGGTCATGAGTGATCCATTACTACATTTACGAGAAACATCAAGGAAAAAGTTATCAAGACATATCAAAGTGCCATATATAGATTCATATAAACATAGATTCATATAAACATAGATTCATATAAACAATCAACACACATTTAAGTGCTTAGTCATACTCTCATAATCATGCACAAAATAATTATACATAGGTTATTTAAACAAGTCATATTTCAAGGAATCAAATGAGTATAAATGCACATTTCCATCTTCTTCAACCTGAAAATACTCAAGAGTTGATTTGGTCAAATCATAAGCTCATATAAAATATTATTTTGAGAGTTTATATATAACCATATTGGAAGAGAACTTTTCAATAAATTTTTCTTTCATTACTTATCAATGAAGGGAGAGAGGATCTCTCCGACACCGCACTCATGTATTTGGTCCGACAGCAACATTTAGGCGGAAGACTGGCAAGATGGTTATTACTGCTACAGGAGTTCGAGTATGACGTTATTCATTGACTAGGCACAACACATGCTTGTGCAGATTTTCTCTCTCGATTGGATTTCGGTGAGTCTCCAGTAGGGGTTGATGACACTACACCGGAAATTTAAGTTACCGAGACAACTACTGAAGACTTTGTTGCACCTCCTGTTGCTCCTTCATATTATGATACATTACTAAGTTTCCTCACCAACGGTTGTCTTCCTCCTCATACTCCCACTGCTCTACGACGGAAAATTGCAGTCTACAGTCGACGATTCCGGTTGATTGTGGGTCAACTGAGTATTTAGATCATATTGGTGTTTTCCTTCGATGCATTCCTCCACATGACGCAGAATCCGTTATAGCTATGGCTCATTCAGTACCCTCTGGAGGACACTTCGCAGCAGATCTCACCCACCGAAAAATTTTGCAAAGCGGGCTATGTTGGCCTACCATGTATCGAGATGTTGTTCAATATGTGCTACACTGTGATGAGTGTCAACGATTGGGACAGCCTTTGCAGCGACACTTCTTTCCCCTTCAACCTGTTTTACCTTTGGAACCCTTCTAGAAGTGGGGTCTAGATTTTATTGGCCCAATAACACCACGAGCGACCCTCACCAAGAATCAATATATCTTGACTTGTACAGATTATGCCACCAGGTGGGCGAAAGCTTGGGCTTTATGGTCTGCCACAACTGTTTCGGTGCCTAAGTGTTTAATGAAGGATGTCTTCCCGCGTTATGGATTACCTTTGGAGCTTGTGACGGACCAAGGAACACATTTTGCAAACAACTTAATGCAAGTGCTGACTCAAACTTTTTAGATTATGCATAAATTTAGCTCACCGTACTATCCACGTGCTAATGGTCTGGCTGAAAGTACCAATAAGACTCTGTTGAATATGCTCCGCAAATTGATTTTGAAATGTCCAAAACGTTAGGATCAACTACTACCTGCAGTATTATGGGCATACCGGACCACGTACAAAGTAGCAACCGAAACAACTCTGTTTAAACTTGCTTACGGTATAGAAGCTATTGCACCAATGGAAGTAGTGATACCAAGACTGTGTGTTGCCTTAGCTCAGAAATTGCTGCCGGATGAATCTTTGCCATTTCGGTTGGATACGCTCAGATCATTGGATGAACACCGCTGGGAAAGCTTCATGACTCTCAAGGAAGTTCAGCTTCCTCAAGCCCATACTCATGACTGCTTCCTAAAAACCCCTCTCTTTACGATTGATCAACTTGTTTTATTTTATAATGCCAAATCCAATCGCGCTGCCGAAAAATTTAAATTACAGTGGTTCGGTCCGTACCGGATTACAAAATGAGTGGGCCTAACAACTTTTCGATTGGTGACCTTAACAGGTGTTCTCTTGCCAAAACTGATTAATGGGTCTAAGCTTCGCCCATATCACCAGCCGTCTGATAAGCGCTGACGTGTATTTAGTCTTGTTTGCGAGTCACTTGTTTTTCTTTTTATCCCCGTATTTCGGTTGACCACTGATTGTAATCTCCTCGTTTTGGGTATCTAACTATGATTAATCACTGCCCGGTGTTACTGTTGCTGCGTATGCATGCATGCCGTAATCATGAAGCATAGCTCGCCACTACTGCATAATGATTAGGGTTTTGGCTGCCTAATGTTGTCCGTGCTCGTACTTAATCGTGTTTTTGCCATTGATAATCGCTATTGTGTCTGTGTGATTGTGTGTTCTGTGTATTCTGTATTCTTGTGTTCATTTGTGCACCATGGAAGCTCTCGCAAATGTCGCCACCTTCCGTGCAGGCCTCACTCCAGAAGTGAGTGAGTATTTGCGCACTCGTGGTCTGCTGGCCTTCGTTGAATTGCCTTGGCATTTAGTGGAGTGTCAATCATTCCATGCGCAGATTATTTCTGCTATCGTTGCCACACCTGCTACTGAACCATGTTGGCCCATTTCGTGTTTACCCTCACGAGTCGTTATTACTCTAGCTACATTTGCTGAAGCTTTTGGACTCCCTTGGGAAGGATTGGAGAATGGTCCTCTCCTCCCCGTCGCCACCATGAATGAGTTGTTTCCCCAGCACTCATCTAATGAGTATGCCATTCTGTGTAGACCTGAACCAAAGCATACAGCTCTGCAATTTTTGGTAGCCACCCTAAATTTATAGAAACGTACCTATGGTATTGCCCGCCAATTCTACTCGATGATAGATACCGCTTCCCATGAGTCTGTCAATTTCGCCTCTTTCTATTTCCGGTGCATTCACCGTGAATGTGTAGCAGTTATCAAACAAGTCACTAAGGGTGACCTTCCACGTTCTCGTCTACCCCATATCCTCACCTTCCTCTTTCCGGTGATCCAAGCCGCACAACCTCCTCCAACCGCCCCCTTCTTGTTACACCAAGAATCTACTCATATGCTCGAGGATGAGAAAGATGATGATGCAGACCTGTTTCAACTTTTTTGTCGAAAACGTAGATGCGTAAGTCCCTCTGAAAGTTAGGTGCAAGGATCAACTGCTGGCCATGAAGAAGAAGTCTTCCACGACACTGCTACATCTATCCATGTCGATTCCTCCGTTCCTTCTTCTCCAATTAAGCAGTAGGAACAAGGTATCAACATGGAAGACTCCGAAGAAGTTTCTTCTCGGGTGGATTTTCATCAGCAGAATCAAGAAGTTGTGAAGGAAATTGTTGCAGAAGTTCTTAACGAAGTGATTGTCATGGTTGATGCTGTGATTGACAGAACTGAGGTGCCAAAACCGAATACAACCGGTATAATCTTGCTGCCGAATACCCTTATCCCACTTCCTCCACCAATGAACCGTGTTGAGCCGGTTGTCCCCGTTGAGCTTGTTGTTCCCGATGCACCCGCTACTTCATCTTCTTCTCCCGATTACTCTCCACCACCTTCCCCTCACCTATTATGAGCCTCTTCATCCCAGCCAGTTAAAAATTGTCTCTTATGTGACGATGCATAGCATCCCTTACACAACCGTCTGTTGATGGAAAAAAACTAAAACGTTGCGGGGCTGCGACGCTCCCATACAGCATCGTTAACACGACGGTTTTAAATAGCGTCGCATAAGCGATGCTTTATTAGGTCGCATAGGCGAGGTTTTTTTGCTAAAAATTGTCGCTTATGCGACGACGCATAGCATCGCTTACACGACGGTCTGTTGATGGAAAAAAATTAAAACGTTGGAGGCTCTTCGATCGGCATTTTCACGCATATGATCGAAGAGCTCTCCAACGTTCGCAATTGCGCTACGCTTACGAGCTGAAGCAAGTATATGTAGAAGTGTTGTTTTGCTTAAGCTCTCTCTTATTGTCTCCCTCTGTCTCTGTTTCTCTCTTTCTACATCTTTCTCTCTTTGAATTCTCTCTCTCTCTCTCTTTCTCTCTCTCTCTCTCTCTCTCTCTCTCTCTTTATTGCAGGTTATTCAAGAAGCTAACCAAACAAAAAGTATGGCTAACTATTGTAAGTACAATTTCTATTCTTTGTATATCATTTGAATTGTGTTATTTTCATTAGATAGCATACTCACACTTATTGATATGCACTTATACACTTATAAATGATGAAGATGCACTTTCACACATATACACATATACACATGCACATACACACACATATATACACACAGATACATGTGAACATACACTTAGACATACACACATATACACATGCATATAAACAAACATTTCTACAACCACATAAAAAGACTTACATGCTTGCATATATATATATATATATATATATATATATATATATATATATATATATATATATATATATATATATATATATATATATATATATATATATATATATATATATATATATACACATTAACATATATGCAAATAAATGTATATGCACATCCACATGCATGCACATGGATGCAAATGGAAATGCATCCACATACACATGCATGTGGAATACATATACACATGCATATACACACATATACATGCACATACATATACACACATATACACATGCACATGCACATATTCATACACACATATACACTTACACATGCACATGCACATACTCATACACACATATACACTTACACTTGCACATGCACATACATACATATACACACACATACACATGCACATACATACATATACACACATATACATATACACTTAGGTACACACATATGAATGAATTATATAATTAAAGTATTAAAACACATATACACATGCACGCACACATGCACATACCTACATATACACATATACATGCACATACACACATATACCCATAGAGTTATACATATACATGCCCATACATATACACACACATACACATGCACATGCACATACTCATACACACATAGACACTTACACATGCACATGCACATTCATACATATACACACACATACACATGCACATACATACATATACACACACATACATATACACTTAGGTACACACATATGAATGAATTATATAATTAAAGTATTAAAACACATATACACATGCACATAAACACATATACACATGCACATAAACACATATACACATAGAGTTACACATATAGATGCACATACATATACACACACACATACACATGCACATGCACATACTCATACACACATATACACTTACACATGCACATGCACATACATATATATACACACACATACACATGCACATACATACATATACAGACACATACATATACACTTAGGTACACACATATGAATGAATTATATAATTAAAGTATTAAAACACATGCTTAATATAAACAATAATAACAATCAATAGAACAAAACTCTTCATTACTTAATACCATACACACAATTCAAAACATAACTGAAATGAAAAATATATAGATAATATATATATATGTATATATATATATATATATATATATATATATATATATATATATATATATATATATATATATATATATATATATATATATATATATATATATATATATATATTTATGTAAATACATATAATCCAATGTCATAATCAACTAAAATCCTAATCAGCATCATCATGATCATCATGATGATCAACAATATCATGATCATCCTGATCTTCCTCATCCTCATCGTCATGATCACCCTCTGATGATCGCGATCATCCCTCCTGTGTCTATGTCTCCACCTCATCCATATTTGTCTCTCCATAATACTCATGTATTACATATAACAAACATAAATAGATAAAACAATTAAACCATTCATAAAAATAAAATAATTATATAAAATTTAAAAATACTCACAAAGGCATTAGGATGATCTTGCATATACTCGCTCAAATGCCGATATCCAAAATGTGTAGCATACTCGATCTCATGTTTCGTAGGATATCGGCCATAATCCTTCCGCTGCATGAAACAAATAAAAACGATTAGTTGCTTGCATTTTAACGAAAATAAAAAATATACTCACAATAACACATATACTTACAAATGTAGCTACAAAACCATTATGGCCCATTTGGCCTAGGTGCGATGTGTGGCCCGACTCCACTCTTTTCTTTGCAGCAGCATGTTTATTCAAGAAAAAAAATACATAAATTAAATGTAAAAAATTACTAAAATATATAAAAATTATAAATATAAACTATTAATTTGTGTATCTTCTACTGAGGAAATGACTCCTGAAGATGTAGCTGTCTACGAAAAAACTACCACGTCTCAGGTTTTATGTTAGCTCGCCTCTTATTTTTTTCAACCATACAATATCTCCTATTAATTTAATTTCAAACAGAAAAAAGAATGAGAATACATACACATATATACACACACATACACATACACATACCCACATACACATATACATGCAAACATATACGCATACATATATGTATACATATACACATATACATACATATAATATAGACACACATATACATATCCACATATATACGTACACACACATGCATGCATATACACTCATTCATACAAAATATATGCATTTATCCCACAATAATGTGTAGTTGTGTATATGTGAATATGTGTGTATGTGAATATGTGTGTATGTGTAAATATGTATATGTGAATTTTTTGTGTATGTAGATAATCAGATTATTAATATCAAATACCATTATTTGTAGATTTTGATCAATCAGATGGAACTCCACCACCGTCTCCTCATCGTGCAACGACTTTATACTGTAAGCATATCAAACATTTAATTTTAAATATATTTGATGGATACATAACTTATATTTTTTTTTTGTTTCTTATTATGTGCAGATTCTGATCAATCAGAGGGTACTCCACCACCTCCTACCTATGCAACGACTTCACATGTGGCCTCCAATAGGAATTATGATGAATTTTACTATGAAGAGCATATTATATGTTGGTGTAACCCTTGTTATGGCACATATTGAAGACCATGATTGGAATGTATTGAACATGAGGCAGAGTATGGTACTTTTGAGCATGCACCATCACCTGATCAACGTGATAATGGTTGGGTATGTACTTTCTATATATATTAATGTCATTATTTTATTTAAAAACCATATATAAAATCAAATTATTGTTGATAAACAAGAATACTTGCTCGATGATGATGATGATGATACTTCTCATAAATGTTAATATACCTCGTACACGTCATGGACTTGCTGTTCATCAATTACAAGCAGAGGTTTCTAGAAACTCTCTACCTCTTGGTTTAGAGAATGAAACGGCTGGAGATTATCCATTGCAAGCTCGTGACTGTTCTTTAGTACAAACATATGATAGAAGAAGATATGGAGGATGGAATAGAGGACCACTTCCTTTAGATGGAGAGGTTTTAAACTTTTGGGGTAATCGCTATATGATTGCTCCATCCACTATTACTAATGCTGGTCGTGGTCTCTTTATTGTAGAGGATTTGTATGTGCCTCCAAACTTTGAAGTCACTCTTATGTCATTTTGTGGTCCTATATATGGATGGGGAGATTGGCATCGACTTTCACGTTATGTTCAAAGCATGAGTACTTATGGAACATGCTTGAACGCAGCATCCCTTACTAGTAGAAGGATTTTACATGCAGAAAAGGAAAGATTATTTATTGATGGAAGACCTTACACTCATGGAAACATAGCAGGTTTAATAAATAGTAGTCGAGGGTTACATAATAGTTCAAGGACTAATTGCACATTTGAGGAGCGTGAAAATAGTCATGAATCACCATACATGAGTAGAGATGTATCAAGATACATAGTTGTCAATGCTATTACTACATTACATGCTGGTGATGTACTATTAGTGAATTATGGATGGCGTAGACATCCAAGAGAACCTTTTAGCTACAGAGAATAAAAATTTTCAATCCATATTTAATAAGTTATATACTTAATTTTATATTTAAAGTTTACTTTTTATTCATTTATGGAATACTAATGAATTTTATTTATATGTGTAGATTCCAACGTATGATATTGATGATATTCCTCCACAGTATTCACAATTACCAGTAAGACCTCATTTATCAGACGCTTCCATGAGGAGGCTACGCAAAACTAATCCTCTACAATATGCAAAGTTGAAAGATCTATATTCAAAAGACGATAAAGTACAAGATTTGTGTGACAATGATGAAGATGATGGCATGGCAGATTTTATTGAGGATTGGTATCAAAATGACAGTGAGAGCATTGGTATTTCTAGAAATGAGAAATATCTTTGAGAGGAATGTCTAAAGCATGTATATGAAGGAAGTCTTTTGACATGACTAAGTGCAAGCTTACTTATTCTCAACCTTCAAAATCGTTTTGGATGGACTAATGTATCTGTTTCGACACTATTAAGGTATAATTTTCAATTTTCTATCTATCTATATATATATATATATATATATATATATATATATATATATATATATATATATATATATATATATATATATATATATATATATATATATATATATATATATACATGCAGGATTTTATTCTTCCTTTAGATAAGGTAAGAACAAGAACTTGAATTGAATGGACACTTTTTGCCCGCGCATCTTTTAAAACTATAAATGCATCTTTCAAAATATTCGCGAAAAATTTGATTGTTTGGATGGCTGGATACAACTGTTTGTTTTGGAGGATATGAAGTATGTACCTTCATTGAATGATTTGTTGATTCTATCATATGTTCATTTTTAAAGTGTGAGAAGTGGATTCATAATTGTTATTCAAAGAATTTGGCACTGTTTATAGGCCATACAATGGTGACCTGGATGAATCGCATGCACAGAGGTTACTCAAGATAGAGCAATGTGATTATAATGGACTAGTTCCAGCACGATTCCTAGGGTATGGAGTAAACCTCTTGCATGTCAATGATGAGCATCAGAACTTTAGGATACAAAGTGGAAATCATGATGGCTTGAGAGGATCACTTTCATACAGCTTGTTCAAAAACCTTCAGTGTCATAAACCTAAAGTTCTTTGAGCAAGCTGTATAAAAGTGATCCTCTCAAGCCACCATGATTTCCACTTTGTATCCTAAAGTTCAGATGCTCATTATTGACATTCAAGAGGTTTAGTGCATACCCCAGGAATCTTGCTAGTACTAGTCCCTTCTAATCAGGTTGCTCTATCTCGAGTAGCCTTTGTGCATGCGATTCATCCAGGTCACCGTCGTATGGCCTATAAATAGTGCCAAATTCTTTGAATAGCAATTATAAACCCACTTCTCACACTTTCAAACTGAACATATGATAGAATCGACAAATCATTCAATGAAGGTACATACTTCATATCCTCCAAAACAAACAATCGTATCCTGCCATCCAAGACAATCAAATTTTGCGCGAATATTTTGAAAGATGCACATAAGTGTACACATATATAAAATTATATAATAATTATTTACTTCTTTTAATATATCTTTTTTTGATAAACTTACAAGTTATTATCTGAAAAGTTTTTACCAAGTCAGAATATTCTTCCTACCTCACATGATGAAAGGAAGAAGATAATGAACAATCTTGGTATATATTATCAATGTATACATGCATGTGCTAACGATTGTATTTTATATAGAGGTGAATATGCAGACTCTTTGACATGTCCCAAATGTCAATCTCCTCGACATAAGGGCAAAGAAGGTAAAATCCCAAAAAAGGTATTAGGACATTTTCCATTAGCTCCACGGATTAGAAATATGTTTCAAAGCCCCGAATTATCAAAGCTTTTCACTTGGGGACATGATCACAAAAGTACTGATGGAATAATCAGAATTCCTCATGATAGTGTTGCTTTTTAGTATATCGATTCTACATGGCCTGAATTTGCACAAAATCCACAGAATCTAAAGTTAGGAGTCACATTAGATGGGGTTAATCCATTCTCCATGAAATCCAGTAAATGGTCAACATGGCCAATGGTAGTCATAAACTACAATCTTCCGCCATATCTTAGCATTAAAAAGGAACATTTAATGCTTTGACTTTTAATCCCAGGCAAAAGACAAGTTAAAGATATGAATATATATCTTGCTCCTCTCATTGAAGATCTTCAAGAGTTATGGAGAGGTATTAATGTCATTGATGTATCGAAAAGCATCAATGAAAGACATATTACGGTTCATGTTATTGTGGCTTGGACTATTTGCGATTTTCGAGGATATGGTGTTTGTTCAGGTATTGATATAATTTTTTTATTCAATATGCATGTAAATAAATATGATTTAATCTAATTATATTTTTATCATTTTCCATGATGCAGGAATATCTACTAAGGGTTATTAAGATGGTCCATATTGTGGTGATTGGTTGACATCAATCTATATTAAGAATCTCAACAAAAATATTTATCTTCGACATCGATGATTCTTGCCTAATGATCATCCATTAAGATCTAAAAGAGAAGCGATACATTTTAATGGAAAGCTTGACACAGGTCAGTGTCCAAAACCTATGACGCCTATGGATTGGTATCAAAAATGGACAGATGGACCTCTGATAGATCCAGAAGCAGAAACCTTGAGTGATGATTTAGATAATGAGTATGTGAACAGATGTAAAGGAAAATTGGCACTCGGAGAGAACATATCAATATGGTATTCTTTGGAGTATTGGAAAGAGTTAAAAGTATGTCATCTGCTTGATCCTATGCATATATTCAAAAATATTGGTTATTCACTATGGAAGCATCTTCTTGGACTAAAAGATACCACAACATCAAGGAACGATTTGAAAGATAAAAAATCCAAACCAAAGTTATGGTCAGTTTTTGATAGACATCGACAAGAAATGACTTATGCACCTGCTCCTTGGGTACTTACAACAAAAGAGACACATACTATCAACAATAGAATTCAATTGATTAAGACTCCTACAGGATATGGAGCATCTTTTCAAAACACGTTTACTATGGATGATAAGTGCTTATCTTGGTAAAAGACCCATGACTCGCATAACTTTTTGAAACATATTTTACCTTTGGTTATCGATGGATGTACAAGGAAAGGAGTACAAGATGTGATCTATCGTCTTGGATCACTTATAAGGTAATTATGATACTTTTATATTTAATATGTATGAATATTGGATATCTTTTATTTTTTAATTAACTTCTTTATAATTCTTTTTATGATATGTATAGGTGGATTACATCCAAAGAGATTGACAAAAACTCGATCCCACAAAAAAAACATGAATGCAAAGAGCTACTATGTTTGATGGAGAAAGAACTTCCTACTTCATTTTTTGATATTCAGGTTCATTTATTAGTCCATCTTGTAGCTGAAATAGAGATTGCAGGTGTTGTCAACACTCGATGGATGTTTTGGGTCGAGCGATTTATGGGAATATTAAAAGGTTATGTGCGACAAAGAGCGAAACCAGAAGGATCCATGGCAAAGGGTTGGATGCTTGAAGAGTGCATGTATTATGTTAGTGACTACCTTGCAAGAGTTCATGAAGAAGCTCCACGTGCATGGACCAAGGAGTCTTCTTCAAAAATAACAGATGAGGTATTATCAGGTAAAGGGGTTCCATTCTTATTTACATTTCAAGAAAAAAATGATGTTTCTACTTTTGTAGCATATAATAGCGAATGCATGCAAGCATTCCTTAGCGAGTACGAGGAACTTCAAAATCTCCGAAGTCAAGGGCGAAAAAACAAAAGATTTAGATGTAATCTCGATGATAATGAGATTATAGATATATCTTCTTTCACGGATTGGCTATATAGTCGTTTGCAATGCGCCAACGCAAATAATGAAGAAATCTCAGATGAGCAAAGATAATTAATGATAGGTTGTGAACGAAAGGTAATTTTATTAAAATAATATTTTATTTCTTCATACACGTATGTTATTTTCTATTTACTAATTGAATTTATTTTGCAGGCTCGAATGTTCACTAATATGTGGGCTTTTGGACAGCATATTAGAATCAAAGCCATTGATTCTTTACGTAAAACAGAGGATTCTAGTATTGTTGCTTCTTTCAAGCAACTATCACGTGCTAGCTCAAAAGACACGAACCTTATAGATAGCGAACTTGGTTACGTAGGAACTATTGTTGGTATCTACAAAATTTCATTTCGTACATTCAAACAAGTAGAAAAAAGTTTGTATCTTTTTTCTATAGAGTTAGTTATTTTCTTAAGCACCTAATAATGGGTTTTTGTTGTTATATATTTTGATAGGTCATTTTGAAGGTTGACTGGTTTTGAGCCGAGTATAAAGGTAGTAATTCCACATTAAGAAATGAATTATCTAGGTTTTGGGCAATTGATTCTTCCAAGGTAATGCGATCTACTAAAGAACCATATATTCTTCCTAGGCCTATTGAACAAGCATTTTCTTATAAAAACCCAGATGCTCATCCTTGGTCGCAAGTTATTCATGTGCAACCTAGAGGTAGGTCATTGTTTGAAGAGTTTATTGTTAGAGAGATCGAAGACAGTCCTCTTGATGATTCAACATCAGATACTGATACATCAACATCTGAAATATAAATTAGAATCATTATACGTGATAATGATACTAATCTTTTTGATGAAGAGGATAATTCTCTACATGCTGATTCTACTGATGAGGAAGAGGAATTACCAAAAATAGGTATTAATCCATCAATAGATGATGTGATTCATGAGAGCATAGATTTAACAATAGAAGAAATAAATGAAATCAATAAGGATAATGAAGATGAGACTATATTGATGTCTTACAAAAATGATGGCAATAATGAAAACATATGAGCAGATTAGATAGTAAAATCTACTCTAGTTATCAATCAATAACTTGAAGCTTCTGAATGGATATCAGATAATAGATTTTTTTATTAACTTGAATAACGATGAATCCTACTAGAGAGATGAAATCATGTTCTTCTAAGTTAGAACATGAAGCTCCGGGTATGCCTAATTATTTTATATATAGCTTTATCTTCGAGGAACAAATTTTTATCATGTATGTATGCATATGTGTGTGTATTCATGTGTATTATATGTATGCATATGTTAGTATGCATATATATGTATTTCATGCATATGTATGTGTTTGCATGTGTGTGATATATGTATACATGTGTTAAATATGCATATGTGTATATATGCATATGCATTTATGTAAAATATTGATTTAGTCATGTAATATATGCAAGTGTTTATAATTGTGTACATGTATATATGTATATGTGTCTATGTGTAAATATGCACATGTAAATATGTATGCATGTATATACATGTATAGGTGATGTGTACATGTATATATGTATATATGTATATATGTCTATGTGTAAATGTGTACATGTAAATATGTTAGTGTATATATATATATATATATATATATATATATATATATATATATATATATATATATATATATATATATATATATATATATATATATATATATATTTATGTGTGCATTTAGGCATGTATGTGTGATGCATAATATATCTACTCCATTTTATATTTATGTATCCTATCTACATGATGTGTATATATCTTTATATATATTATGATCCTCGTTGATTCGAGTAGCTATATATAGAGGCATAAGGGTGGGAGGAGAGACATCTCTCTAGTAGGACGTCGGAGGAATAGATGCAATGTCTACATATACTTCAAATATATGGCTAAAAGGTTGAATTAGAGTTTTTAAATTAGGGGTTTTAAAACCCTAATATCAAAATTAGTGTTTTCAATTTAGGATTTTTGAAATAGGATTTATTTATTTATTTATTTATGCGTATGCATGTGTTGTGTATGAATGTGTATCTATATGTGCATATGCATGTGTTGTGTGTGTGTGTGTGTATATATGCATGTGTATATGTATATATGCATTAAATATGATTATATGAGTCTATGTGTTTGTACATATGATTATGCAAGTGTATGTGTATGAGTATGTGTATGTGTATGTGTCTATGTGTATTCATTATATGTGTGTAACTGCATGCATGTGTATGTGTGTGTAAAAATGTGCATGTATGTGTGTGTATGTATAAATATGCATGTATATGTATATGTGTGTAACTGTGCATGTATGATGTATATGTGTGTGTATGCGTGTATTTATACCTCTAGTCTCTCTCTTTTCTCTATCTCTCTCTCATATACATACATACATGCATAAACAAACATACTCATATCCACATATATATACATAAAAGCATTATCACGACGATGAGCCATAAGTGTCCGCATCTCTTTTAGACACCACTTAAGCGACCATCTTGTCCCAAACTCTGTCTCAAGTGAACTAAGTACGTATTTTTTATCCCTCTCATCATGCTCACTACAAAAATAAAAAACATAATGTAAATAAAACATAAGATATTTATTTCAATTTATATGTAAAATTTTTACTTACTTCCACGGTAAGTGGACAAAGCGCAGGTAAGAGTCGCATAGTGCCTGCATTCTTCTCTTGAACTCCAATCCATTCCCTATGTACACAATGTTCCCCTCTGGCTCTATATCACACTTTAGTCCTAAGGTGCCTATGCAAATGTTTTGATCCCCTTATGTATATGTATGGTAGTGCTTTGCCACAATTTTGTATTACACTCCTATGTGGCAATGATGTACCATAATTTTGTATGTTATTCCTATATGGAAGTGCTTTGTCACATTGCCACAATTTTGTATTACACTCCTATGTGGCAATGATGTACAAAAATTCTGTATTTGATTCCTATATGGAAGTGCTTTGTCACACTCTTGTACATCCTTCATTTATGGAATATACAACTTTTTGTACATGATTCATGGTTCATTTTTGCTCATATAAAATCATATTTTGGTTGCCATTAGAGTACATAACATATGTACTCAGTTTAGTGTTGGGCAGAGTGTATTGTCTATTGCTAAACAACATCATGCTGTAGCAAAAGACAACACACTGCCCAAAAAAATTTGTGCAAATATGGTCATCGATATGGGTGTCGGTACGCCTAGTAGAGTCATCAGTATGGGCATCGGTACACCCAGTAGAGTTGTCGGTATAAGTGCCGGGCGAATATACGGACGCCCATACCGACGACTATACTGGCGTTATGTTTTCGACACCCATACCGACCGTGACACCAACGTCGCGAAAAACTTATGCCCGTTCATTTTCCTCGGTAGCAGCCTTGGTATACCCTTGATATGTTGTGGTGAAATATTATGCAAAACAACAAAATGTGAAGGAAATCGGCTAAGAGTATTAGCTACAACATTAGCTTTACCAAGCTGATATTGGATCATGGGTTGGAAATTTTGAATGAATGATTCCGATTTAAGATGCCAATCACAAATTAAGGATTGATTTAATAAATACTGAATATGCTAATGATCGGTTTTGACTAAGTTGTGAGAGCTCATAAAATAGTGCTTCCAAATTCGCAAAGCATGCATAATCACTAACAATTATTTATCATATGTACTATAATTCTTTTCTGAGGGCTTAAGCTTCCTACTCTCAAATGCAATGGGATGATCATTTTGCATTAAAACAACACCATTTCCTGAACCACTAGCATCAGTAACAACATAAAAGGGTTGTGAAAAATGAGGTAACTGTAAAATAGGTGCATGTTTGCATTTTTCAAAGGATTATTGTTGGGTAAGTCCTCATGTAAATTTTATTTTCTTTTTCAATAACATGGTAAAAGGCAAGGCTAAATAAGAAAAAAATTAAACAAACTTCCTATAGAAACTAGCCAATCCAAGAAAAGAACAAACATCACTGATTGATTGTGGTGTAGGCCATTCTACTATAACTTTCATCTTTTTTGGATCCACATGCACACCTTCACTTGAAATAATATGTCCTAGATATTCTAGCTTACGTTGAAAGAAGTAACTCTTTTAATGATTAACGTAAAGTGTGTTCTCTTGTAGTAAATGAAAAACTATTTTGAGGTGCTTCTCATGCTCGCTATCATTCTTACTATAAACAAGTATATCCTCAAAAAATACAAGAACAAAAGCTTGGTAATCAAGAAAAAATTTGTTCATCATTCGTGCAAATGTAACAAGGGCATTAGTAAGACCAAAGGGCATTAACATAAATTCATAATGGTCAGTTTGAGTTCTAAATGTAGTCTTAAAAATATCACTTTGTGTCATACGAATCTGATGATATCCTGATTTTAGATCAATTTTACTAAAGATACGAGCTCCTCATAATTTATCTAAAAGATCATCTATTCGAGGAATAGGGTATGTATTCTTTATTGTGATCTTTTTAAGGGCTCTATAACCAATGCACATTCAATAAGTTTTATTCTTCTTCAAAAATTATACCTAGTATAACATTGTAAGATTGCAAAGGTGCAATTAAAAATGTTTCATGAATCAACATATGGGCCTATGCTAATCCTAACATCTTGCACTTCCCGTGTTAGATTATAATGACTACATTGAAATGAAACTTTTACTTTATACAAGGAAGGAAAGGTTTTTTAATTTAAGTTCTTGTACTAATAAATGTGAAATGAAGTCATGTGAACTACCATCGTCATGTAAAAATTTAACGAGTTTGTTATTTATAGTACCTTGCATGCAAAGTAGAGAATGAAGAGAGATATCATTACCCAAGGTACTAAAGTCCTTCTCCAATGAATCCTCTGTCCAAAGATGAGGAAGTTCTTCATTACGAACCTCCATATTATGTAAATGAGCTGCAGCTCGTTTCATGTTAAGAGGTCTTGCAATCGGCACTTCATTTTTGTATGTCTAGGTTTACCACAATTCCAACAGGTGATTCGTGGTCCCTTTTGTCGGGCATCCATCACTGAAGTTTTTAGGGTAGGTGGTTTGTTAGGTTGGAGAGATGAAGCAAAGGTGTAGTTGAGTAGTTGGATTGCAATGGATGAGGAAAACTAGAGTAAGATGGGCCATTTTAAAATTACATTTCATGGGAACATTTGGTTTAACAAAAAGTGGTCCTTGATGTGGTTGTTGTAGATAGATTGACTTGGTTATGGATTGGAATTCTTTCTCTGCATCATAGGTGAAAGATATAGCCTCGTTGAGGGTTGTAGATCATAGGGTGCCAAGCTTAGCTTGGATTCCCACCTCCAAACCATCTTCGTATTTCTATTGCAAGCTATCCTCTCGTACATCTTCAAGCATTCAAACCAATAGTTAATTTTGCCAAAACCGCTCCGTGTAGGTAGTAACCATATCACCCTCCTTCTATGTAAGGGTCTTCCATGCTTGTCGAACATGTAAATGGTATTGAGGAGGAAGAAAAGGATCCTTCACTTTATCTTGAAAAGCCTTCCATGTTGTTGGACACTTTGTATTGTTGTTGGTGCAAGTCAGAAGCCTACACATTTGGCTTGAAGGATACATTAAAAGTCCATACATATATGGAGAAGCATAGGAACACATGCTAGTGGTTAATTACCACTTTACCTCATTGTAAAAGTCACATTTGACTTTGAATCTTTGTAAACACCTACCAAAAGGAATTCGTGGAAAAAAGTTAGCTTTGATTGAAGGAATATCTTATAGGAGCTTGATCATAGGGAGCCAAAAGTTTGAATTTGAATTCAAATTTTTACCCAATCACTATAAAAGTGTTCATGAAAAAGTCACGGTCAGAACTCAATATCTCCGAGCTTCTCATTACCATTTCTGAGTGTGTGTGAGGCCTTCACTCTAGCCCACACCTATCTAAAGCATTTGGCAATGATCTTCATGTCAATGGTATTGTATACAAGTGTTCATTAATACATATTTTCACATTGTTCATTTCTGAGTTCTCTGTCATACTACTTGAAAGTCTGTCAACTTGTGAAGTGCATATCAAAGTCATTTACTCACCACATTCAACGCTCTATAGCTTGTTGGAACCACCTCAACGTTATCTACATGCTATAAAAGTTTGAAGAGATTCTATTCATCCATTTTAGAGAAAAGCTCATCGAGGTGATCAGTGGTCAAAGTCTGCAACAGTCCTAAAAAATCGAGGGTAAAGGTTTACTTGCTAAATTGATTTCTCTTAGCATAGTTAATCTTTTTATATCATTACACTTGGAATAGTTAGCTTACTAAGCTAATTAGATACTCCTAAAAGGAAGTTTTCCAATTCCTACTCTGTTCGTCATACTGAGCAAAAGATCCAGCAGGTGTCAAGGCAAAAATAGAAAGTTTTCTTGAGATCTTGAAGTCCAAAGTTATCTGTCTTGATTCAATCTTTACACACATCATTTCCAAAGTACATATACCATTTTTTTGGTGTCATTGGAAAGCTAAGGAGGTCTACGTATCAACTCTAAAGCATTCAAGGGCTGGTACAAAGAAATATTTGGCAGTACCTACTCAATCTCTTGGAGTATCCATCTATCTTTCACAAGAGTGGTATGAGAGCAAACTAAGGTAAAATGGGAGATGGTTTTCCTTCATTTATTGATAAATTGGATAGGAACAACTATGAGGCATGGTATCTAAGGATGAAGACATACCTACAAGGAAGGAGTCTCTATGGATACATATCAGGAGATGAGGAATTTCGCTAATTCAAAACAAGAGGATTGCCAACAAAGTAAGAACATGAAAAGCTCAACACATGGTGAGCTAAGGATGCATTAGCAAGGTCTTATTTACTCAACTCCATCTTTGATTTTCTTTTGCCACACATTAGGAACTATAAGACATCCCAAGAGACTTGGGAAACCTTGTCATCTTATTTTTCTTCCAACACAAGGGCTAGAAAAAATCAGTTGTGGATTGAATTCACCACATTAAGGAAATTGGTAATTCTTAACAGCAATCTTGGAATGTGTGCCATCTGATTCGACAAAGACAATAGCTTTGGCTAGCCTCATAAGATTATCTTCATCAATTTGCATTTTCTGGAGTACTTCCTCACATTGTCAGATCTCGTTTTGACTGCCTCGAAGTTCGTGCTAAAGGAGCTTAAGTTGTTGCTCGAGTGTTACCTTCGATAGAGGTGACTCACTGAAATCCTCCATGGTGTTCGTAGGATCCATGAGGAAGTAGAGAACAAAACCTTCTTGCTAGATATGTAAAAAATTTTTTTGATATTGTTTGAGTTAAAATATAAAAGGAAGGGTTGTTCTTGGCAATTGAAAAAGTAAGAAAGAGATGAAAGTTGTCTTAAATATAAGAAAAGAGAACTAGAGTGACAACACAAAGAGATAATGTAGTGGTAAAACACTTCCCTTGCATCAGTGAGGTTTTGGGTTCAAATCCTCCCACCTTGGTGAGTATAAAACTCCTTATTGCCACTCATAAATTAAAATTGGTTCGTGTGTAACCAACGGTTGCCAAGGAAGCCTTGGATGCCAAAGATGGCAAACTAATGCCTTAGTTATGCCTTAGTTATGCCTTAGTAATGCCTTAGTTATGCCTATGTTCTATGCCTTAGTGGATGCCTTGGAGTAAGCCAAAGGACTAAACATAGGTGTAAACGTAGCTTCTGGAACTGAAACTAGAACAAGAACTAGAAACAAAAATCAAAATCGGAATTGGAATCAAAATTGAAAACGGAACCGGAATCCAAATCGGAAATGGAAACCAAAATCGGAACGGGAATCAGAATCAGAATCGAATCATGAACAGAGAATAGTGAAAGAAAGATCAATTGCCAAAACGAACAGAAACAAACCCCTCTATAGTGACGCATGCAAGGCTCTGATACCATTGTTAACCAGGAGCTTTCTCACATGCACACAGAGGTTATGGATGTAGAAAACACATAGAAAAGTAGACATGCCAGGAGACGAGATAGAACGCACTATTGGGTGCAATCTCCCCATGCACTCTGTTTTGACAATCCACAGAGTGCATGTATTTATAGGAATTTTTTATTATGTCGAAATAGTGGTTACATGAGAGCGGCTTTAAAAAGCATGCATGAAAGTTAAGCTTGGTAACTTTTGTAGAAATTCTTTGCTTTCAATATTAGAAATTGCAGTCTACAATGACCCTTATTCTAACCACTAATTTTCTAACTATTTCTAACAGTAGAACCTTCTACGTGGGTTTATTTACAAACTAAATTATAAGTCGGATTATTGATGTCCACCCTTTCACGCGTTTCACACCCTCATGAACCTTGAGCTACTATATCAAAAACACCAAAACACATTAATACATTAATAAATTAACACTCCAACAATGCCTTGTTCAACACACTCCGTAATTTATAACATCAATAAAAGTATTAAATGCTTTTATGTGATTAGTTGTGATGAGGTTAATGAATGTGCAAGAAGCACAATGACTAGAATGACATCCATACATATTCACTTTCATTGAAAAGTGGATATTGTTAAAAATCTATTTTCCACGAGATGATTTGGATTCTAAATTGATTTGCATTCATATAGATGATCATTATATGCATGGATATGTCCCCATGTCATAATCCATCCAAGAGAATGAATGAGTATGATTAATTATAAGGATTAATATGTCTTGTCATTTTCAATCATAAAGCGCTCTAAGAAGAACATCCATCGACTATGGACAGTTCCTGCTATTGCAACTTCATTTACTACATGAACCAGTAAATGAAGTTGAATAGTGAGAATACTTGTGGGAAAGTATTTCTCTACCATACAAACAGCCTCGATAGCATTGAGTTTCGCACTCTCTATGCTATCTCTATTTATCTCTTTAGAAGATATCCACTGTACTAAAGAACTAATTTTATAAATGTTTTTTCGTACATCCTCTGAAAGACAATCTTTTAGGGCTACAGGAAGCACAAACTGTAAAAACTTGTGCCAATCATGAGACTTGAGTCCTGCAAGATCGTCGTTTCGTGTGAAAGCAGTCTTTAGACATCTCATGCATCCAATAGGTGTACGAAACTCTGAAATTGTTTTCTTCGCTAGTTGCTCTTCCATCCTGCGAAGCACCCAAGGAGCTCTTGGTAACGATACTGTTCCGTTGGGCTTAGTAATTGCCCACAGCTTTCGCATACAACCTTGCTCTTCTAGGTCGTCCCTTTGTGCTTTGCTTTCTTTCTTTCCGATCAAAGTTTTCCAAAGCATCTCTCCCACATTCTTGAAAATATGCATCGGGTCTACCAAATGATTGATCACCAATTCACTCCAATAAGGGAGTTCATGAAAAATGGACAACCGTTTCATGCCAGCAACTAGATTTTCTGAATCCCACAGTTGTTTCCAATTGCTAGCTTTCATTTGGTATTGCACTTGTCGACCAATTTGTTCTTCACGTAAAACATGCCCATCAGGCAAATATCTATGATGTCCTTCATAGACAGTTTTACGTAGTGCTTTGGAATAGCATGCTTCGAGTCGTGGTCCGCATAAAGGACAAGCATGGTAACCCAAAATTGATAAACCTGAACATTCACCATAACCAGGCCAATCATGCATTGTCCACATAAGTATGCCTTTCACTCGCACGTCTCGTCTTCTTATAGGTTGAGACATATCACGCAAAGTGATCCCATCCCATAAAATGCGTAGTTCTTCTACAAGTGGTGCAAGATATACATCCATATTTTTTACCTTATACTTACCTGGTACAATAAGAGCTAATAATAAATGACCTTTCTTTGTGGCCAACCATGGCGGGATATTATAATTGACCAAACATACAGGCCATGTGCTCCATGAAGAACTGCGTAATCCAAATGGATTCACTCCATCCATAGCTAGGCCTAGACGTATGGACCGAGGCTCACTAGCAAACTCTCGCCACTTACTATCTATGTGCTTCCAAGAGTCAGCTGGCACTTGCATTACATTATCTGTAGACCTGCTCTTTGTATGCCATGACATTAACTCAGCTAGAGATTTGCATCTAAACATGTTCTTAATTCGTGGAATGATAGGAAAGTGGCGAAGAACCTTTGCGGGGATTGCTTCGCCTATAACGTCTTCTCTAAATCTATTTGCTCCACACTTTGGACATACGTGGAGATGCTCATACTCATTCCGAAAGAGAATGCAATCATTCGGACATGCATGAATTTTTGTATAATCAATTCCAATGGACTGTAAAAGTTTTTTTGCATCTCCACGTGTTCGAGGCATTTCATTGCCCTCTCGTAAAATTTGATCTTTAAGAAGCCTGCAATAAGCAATTAAAATGATATTAGTAAATGAAGTTATTGTGATACAACAATGAAAGCCAATTTGTTCTCCACTTACCTGAACAATTCAGTGACACTACTATCTGACCATCCATAAATGGATTGCAGATTGAGCATCGCGAGTGAAGCACGTAGTACAGATATCTTTGCTCCACCGTAAAGTGGTAAACGAGCTAATCTTCGCATGTTTTCATATTCTTCATCAACTTCTGATAGTGGAATTTCTGTTGTGTCCATGAAACTCTCGTCGACACCTTCTTCACCATCATGGTCTTCGTCTATCTCATAAAAAGCTTCAAGCATCTCTTCCATATGTTCATTCTGTGTAATATTATTAGTGCTTGCTTCTACGTCTAAGTGCTTTTTTGCTCTCTTTTGTCCGCAAGATGTTACCGGTGCAATGTCGTTTGGATCCATCGGCTCACGTGGGGGACCATGCGAATGATAGCGTAGGTTTTCCAGTCAACTCCTATCAAAGGATCCATAGTCTCTAACATGTGCAGTACAAATCCGTCCTTTCCGATAAATTTGATACTTGCACTGTGTGCAAGGACATGCCATTCTCTCTTTAGGATCCAAAGAAGCCATCTGCTACAATATGGATATTTTAGAACATTTTAGAACATTTCTTTTTTTATTAAACCTAAAAATCTAACTCTTAAAGACCTAAATACTTAAATACCTAAAAAAACTTAAAATCCTAGTTTTAAAATCGTAATCTATATAGCTATCCTATTTTATCTATATATTCGGATTTTTTCTTGATTTTTTCTATATACCTATCTATATATGTGTATATGTATATATATGTGAATATAGATAGGTATATAAGTATGTGTGTTTGTGTATTTATATATTTAATCATATATTCAGATTTTTTCTTTACTTAATTATATTTAATTATATATATTTAATTAAATAATTTAAAACACTAGTTCTTTTTATATTTATTTATGTACATAATTATCTTATTTTATATATATATTTATTTATATATTCAGATTTTTTTTCTTACGTAATCCTATTTTTATATATTTAATCTTATATATTTAATTTTATATATTTAATTATATATATTTAATTAAATTATTTAAAACACTAGTTCTTTTTATATTTATTTATGTATATAATTATCTTATTATTTATATATATTTATTTATATATTCATATTTTTCTTCCTATTTTTATATATTTAATTTTATATATTTAATTATAAATATTTAATTAAATTATTTAAAACACTAGTTCTTTTTATATTTATTTATGTATATAACTATCTTATTTTATATATATATTTATTTATATATTCAGATTTTTCTTCCGTACGTAATCCTATTTTTATATATTTAATTTTATATATTTAATTATATATATTTAATTAAACCCTAATCTTAAAATTCTATGTATATTTTTGTATGCATGTGTATCTACATGTATGTATGTATTGTATGTATATGTGTGTTTGTGTATATATGTAATCTACGTATTAAAATCCTAAAACCCTAATCAGAAAGACTTAGACTTAAATCTGAAATACTAAACCCTAAAACCTTAATCTTAAATATCTAGACCTAAAACCCTAAAACCCTAATCTTAAATATTTAACCCTAAAACCCTAATCCTATTTAAAACCCTAAAACTCTAATCTTAAATATTTAACCCTAAAACCCTAATCCTATTTTTGTATATTTGATGTAAAACAAAAACTTCAAAATAAAAATAGGATTATATGTGTGTATGTATGCATGTGTGTATATATGTGTGTGTATGTATGCATGTGTACATGTGTGTGTGTATGTATACATGTGTATACATGTGTGTGTATGTGTATGTGTGTGTATGTAGGCATGCATGTGTGTGCATGTGTGTGTACGTGTGTGTATGTATGCATGCATGTATGTGTATGTGTGTGTATGTGTATGCATGCGTATACATGTGTGTGTATGTATACATGCATGTGTGTATATGTATGCATGTGTGTATATATGTGTGTATGCATGCATGCCGGTATATGTGTGTGTATGTATGCATGCATGTGTGTATATGTGTGTATATATGCGTGTGTGTATGTATGTGTGTATATGTGTGTGTGTGTGTATGTGTATGTATGCATATGTGTATATATGTGTGTGTATGTATGTGTGCATGCATGTGTGTGTATGTATGCATGTGTGTAAATCTATGTGTGTGTGTATGCATGCATATGTGTATATGTGTGTGTGTATGTAAGTATGCATGTGTGTATAGGTGTGTGTATGTAAGCATGCATGTGTGTATAGGTGTGTGTATGTAAGCATGCATGTATGTACATGTATGTGTGTATGTATGCATGTGTAAATTAATGTGTATCTTCCTTTCTCTTCTCTCTCTCTTTCTTTCTCTCTCTCTCTCTCTCTCTCTCTCTCTCTTTCTCTCTCTCTCTCTCTCTCCTTCTCTCTCTATCAATAGCCAATAAAAGAATCACTTACAAGTATATCTCTTTTTGAATTGTTGTCGTCAAAGCGTAATGTAGGTCGTCTCTCGTCCAATTCCAAACAATCGACGCCAACGAACTTCTGCATAATCAACGAAAAGAGAAATTAGAAACCCTAAAGCATAGAGAAACACAAATGCTAACAGTACGTGCAGCACTTACAAATATGTGAGAGCTAAGCTGAGAGAGAGTGTGTGTGTAGAGAGAGAGATCCGTGTGTGTGTGTGTGCACAAGACAATGCAGGTTCGCACGCGCAAGTTCGACAGTAGACTGACAGTACACAAACACGCGCAGAAATGTGAAGTTTTGTTCTCGAGTTCGCGGTATGTTTAAAAATTCGCCGCCGGTATAGACGTCGGTATACGCGTCGGTAGTTGCCAGTAATTTACCGATGCTCATACCGATGCTCATACCAACGCCTATACCGGCGGCGGCGGGCCACACCGACGATTCGTTTAAAACGGTCATACTGACGGTCACTTGACCGTCGGTATCTTTTAGTGAGATTTTCCGAGGTTCTTACCGACGCCGACTATGACCGTCGGTATATGCAGCGTCGGTATGCCCCTTATATGTTGTAGTGACTTTGTGCACAATAACTTTCAATAATTTTAGAGATCATTTGATAGGTCAAAGAATGTTTGCGCATGAAAGTGCAGCCTCTAGAAATTATGAAACAACCAAAGACCATGTCACCTAGAGGTGATTGGTTCTCTTACCTCATTTACTCAATTCGGATGCTTTTTCTTTCTAAGATTTGCTAAAGACATCAGATGGTGCATAGAAAATATCAAAATGAAAAGTATCTCCACTTAGGATATATAAAGAAAGGAGTAAAAGTTAGCTTCTACAAACTTTTAAAATATTGGAGGTATAGAGGTTGAGTATTTTGGCCATTGTGAAAGCCTCAAATGTCCAAATATTATAAAATTTATAACAATGATATAAGGTTGTAATAGCTATGCGCTATTAAAATTTGGAAGAAATCGGAAATCAATTGGTATGTCAAATGACCTATTCTTCTCAGAACAATCTCTAGCGAGGATTTGCCAAAGAGTGGTACATGTGTCTGATGAACACATGGTTGTTTCATATTGGGAGCTCAAATTTCAAACTTTTTTCTTAGAGATAGTGATGATCAAATGGTGGTCAAAGATAAAGCAAGCTTCATCCACTTGGAACATCTTGCATGCTATTATTGAAAAGGTGGTGATAGTTCCACTAGTTGCTATACTTTTTTCAGCACTTCACTTGGCACAATGGACTTAGTTTGAGAGAGTGGATTTGGATTTACTTTGTATGAGAGATATTTTGATCCATAGTCTGGATCATGAAGAGAATTTCTTGAGTTCATTTCATTAAAATGAGTAAATCAAGAAAATTTACTTGAGCTTAGAGATTAAGCACTATTTTGAAAAGATTTCCATTTAATTTTTAGTATTTTTCCATAGAGATTGGGGCATATTGATTTTTCAATTTATTTTTTAGTATTTTTCCATAGTGATTTTTTCATGATTATGCCATATCACAAGTTGTCAACGGGTATTTCAAGGGTACAACAGCAAGTTTCCAAGGTCTCTATAGGTGACAAGCTGTCATAAGTTAGTGGTAAAGGTTTAGGCATAGGGAGTAGGAGGATATTTCAAGTACTTATGTTGTGCACATCTAGAATCATTAGGCATCAAAGGGATTCCTATAGTATGCTCAAGGCAAGGACTACTATTTATTGGTGGAAATGCTAGATATGAAGCATAGAGACTAGTTGTCTACATTTCGAGCATCTAGTATTTAAGACACTTAGCATACTCTACTCTTATTATTTGGAATTAGAGATTTTGATTCCTACGTTTGTAGCTCCTTCAATATCATTGAGGACAATGATCTTTAGAAGGGGGAGAGGCTGTTATATTCCACAGATGTACATGCGTGATGGAACGAGAAGTTCCTTGCTCGGGGGATAGCCAAGGCCAAAAGCTAGAGAGCTCATATGAGGTACCTACTTGTGATGGCCACATGAGTAGAGGGACCTTAGATGGAACTCTAGATGGTGACTAGGAAAGGGCTATAAATAGGCTGGGAGATGAGTCTGAGGTATATCATTCTCTACTTCTCACAACCTATATCAACTTTTGAGAAAAGGGCAGAAGTTTATTTGGACTAAAAAGCATAGCAAAGCTATGAAATCATTGAAAAATATACTCATTCAAGCCTCTATACTAAAAAAGGAAGATTTTAATAGCAGAAAGCCTATAATCTTAATGATAGGGACAAGTCATGTTGGTATAGGATGGGAAAATAGGGTAACATGATGAAAATGGGCATAGGTATGCAATATGATTGGAGCAAAAAAAATACATGAGAGACAAAGGAATTACCCAAAAATCAAGAGAGAACTCTAGGGAGTTGAAATAGCTTTGAAATATGACAAAGAATACTTCATTAGAGCATATGTGATTGTGGAAGTTGACTCCTTACCACTTCTTGGTATGATTGTTAATTTCTATGGATTGCTTATATGAAGTCAATTAATCCTGAGTTTGTTCACATTTGAGGAAAGGCGAATCCAACTGCTGACAGTGTGAAAGGAAGAATCGTTGAAATAGAAAGAGAATTATATTCAGGTGCATATGAAGCTAATAACCTCGCATTGGAACAATTCAATGAAGCTGAGTGTGAAGGAATTTGGAAGGAGATTGGGAAATATTAAGCAATCTAGCTCCCAAGAATCATAGGTCTCAAGAAAGATTTAGAGATATTAGGAGAAAAGCCTTCAACTTTTTCCTAAAAGATGGTTATTTATGGAGACATGCAAAAGGAAAGATTGTGAATCCTGAAAGAGTTGTAGGATCATGATTATTACAAAGGCAAGTTACAAAAGAAATGCATGATACTATGTGGGCATGACATAAAGGGTTTTTTCAAAACCTATGAAAAGATAAGAGAATGGTATTCGTGGAAAGGAATGTATGTTGATGTGTTAAATTATGTTTCCACCTACAAGACTTGTCAATTGCATTCGGCAGTTAAACATCATGATAGCCTACACCCCATTCATCCTTCTAGCATTCACTACAAATGGGTGGTTGATTTAGTAATGATGCCAATAGGAGTGAATAATATGTGTTACATTGTTTTAGCTAGAGATGACTTAACCAATCATGTGAAGGAAGATCATTAAGAACTAAATTGACTACTAATGTGTGTAAAGTTTTATTAGAGGATGTCATATGCAGATTTGGCTGTGTGGATAAGATTGTAGCAGACTGAGGAGAATTGGATACACTGGAGGCAAGGAATTTTTTTGGCTAAACATGGGATTCGACTATCCCTTACAACTACATTCAATCCAGAGGCAAATGGAAAAATTGAACGAGGTCATGTACCAATTGTTAAAGCCCTTGCAAAAGCATGTAAGCGAAATATCTATCACTGACCACATTTTCTTTAATTTGCATTGCTGGCAGATTGCATGACATGTACACGTATGACTCGATTTATGCTAGCTCATTTGATGTACAACCAAAATCTAGTTTTTGCAGTAGAATTACATGTCCTCTCTTGGTTTATGTTGCCTTGGGATACTAATCTATCTCGAGATAAACTTTTGTGTTTAAGAATGCAATAGTTAGAACGAGGGAAAGAACCATTACAAGAAGCAAAGGAGAAGTTGAAGGCATCAAGAATCAAAAACAAAGTTCACTCTGATAAAAGACATGGTTTATGCCAAAAGACATACAAGGAAATGATTGGGTCCCAGTATATGATAGCACATTTGATACACAATACAAAGCTACAAGAAAATTGGTGAGACATTGGTTCTGCCTGTACATTGTACATAAAGTCAATGATAATAGTATTTACATTTTAAAAGATATAGATAACACTATTTTTTAAGTACCTTTTGCCAAGAAAAGGGTCAAACTTTTTAAGAAGAGAGAAAATGAGGGTTATGAGTTAGTTGAAGATGTATACACACACACACACACACACACATATATATATATATATATATATATATATATATATATATATATATATATATGTGTGTGTGTGTGTGTGTGTATACATCTTCAACTAACTCATAACCCTCATTTTCTCTCTTCTTAAAAAGTTTGACCCTCATTTATATATATATATAAATAATCCTGATTAAAAGACCAATTTTTATTATGTCCAGTACGAGGAATAGTCATGTATAAAAAGAGTGATAAAATATTAAATAATGTGCATGTGCAAAAGTGTGAATAAGTGTGTGTTGATTAAAGTAAGTGTGTGTGCATGTATGGATGTTGATATATATATATATATATATATATATATATATATATATATATATATATATATATATATATATATATATATATATATATATATATATATATATATATATATGTATATATATATATGTATATATATATATATAGAGAGAGAGAGAGAGACATTGTGTGGGTGTTTTACTTTTTAATGGTTTTTTCTTGTAGGCATGGTTGAAGAGAGAGAGTTGTAGTCCAGTTGTGTAATCATGGAGACAAACTCTTCTAGTGAAGTGGAAACATCTTCTAGAATGGTTTCAAATCAAGTTAGGAATATAGTTTCAAATCAAAATAGGAATATAGTTTCAAATGAAACTAGGAATGTAGTTTCAAATCGAGCTAGGAATATAGACCAGTATTGAATTCATATTTTCATTTCCACTTTGTTGTTTCCCATGCCTATGAATATTCTACTAGATGTAGAGAGGATTGACGGTTTTATCTTTGAATATTTGCTTCCTTTGGAAGAAAGTCATGTAAGAACTTGGGTATACACATGGTTGTGAGTATGCTAATGTTTTTTTCAGTAAGACTTTTAAGAGTTAAGCAAAATTAGACCAAGAATTGCAGCCTTGAAAGTTGATGACCGCCAGTGTAAATAAATAAATCAGGTGATATCTTTTAAAGTTTGTAAAATTTTTGTGTTTGCCTACATATTACAAGGTATTTGTTTTGATGGAGTGAAGTTATCTAGTGAGGGTTTGCCAAAAGATGTCCCTCAACAAAATTTCAACCATAAGAATTTGATCGCTTTTCAAGATGATTTGTATATATGTATATAATGTTAATTTTGATTTATTGTTTCTCATCATTTGTCTAGAGTTCATCAGTGCAGACTTGATCGAGTGGTGATGATGGAGAAGATAATGAGAGCATGGAGTTGAGAAAGCCTTCTTCATAAGATATCTTGATTAAACCTTTATCTTTTTTAACACCATTTCTTGTTGGATTGCATTTAAAGTATGCATATTTTAATTTGAAATGAGCACATGTTTTAATTCCGATGGGTGCACTCTCATTTGCACAATAAAATGGATATGTAAATATCACAAAAAATACTAACTCAAGGGTTGGGTGAAAATAAGACAAGATTTGTGAGACAAGATGAGAATGATTGCATTTGAGAGTTAATGCGTGGAGAGCTTATTTAAGTAGAAATCTTGACAATAGTTTCCTTATTTGCACCATGATTGTGAATACATGCACCTAGAGTAGGCATGATTGAACTGTAAGTGCACGTGTGCTTTCAAAACCATTAGTCACCTCTGATTTCATGATAAATGAACTGTAAATAAGTGAACAAAGCTTGAGTTTTAGAATGAGTGAGATGCCTCTTCATCGAGTTCTGCACACCCTTTTTTATTGCACCATGATGTTTGTTGATTCACTTTAAAGTACACATGAATAGGGCCCACTACATATCATGCTCAGACACATACTTGATGATCCATGCACTTGGTTTTGTTCATCCTACTTCATTCTTTATATGAGTTGCAGAGAAAATGATACGTGTTAGTGTGGTCGAAGGGCACACACATTTGGAGTGGGTCGATTTGATAGCAATTTCCACTCAAGAATTTCAATTTCACTAACCGAGTTTGGATTACAGCACAAGGAATTGAGCATGGGCATGGAGCATTATGAAGCAAATGATGATTCAATATTGTGGATAGCTTTTCACATTAATGAGACATCCTTATTGCAGAGTACATGGCTTCAGTCTTAGTGGAAGTGCTTAGGTGTGAAGTTAAACATAAGGTCAAAAATATTTGTACACATGCAAAGTTGAGTTGTAGCTACCCAAAAAAATGGAAGTTGCAAAAGGAATGGTGGAAATTACCATGCAATGAACCGATCACTATGGGGAATAATGCATGTATTCTAAATTTGGAGTGTGGCAGATATTCGAGGAGGAGACATTGTTGAATAGGAGGCCGCATGCATGAAGAAGGGGGGGGGGGGGGGGGGGTATGGAACCCAATTCGATAGGAGAGGGAGATATAATGAATAATCAGAGGGTTGCAATCTCGTAGGAGAGGACGAATCCTTGCGTTATGATATTTGGTTAAACTGCAAAAAGAGAGGAAAAGAGAGCTACATGCATGTGTAGATGCTTTTGTGGCATTACTTGCGCCTTATAGAAGAGAAGGCTAGTGATAGAGCACATAGCAGGATTCGAACAATGTAGCTGAAGATCCATGAATTCTTGATGTAGATTATTCCATAAATTACATGTATTGGTAAACGGTAATTTACTCTCAATGATTCTTATCCATGAGACCATTCTTCTCTGTTCAAAGTTGCCATCATCTCCGTCTCTTGGAATCAAGCATATCTTTGTGTATGAATCTATACATGAAGTGTATCACTACTATTAGAATATAGACCTAGAAGATAGGTGATGAGGATTCGACTTTCATGTTCTGCTACAGACGAATGTTCGTGATGTTTTCTTTACCTCTTCACACATAGCTTTTCATTACAGTTATTGCATTGTCCTGTTCAAAGCGCAACTTAGACCACGTATGTGAGTTCATGCTCTCAGGTAAGTTTCAAGTGGCGACTATACATGGATCATGAAAAGCTATTATGACGTTAGGTGTTTGTTTTTTATATATAAAGAAACTTTCAAGTTTCGTCCTCTATGAAGTGAACCATTTGACATGGTTAGTTTTGTATGCAGGATACATCCTGACTAAGTAGAATTGACATGCACATTTACCTAACATTTGCTCTTTTAAAACCCCTAGTTGCACCTGCGCAAGAGAAATATTTTTATCTTTGATTAAAGTAGTAGAATTCCAATTGATTCTAGCACTCGGACATTTCTACATGTTTTCTTCAATCATATAGAGAGAGTAAAGGGGTTTAAGGCATAGGCAAGATATCTGAAATTTTGGAAATCATAGCGAAGATATCGAGTTGGAGTTTTGAAAAAGTTTTACGATTGGATTAATGAAGTTGTACCTCCAATCTACTATATTATTCGACTTGCCACTTTGATAGAAGAAGACTTCGGAATCGAGTAGGTGTTCTCTCGTATTTTTTTGGATGCGCATAACAATTTATGCTTAGCTTTCTATATGATCATAGCTTTTTTGATGAAAGAGTATATTTAATCATTCGACGAATCGATAAATCTTTATGATTTTCTGAACACTAAACAAGGAGCAATACACACAACATTTGTTTGAAGATATTGAGATTTTGCGTTGATTGTATGTTTTATTGCCACTTATGGAGTAAGTAACTTTTGTGAATCGCATTGTGGTTATAACCTTCTTCTTGACATTAAAAATCATGAGTTGAAATAGTGTGTGCTGCACTATCAAATACATCGTGCTCAGTTACTAAAGCATGGAAATATCAAACTAAGCATGGATTTCTAAAAGAAAAACTTACAGAGTCGTTTAAATTTCAACCCATATACTTCTTGAGATCTTAGCGTTTAAGTTCATAATTTACGACAAGACAAGAGCTCACTGGATTGTTAATATTTATATGTTAAGATATTGTTAATATTTATGGTAAAATATTAATACTCACAATAGAAAGTGTTTCGCATTGACTTGTTTGATTAATTGGACGAGTTCGATGGAGTTAAACTTTGCAATGAGTTTCAAATCATTTCAAGGACGCATAAAATTTTTGATGATAGCATAATTTCATTTCAATTGATTTAATCCATTTTTGTGAGGTATCCTTTATCACGTGAGCACGCTTGAAGCACCCGGCATGCACTGTATTACCGGCGGTTGACCTGATTAATCAATCAAGCCCTTTTGCACCAACAATTGTGTGTGTGAGAGAGAGAGAGAAAGAGAGAGAGAGAAGAGTGGAGAGTGTGATGAAGATAGAGAGATATCCTTCTCAAGGAGTGTGACTAAAGGCAATACAAGTAATGTAATTTGGAAGCTAAAAAATAGGAAACAATATGATGCCTTGCGACTATGAAAATCAAGTGAACCTATGTTATTTGTATCATTAAAAGTGCATATCACCAAAAACAATGTGGGATCTTTCCCCTCCACATGATTTAACTTCGCTTCGTTTGTTAAAATTTTTTTTTTCGCCTAAAAAAAAACTTTATCCATACACAGTCATTGAATAGCACTAGCATCAGATTTTTCCCTCACAAATCTGTCCATCGAGGCCTCCTTTGCCATGGAACCATTGCGATGGCAAGCCATAGAGCTAACGCGCGAGTTTTTTTAGTACCTAAAAACTTTTCTTGCATCAAAACTCACACTAGATGGTCGTATACCTCGCCTTAAGGCTACAACACACAACATCAAGGCCAATGAGGCCGCAGCCTGCAGGCATCCAAGTCTATTGCACGCATAAATGCACCGTCTGTTGCACTTCTTTGGGACATGCTCGCAGTCCACATCAGCAGTTAAAAATTGGTATGATCATGCCCACTCATTAGTTTAAAAAAATTTGATATGATAATGAAGAGATTACGTTTTCAAATATATATGTTCCAGGCTGATGTCCAGGTGGTTGGGCTGCTTGCCTCTTGAGGTGGGGGGAGGGTTCAACCCTTGCGGGCCACATTGTAAGAGACATGTAAATCATGGAATGTTTCATTTGGTTGTGCCACTGCTTGTGTTGTCTCGCGGTAGTTGTGACCGCAATCTAGCCCAGTTATGTAAACCCCTGTTCTTGTGGGATAAGGGCGGTCCCATGGGTACTATGCCCTTCCTTGTACAGTTGCAATTTCAAAGTTAAAGCTTAGAAAAATAAGCCTCGGCCAAACCTCCATTCACAAAAAAAAACTATATATATATATATATATATATATAGAGAGAGAGAGAGAGAATCTCAATACAGACTCTACCAAGATGACGCTTCCAAGTTCCAACTCAGTCGCCCTGAAAAGGCCAGCGTTAAAGCTTGGCAAATGGCAAATGTCCTTTCTTACGTCGCCACATCGAAAATTGAATATGACACAAGAAGGGGATATACTCGATGAATCGGTGATATGAGAGCTATAGACGAGGCTCACGCTGAAAACAAAAGCGTCCTATGATGTTGTGCTTTCTTAATGATGTCGCATTTTAATGCTGTGCTCCCTTAATGATGTCTCACGAAATCCTTTCGGCTTCAAATGAAGCGCGGATGGCCCAATCTCAAATGGAGTCCAGTTTTGCTTTCATTTGAATTCTGGTTCAGAAGTTTGATTCTATACCATGGTGCATAGCTCGAAGAAGTGGTGTACTTTTTGTGGGAGCTCTCCGGAGTTCTCTATTTGCTACGTCTGCCATGAAGGTGCAACAGACATCATAAAGCTTATAAAACCGTGGGACGCGCAGGAAGAATCCAATCACGATGCAAGCACGGAAACGTCTGGACATAGCCAGGTACAATTTCCTACGCGGCAGTTAAAGAACAAAGCATAAGATATGTGATTATCCACTTGCGATCTCGAGGTAATAGTGAAGAAAATTCTTGGCTTGTCTCGATATCGTAGAGTGTAGTTCGAACGAGATTCATGGCTTGCATAATTCTTTTCTTTTGTGGATTATGTCTCTTCCTATGGTGTGTCTGCATGAATAACTAGTCAGATATACGGAGAGGCTGTCAGATGAAGAAGGCAGAGAACTCTGAATGAACGGGAATGAAGGAACCAGTGCGTCTTTTTTCCTCATCTGTGACTGGAAACTTCATGCAAATGTGTTGAGCAGGCGTACTTTTGGATTTTTACGTGTTTCAATGTTTTACTTGATGGATATTGAAATGCGTGCAGTACGTATATGAACTGCTCTTTGGATGCAGAGTCTGGCAGCGCAAGCATCAAAAGCGAAACGGTTTGAGGCATCAAAAGTGAGACGGTTTAAGGACCTGGCTAAACGTTCAATCTATTTGAAAAAATTATTGAAGGCTGTTCTAGAAGAACATCATGCAGATATTGAGCTGGTTACTGATGACGGTCTCTCTTTACGAGCTCATAAAGTGGTCCTGGTGAGCAGCATGTCTGGGGGGAGTTTTGTTTTGTGAAGTTATATTAGGGAGACGAATGCTATACATTCTTGAATCTAGTACGGTTGCTGTTCCAGTTTTGCTTGTACTCAAGTGTCAGTGGGCGTTTGAATTTCGAATTTCCGTTTCGTATCTAGTATGTGAAGTTTTGGTGTTCCCTTTCCAACTAGGTCTTTCAGACATTCTCTCGTGCGGCATTCGCCATCTGGGTTAAGCACATTCCCAAGTGAGGGGGGCTGCGTTGGCCTCTGTAGAGATAGGAGGGATAGAGGTGTCTTTATCTTTTTCCTTAAAGTTAAGTCGAATACTGTGTAAAGACTGTTTTCTTCAGATGCTTATGAGTTTGATGTAGCTTATGCAGTGCAAATTGTTCACCCACCCTGGTGATCGAATTTGATGCAGGCATACTCAGTTTTTGAGTGTTTGTGTGATATGTCTTTGAAAACAACTTTATGTGAACGATGTTGTATGTATCTAGGGCTCTGTTACTATGATTTCACATTAGTTATCTCCAGCTTCAATAACTATAATTTCACAAGTGTCATCCCTTTTGCAGACTTTCGGGTCACAAGTTTTCAGGTCAATGTTGGAAAACAAGTATTTACCCGAAAAATGCTTACGAACACGGGTCCCAGATATAGTCTATAATGAATTGAAGCGCCTCGTTGAATTCATTTACGGTGGGCAGTTAACACCTGAAACGTTGAAAGACCATTCTAAATCCCTTATAGTGGCTGCTGACAAATATGATGTACCACAATTGCTGGAAATATGTGAAGCCTATCTGGTTGAAACGTTGAATACGGAGAACGTACTAGAAATCTTGGAGTTATCAGCCAGGTTGAGCTCTCCTGCAGTGCTGGAGAGTGCAGCATTGCACGTGGTCCTGAAAAATTGGAAATCGATTATCTTTTCCAATGAATATGAAGAGTTTGCGTTGAAGAATCCGCTCCTGGCTTTGAAAGTCTCACGATCCGTTCCTGAGTTCTACTACGCACGTGCTCACATCCGTAGCTAAAGCATTAAAGATGCTGAAGCGCAGAGAGCATCATTCGTCGTCTGCTTTGCAATATTCGTTTATATAACCTAAACTTTAGCAGTTCAAACTGCATAGCATACAGCGTTTGTGAAGGCTTTTGATCCTCCGGATTTTCTGTCTCTTGTTGGCGCCGAAAAGCAGGAAGAAGGTTTCGTTCTTTTAGCTGCTTTGAGCAGTCCATAACATGAGAAGGGGTGGTTCTTAGTCGTTTTGACAGATCACAACGCAAAAGTTCTTTGTACATACGTCGTCGCTTCTACTCTACTATTTTTTTCAATTATCTGTAATGGTCGGATTATTCTCGTTTGATGGATTCATGCATTGCATAAAAGTTTTATACCACATAGATTAGAAAGAATGGAATCACGGCTGCTTATATGCGTTTTCTCTGTGATGTCCTTTCCCTCTTATGGTTTAGGTTCTTTCGCTGCTGCCTGCAAATATTCAAATGCCTGCAATTTTAACAAGAAAGGCCCTATCCAATAACGTTCTCAGACTCTTTTCTCATGAGCCCTTTCTTTTGAGAGCATTTCTTCACATCTAAAGGTTTCTTATCTTGTAAAGGACTTTAGTTCCTTTAATAGATTTGTGCATACGATCTTTCCACTCCCATGGCTTTAGTCTCTCGGGGGGGGGGGGGGGGGGGGGGGGTGTAACTTCGCTGTTGGAAAATGCGAAGAGCTATTCTTAACTAGTAAATGCTTGTTAGTAGGGAGCAGCGACATAGGATTTTAAACAGTTTTAAACATAGGATTTAAAACAGTTTTAAGGATTGCCTGTTCAAGGAGAAAGTGGGAAGGCCTAAATAAACCGGGGGGGGGGGGGGGGGGGGGGGCGGCAATAAGTGTCATTTAGAGAAAATTGTACGTAGTGTGGATAAGTATGGGGAGACCAAGAAAAAATAAATTAACAATAGACAAAAGAGGATGAGACTTCCATGTTAATTAGATATAAAGGTTAGGAACGAAGAATGATGGAGATGGTGACAAACAAATTTGAGCTGAAGTTCGAGAGACATTTGCTTCCTTATATATTATAGGTTAGTTGAAGACATTAAAAAAGTGTATATCGTGTTGGGATCTACCTTACAAAGGCTCCAAGTTCAAATAGAAGAGCTTGGTAGTAGTGCAGAAGAGGGACAAGCGAAGAGCTATTTGATAGCACGAAAATTCTTATTGGCACTACGACATTACTAGAAAAAAATGCAAGGAAAAGTGTAATCATAAGAGAGAACACAAAACCCTCGACAACCTAAACTCGAAGCTTTGACCTCAAAGAATTTAGATTATAGGAGAAACTACAATGGACTTGGTTATGCAAGACAAGTGTTGTGAACCCAAAATTTACTTGTTGTAGGAAGCTAGCCTAGTGAGGAGGGCTTGAAGAGCAAAGTTGTGGAGGACTGGACGCCTCTTGAATGGGTTTTCTCTCAAATTATGGGAGAGGGTGTTAACTATAACGTCTTAAAAAGATCTATTACCCTCAAATTGACACCACGCAAGAAACTAGGCATTTGAACATCTTACGTGAAATCGCAACCTTAAATATTTACAATACATTACATGTTTAAGACAGAGATAATGCAAGACTAGAGATGCTAATAACGTTTAAGATCACAGATATTTCAACTGAGCAAAATTATGACTCTTATCACTTTATTCTAATGTATTGATAAGAAATGCAATCAATGCCATGCACGATGTCACAATTATGACTCATGAAGCTGAATTCCAAAGATCAGCATCCTTATGATCTAGGATCACTCCTACAACCTAAGGTTTTATGTTTAGGTACAAATAAATTAAAATTTCTTGAGATGATTGGTTTCCACTTTGTCCCTTGATTGGTGATTATCCTTATGAGTCCAAGATATGGTATATTTTCCAAAATGAAGTTTGTATCTTGGATTTGAGAGTGAATTTGTGGAGATAGAATCTCTTTGACACCATTGCTCTTAAAAGGAAGAAAGTGATTCCTTAAATCTTGGCTTCCATCACTAACTTGTCCCTCATTATCGGTGAGGTTAAAGAAGCACGTAGTAAATTGAAACAGTGGAAATCTTGGTCTAGATGGGATTTCTAATAGAATCTTCTAGGGGCCAAAAGATTTCCTCACTCCTTACATTTTTGGATTTGGAAAGAAACCACTAGAAAAGATACTTTTCCTATCAATATCTACATGAGAGTGATTAATCTTGTGCATAAGTGTGATGATCCTAGCCTATATACATGAGACAATGACTTTAACTCTCCATCCAACCTACCATTATATAGATTTGGGCATTTGATTGTAGCTAGAGTCTAGGAATGCATGTGCACTCTCTTCCATCGCTTTCTATTGATCTACTAGAGTCCACTAGTGGTAGCTATACCCACCTCTTGAGTTAAGTCTATGAAATCAAGTTAACTCATGTTAACTTTAGTGGGAGCCTATAAAGAGTCTTTTAGAAAAAAAAATTGCCCCATGGCACACATGGGGACAGTCCATAAGTACATATTGTTAACATTAACTTAAGCTTTTCCTAGTTAGTTTATAAGATCCCCCCTCCCGCTTAAAGAACATTTTCATTCTCTAAAATATTCTTCAAGGTAAATTCTATATAATAGCTTTTCGAGCCCATGGTCTGATTGAGACACATGGTTTCATCTCTATGATTCAGCTCTTTATCCAAAAGGAAATCTTATCCCATACTAAATATGAAACGTGGGGAATTTATGCTTGGCTTCGTCCCTTCCCAAACCATTCAAAATAGTGCCTAGTTTTAATTGATAAACTGAATCTAGTGCAAACTATGGATAGAATGATAAGGGTGGAATAAACATCCCTTCCCAATTCAATGTCTTGCTATGTGTGCATTATGCATTGCACTATGGATAGAATGATAAGGGTGGAATAAACATCCCTTCCCAATTCAATGTCTTGCTATGTGTGCATTATGCATCCATAGCAGAGACATGTGAAATAATGGATTTTAAGTATCTCCATCCAAACTTCTAACTTGGTTCATTTTTGTGCAACACTTGTGCATGAACTTAGTAAAATAGATGGATACCCTAACATTTCAAGACTTTAAGTTTTTTTATTAATTTTACTTCAACTTGGTTTGGATAAATGAAGACTTTATAAGGTTGAGAAAAACACCTAACTTAGATATTTCCACTGTAGTCCATGTCTAACCAACATCTACTAACCTCTTTACCAACTACAAGACTTCTATGTCCAATTTGCGCTTCATCATCTTGATAAGATATAGATAATAAGGGTAATGAAGAAAGAGTATTTGGACCACCAAGTGCTTGAGATTTGAGTCTGCTTTCAATCATGTCCCTCTATATATAGCTCCTTCAATCAATGATGACCACACGATTAATTCAAGTTCACATGTGCATGTGCAATCTCGACCATTTCTTTAACACCATTTACTAGAGTCCACTAGTGGTGTGTGTACTTTCTACTCTAGTTAAGTCTCTAGATTCAAGCTAACTCATGTTAACTTTAGTAAGAAGGTTCTAGAGCTCTTTGGCGGATGAACCCAAGACCTCCTCCTTCCCATTATTGAGACTTAACCACTAAGATAAGTGGATTATTTGTTTTATAGAGCACATGAACCTATAATTAAATCTAATCTTGAGATATATAGCCTTACTTGATAATGATAAGACAATTATCAGATTTGAAATCAGATTGAACCAGTTGGACCCATATGTCTTAGACTTACTTTATAAAATTCGTCCCCTTGGTAAAGACTTTCCTCATTGAAATAGAGCTATATTAATAAACTATAGGTATTCTCCCAGGCCTCATGTTCTCTCCTAGAATAACATGTTTTTTATGTTTGTGGTGGGCTTTATCTTATACTCCAATTGAACAGATGAGAATCTAGTGTCGAAACCCTACCCAAATGATTCAAAACACCATCTAACTTTGCATTTTTCAAGCCTACAAAATGCAAAGTAGGTAATGAATAATAAGGGTGGATAAAAACAATTCATTGGAAAATTCAATGTTTTCCATATGTGCTATCTCGCAACTAACATGTGAAATGGAAAGATTTAAAATACTAGTCCACTTTTGAGCATCTCACATGCATGGACCTAGCAATTAAGATGGGATTTCTATCTACCACAAATATTTACTTGATGTTTCACCTTACTGGATGAATAGTTTTTCCATATAGGTTTGAAATCCAACGTAAAATGCAAGACTAAGTGTTCTTTACACTTATGGTCAATTTTGACTAGAATAAAGGAAATCCTCAGTTAACTTTGTTAGACTTAGAATAATTTTGTCAAAGGCTTTTACTCTAACTACTTGCGAGTTTCCAATAATTATGATCAATTCCTAACTTATGTTCTATAACAGTGTTTTGGATTCTATAAAGATCATTGAAGTTGTGCTAGTAATCTTGCAACAAATGCACATGGGTAAGTAATGAATCGAATACTTTGCTTGAGTTAGATCTAGAGGACTTAGTTATCTTTGATAACTAATGAAGCAAGAGCATTATGATTATAAAGTACTTGAGAGATGACTCTCCTCCTAACCTTGTGCTTCTATATATAGCTCCTTGAATCAATGATGACCCCAAGATTAACTAAACTCCACATGTGCATGTGTAGCTTGACCAATACTTTTAACACCTCCATAGAGTCTAGTAGTGATAGATGTAATTGCCACTTGAGTTAAGTCTATTTGGAATCAAGTTAAATCATGTTAACTTGAGTTGGAAGGCTTTAAAACTCATTGGACAAAACCCTCTCCCTAGACATCCTCCTTCCCATTCTTGACACTTAACCACTAGGGTAAGTGGATTACTTGTTTTAGAGATGACATGAACCTATGTTAAAATCTAATCTTGCGATCTTTGGTGTAACATGAGAATGACCAAAAGATATCCACTTTAAGATCTGTTTGAACCAAGCGGATGGTCATGTCATAGACTTACTTTATGACAAAAGTGTTCCATTACTCTTGGCAGCCCAACTTTTATTGAATCAAAGTGAATCTAAATGAATATCATAATTTTCCAACTTATGCTACTCAAAGAATTAACTTAGATTCTTGGGAATTCTCAAATCTATGGCGGACATCTATTAGCATCTTTAAAGATTGAGTAATGTTTGCACAAAACATCTATTGGTGATGTTTAAATCATTTATCAATTCTAACTGACTAATCTTGACCGTTACATGAATGAGTTGGATCCTCTATCTAAGTCGATTCCAAAGGTTTTGAAAAGCAGGAAGGAAGAACAAATGTTTTTGTAAACAATCCAAACTTCTAACGCACTTACTCTCATTTGATAAAATCTTTGTGTGACTCCAAACTTTTACTTGTCAAAAATATATTGCAAACAAGGTTTTGAAACATTTTTATTTTTAGGAGAATCTAGTTGGATTTTCAAAACTATTTTAGGGGTAAGTTTTATTTATCATCTAACCTCTCAAAACTAGAACGGTATCAAACATCCATGCAGCAATCCATCAAGCTTTTATTGAAGATATTTCTCATTTACCCAAAATATTAATGATTCAAAAGTGACAAACTTAATCATTCCTTTTTAGGATCTCTTAAGAATGAGTACTTTCAACTGGGTATTTAAAACTAAATTATTTTATCTATTCTTGGTCGAAAGGATCCTTTTCAACTTCTATTTCTTTAGAAATTTATGTAATATTTCTTATAGGGACACTTTACCCTGAATTATTCACAAATTTGTATCCGCATGTGGGTCATATTTATCCTAAAGTCCAAACACATCTCTATAGAGTACCTTTTTACAAAAATCCTTCGAAAGAAATTTAAGGATAAGGAATTACCTCTATCTTGATCTTTACTAGGTTTCAAGTGATTCCACCACAAGATCATTCAAGGATCTTAGGATTTGACTTATTTTTTCTAAGGGTTTTTTGAAAAGAGAGCAAATATATTCTAAATTTCTTATATTCAAGTTCCATTGATTCTTGACCAATTTGCATTGAAAAACATCTAAATATTTATTTTCTTTGGATTTATTTCTAATTGAGGTTTAAGTAGCTAATTTTGGGATTTTCAATGAATCTCTCTACTTCTTAAGTCTAAGCATCCAGTAATTCCTTTGGAATTCACATTTAGGAAAGCCCTTTAACAATAGAAGAATTAATGTTCTAGCTTCTATAGAGTTAATTATTGTAACTGTGGTTTTAGGCTAGAAACTTGGAACTCGAACAGCTTTTGACTTTCATACTTTCATCTAAATAAGCATATACATACCCTTTGACTAGCTTTTATAGTGTGAAACCACTCTTAGGGATACCATCTTTCATAAATATAACATTCAATAAATTTTCTTTCTAAGGAACTTTTTTACTTTGCTAAACATGTATATCATGGAAGATATTTGTTTTTTTACTTTGTAACACATCAATTTCTATTACATGAAAGTTCTTGACATATGATTTTGTATCTTTATGATACCAACTTACTTTAAGAAAGCCGAAGCTACTTTAACTCAATTTTGGAGCTTTGAATCATTACTTGAGAAAAGATTCAACTTGGAATTCTTTGCATCCCTTGAATGGTGCAAGGAAACCTGCACTTTTGGACAAGTACCTCAAGCTATATTGATTGCGTTGTTTTGATTTATAACTTATCATCCTTATAAAAGAAGACTTGAAGAAAATAAATATCCTATATAGTGTTGCATATCAATAAATTCTTATGTGATATTTATTTCATTTGTAGTAGGTGAAAGAAGTTGGAGAATCTTGGAGAGGCTTGGAAAGTTGAGTTTTCACATGGTAAAGTTGGTCCAAAAAGGAGGATAAGACTAGCACTATCTTTTTGGATATCTAAATTAGACCTTGTAGGCTTGTGGTTAGTGCAATAAAACCCAATAGGTACTTTGGAACATCAACAAGAACAAGCTGATGCAAAACAGATAATCACATGTCACAATTATGTCACCTATATATATACGTAGATAGATAACCTCATTGTGATCCCTTTTGATGAGTCAAGAAGGATTTGATTTTCTAGGTCTAGAGCCTTGAACTTGAAGGTGTGTAAACAACCTGTAGCATCTTCAAAACCTACAGGTTGTGACATGTATAGATCTTCACTAATCCAACCATTTGGAAATGCATTTTTTACGTAAAATCGGAGGAGGGTCCAATTTCTTGCAACAATTGAATTTATGAATGTTTTGATTGTAGTCATCTTTGCAACTAGTTAGAACATTTTCTCATAGTGTATACCATGAGTTTGTGAGCATCCTTTGGCAGCTAATCTTGCATTGTACGTGAAAATTGATCCACACAAATGTCTTTTGAGTTTATATATCGATCTCCAATATTTTTGTTTTGATTGAGTGACATTGGAAGCAAATCCCAAGTGTCCATCTCCTTTAATGCATCTATTTCTTCTTTCATGGCCTTGTTCGAAAACAATGTCGCGTGAGTCCAATATCCATTTAGGGTAGAAACCCTAATTTTGGTACTTAGTCATTTTTGGCACAAAAAGGGTAAAATTTTTATGAGCCTATCTTATAGAGCTTGAAGAGAGCTTTCCAATGGTATATGACATTTAGTCTTCAAAAATCACATTTGTGAGAAAACCCTAACCCTAATTTTCTATTGATTTAGGGTTTTGACCTCATATGATAGCTCTCGGCACGAGGATCATAAAAATGTTGTCGCATCATTCATCAAGTAGTCAGAAGTGTGAAAAAGCAAGTCAAGAAGCTACTTTTTAAATTAGTTAAAAGCAACTTTAAAAATAAAGCAAACTCACTTTAAAAAAACGATTTAAGTTTAAAAAGTAGTTTTTCATTAAAAAAATCATCCAAGCTTTATTTTGATCGCTAGACATTGTGAGGGATATATAAGAAAGGCCTTAGGTCACTTTTGAGACATCCTACACCAATTGGCAATGCCAGTTTTTGGTCCCTTAGTAGAGGTGGTGCTCTAGCACACATGGGGCAGCCATGTGCACTCTAGGAGCATGTTGAGGAGCAGCTATGGAGTTCTTCTTAGAGAAGAGTGTGCTCACACTCTTGCTTATGGAGAGGACATACCCATCAGTAGCTTGTGGTATGGATGAGGCATCTACATAATGTATTCGAAGATTGTCTTCTACATGAAGATTTCGGTGTACTTCAAAGACATTGGATGGAGGCTAACATAAGATATGCATCTTATGTTAAGAATTCAGGTACATATTCTCTTTAAGAATTCAAGTACATATTCTCTTTACGCACACAGGTACTACTTGGAGTTTATGGAGGCAGTGGCATCCATATTAGGAGGATTCCTATTCGGCATATCTAAAGGAGAATCAGTACATGCATGCTACATGCATTCGGATGAGGTGTTAGAGAAGGTGTTTCACATGAGTATGAGGATTTTTGCCAGCAACATGTTAGTATTCTAATGCTAATTCTGTAAGTATGTGATCTTTCACACACACATCTGATTAAGGGTCTTACATAGCCTAAAATCAGATTAGGGTTTGCTGAATATCAGCTCCAAATTGATCTTTGCTCTTTCTCTCACTCATATTCACTCTTCTACAACCTATCAAGTCATAAATCTCATATATATTCAAATTTCTGTCCCTAAATCTGAATATTCTTGTAAATTTTGTACATTCACTCATCCATCTATTTCTGTTCACATAGAGTGTTTGAGAGTTTTGCTCCCATGTTGTAAATTGACATTTGTATATATGATAGTGTGAGTAAGCAGTGGCTTACGTAACACTTTACACATGTTGTCTAATCTTTCTCTATCTTTGTCCCATCATTTGTATGATTAAGTGTGGTATGTTCATATTTTGTCAATATTGGAAGATTACTGAAATCTGTGTTGTAGATCTTGGACCTATGGAACTATGGATGTGTGGTATTAAGTTATGGGCCTACTCAATTTCCAACACACCTTTTCCTAATTAGGATCTCCCTTTGCCTCCTCATAGGTTGAGATTTCTTCTCAAATTGAGTTTTTTTCCAAGTAGATTGAATGCTTTGTAACAAATGTAATATCATATCCATACTTTTCTCATTGTTTCTTCTCCCTTGTTGATCTTCTAGGGCCTTGCATGGAGCATTGTCCACACTCCTCCGTCTTTTCTTTGCCTCTTTTATTCCATAGTTCTTTATCCTTTTCCATTTCATCTTGGACATCATTTGTATCACTTCTTGGATCCTAGACCTATGTATCATGGTTGCTTCCTAATGTATGAGAATCAAAATCAAGATCATATGGTCGAGTTACTTTTTTTTGTCTTCATCATACCACGATATTTGTTCTTCAAACACAACATCCCTACTTGTAGTGAATTGCTTGGTTGATGGATTATAGAACCTAAACCCATATGCGTTGAATCATACCCAATAAAGAGTACCTTTGTTGCCCTTCATCTAGTCTACCTCTTATTTGTGATGGTACCTGAACATAAGTAAAAAAACCAAACATCTTGTGATGCCAAAGACTAGGTTTTCTTCCATGCCATGCTTCACATGGAGTTATACCTTGAAGTGATTTGGATGGTAGTCTATTGACAAGGTGCATAATAGTTGAAATAGCCTCTGCCCATAGATTATGTGGCAACCTTATCTCTTCAAGCATTGTTCTTGCTAATCCAACAAATGTCTTGTTTCTCCTCTTTGCAATTCCATTTAGTTGAGGAGACTACATGGCAGTAACTTCCCTTTTGATACCTTTATCCTTCAAGAATTCATCAAACTCTTTGGAGAAGTACTCTCCCCCTCCATCAGATCTGAGCTTCTTGAATGATCTACATGTATGATTCTCCACATGTGCTAGATACTTTTTGAAGCAATCAAACACTTCATTCTTACTTTTGATAAAGTATAGAATAGTCCAACTAGATGGGTATAAATAAATGAGACATAATACCTTAATCCTACTAATGAAGATTCTTGAATCAGCCTCCATATAGTTGTATGTACTAAGTCCAATAATTTGTTATGAATGTACCCTTTGTGGTCGTATGGTTGTCTTTGTGCCCCTTCATTCACATGATTGTCGGAAAAAATGGATGGATGATCCAAGAGATTGAGTAGGTACTGCTAAAACTTGCTTTGTACCAGCCCTCTTTAGCTTCAGACTTGATTAGTAGACTTCCTTAGCTTCCCAATGACACCAAGAAATAGCCTATGTCCTTTGGAAATGATGTGTGCAATGATTGAATCAAAGTAGATAACTTTGGAATTCACAAAGTCAAGAAAACCTTCTATTTTGGTCTTGACACCTGCTCAATGTTTTGCTCAGTGTGACCAAAACAGTAGCAATTGATAAAATTCCTTCTAGGGGTATTCAATTAGCTTAGTAAGCTAACATTTGCAAGTGGAATGATGTAAAATGACAAACTATACTCAGAGAAATTGATTTAGCAAAATTAGCTATACCCCCGACTTTTTAGGACTGTAGCAGAGATAGACCAGTGAGCACCTTGACCACGATTTCTCTTAATTGGCTGAATGAAATCACTTAAAGCTTTGTCAGCATGTATAAGTCTTTGAGCTGAATCCAGGAAGCTTTGAATCATTGAATTTGGAGCAGTATTGACCGAGATATACCCTTGACAAGTTAACAGACTTTGAAGTAGACAAGCAGTGAATACAGAGATGAATGATGTAAATGTATCTATTGATTAACAATTGTGTACAATACCATTGGAATGTCTAGCATTGCCAAATGGTGTAGAGAGGTGTAGGCTATGGTATAGTCCTTACACACACTCAAGATCAACAGAATGAGCCTCGGGAATGGAGTGATCTACCCGCAACTTTTTCACATCCAATTTTATAGGAAATGACTTAGGATTTGAATTCAAATTCAAATCTTTGGCTTCCTATGATCAAGCATCTAAAAGTTTGGAGATATTCTCTCAATCAAGTGATCTACTTTTCCACGAATCACTTAGGTAGGTGATTACAAAAGATTCTAAGTCAAATTAGACTTTTACAATGAGGTAAAGTGGTAATAAACCACTAATATATGTTCCTATGGTTCTTCATGCATGTGGAGTCTTCATGATGTCTTCCAAGCCAAATGTGTAGGCTTATGATTTACACCAATAGCTCCCCCTCAAACCAAACATTTTGGCTTAAGTCTTCATCTTCAATCTTCAAGTACATCTTGCAATCCACATATAGATTTGAACCTACAAAGTTTGGTCCCATCCAAAGCTTTAGTCAGCAAATCTGCACATTGCATGTTGGTTGACACATAGGTCAGCTGAATGTCCTTGCTTAACAACTTCTCTCTCAGATAATGATAATGAACTTCTATGTGTTTGGTCCTGGCATGATAGATAGGATTAGCTGCAAGGTGAAGAGAACTTGTATTATCTCCAAAAATAATTGGAGGCCTAGTATATAAGCCCAATTCTGATTACAAAAGCTTAATCCAAATTGCTTCTTGAGTGCCATTAGCTAGCCCTCTATACTCTGCTTCTGTAGAAGACAATGCAACAGTTGGTTGCTTCTTTGCAGACCATGAAATTGGTTTGTCACCTGCAAAAGAAATGTATCCTGAAGTGCTTCTCCTATCATCCTTGCATCCTGCCCAATCTGCATCTGAATAAACTTTTATGTCAATATCTGAAGTGTAAGGAAAGTACAAACCATGGTTCTGTGTACCCTTGAGATACTTCAAGATTCTTTTGGCAGCCTCTAAGTGAGGTATCCTTGGCTTGTGCATAAATTGACTTAGCACACTAACTCCATATGCAATGTCAATTCTAGTTAACGTAGCATAGTTCAAGCTACCTACCATACTTTGATAACGTGTAATGTCTTGGACTTCATCACCTTCATGGGCACTTACCTTTAAGTTCACCTCCATTGGAGTGCTTGCTGCTTTAGCATCGTGCAAGTGAAATTTCTTCAACATGTCCTGCACATACTTCTTCTGAGTAATGTATATTCCTGAATTAGTGTAGAAAAAATACTTCAATAATCCAAGATCATTGATCTTGAATTCCTTCATCATCTATCTTTTGATGCTTCTGATTCCATTTACATCATTGCCTGTAATGATGATGTCATCAACATAAACACAAAGATAGATTACCTTTGAATTACTTCTCTTAATGAACAGAGAAGTGTCAGCCTTACTCATGACAAAACCTTGGTCTTGGAGGTATGTAGTTAGCCTGTAATTCCATGCCCTAGGTGCCTGCTTCAATCCATATAAAGCCTTCTTTAATTTGCAAACATAAGTTACCTTTGTAGGGTCTTCATAGCCAAGAGGTTGTGACATATAAACCTCTTCTGAAATCCATCCATTCAAGAAAGAATTCTTGACATCCAATTGGTACATGTTCCAATTCTTTGATGCAACCACACTCACCAACACTCTGATTGTTGGCATCTTGGCCACAGGAGAAAATATTTCTTCATAGTCAATGCCTTGAGTTTGTGCAAAACCCTTGGCTACTAATCTGGCCTTGTACCTGTTAATTGTGCCATCATTTCTTTTCAATTTATAGATCCATCTGGATCCTATTACCTTCATGGAGTCCTTCTTGGGTACTAACTCCCATGTATCACTCTCCTTGAGTGCTTCAATCTCCTCATCCATAGCTTCCTTCCATTCTGATTTTGTGATTGCTTCTTCACATGATCCTGGTTCTTCATTTAGAAAATCCTTTGCAAGATAAATTGAATGTTTAGTAACAAGAGATGTATCATACCCATATCTGATAGGTTTTTTGCTATCTCTTTGAGACCTTCTGATTGATTGAGTTGAAGATTCTGGTATGTCCTCAAGCTTCTTCATCTTCATTTTGCCTTTGGACTTCCATGCCTTGAACTCTTCAAGGTTGATTGTATCTTCATCATCTGAACTTGAGTCTTCTTTCTGAGTTGGTTCCTCCTTTGTAAGTTTTGGAAATTCCTCTTCCAAATCATAGGGTAGTTTGACCTTCTTGCATTCATTCTCATACCAAGAATCATTCTCATCAAAGATCACATCTCTGCTTAACATAAATCCCTTGTTGGTAGGGTTATAAAACCTGTAACCTTTTTTATTTAAATCATATCCAATGAAAATACATGTTTCAGCCTTTGGATCTAGCTTTCCTCTTACCTGTGAAGGAATGTGTACATATGCTACACATCCAAAAATTTTGCAGTGATCCAATGATGGTCTCTTACCATGCCATGCTTCATATGGTGTCATACCATCAAGTGACTTTGATGGTAACCTGTTTATGAGATAGGTGGCAGTAGAGACACTCTCTGCCCATAGATAGTTAGGTAATTTCTTCTCATTAAGCATAGATCTAGCTGTCTCAACTATTAACCTATTTCTTCTTTCAGCTACCCCATTCTGTTCAGGAGAGTGCCTTGTGGTTATTTCCCTTTTGATGCCTCTGTCCTGCAAGAAGTCCTCAATTTCATTGGAGAAGTACTCACCTCCTCCATCTGACCTTAGCCTCTTTAAATTCCTTCCTGTCTGATTTTCAACTAATGCAAGATATTTCTTAAAACAATTAAATACTTCATCCTTGTGCTTCATAAAGTATAATACAGTCCATCTGCTATAGTCATCAATAAAAGACACATAGTACCTTGAACATGAGACTGAGGGGTCTTTGCTAGGTCCTCATACATCTGTGTGTACAAGCTCTAGATAGTCTTCATGCATATATCCTTTCTTGGAGAAGGGTAACCTCTGAGACTTACCAAATTGACAAGCACCACACTTGTAAATATGTTGCTTGGATACATTAGGTATCCCAAGCACACATTGGTCCCTGCACATTTGCTTCAAGGTCCTTTCTCCTATGTGCCCTAATCTCTTGTGCCAAATCTCAAGCTCTGAAAGTGTTTGATCTTTATAACTGAATAATGCAATGTTCTTTGTATCTTCCAACTCAAAAGTGAAAAGTCTACCTGATTTTTCTCCTTTAGCTATCCTTTTGAATCCATGTCTTGGGTCCTCCACAAATGCTCCATACTGATTGAATCTGACCTGCAACCCTTTCTGTAATTGTAGGTACATAAAGTACTCTGCTCAACAAATTCTGATTACCATCACAAGCTTTCACATTTCCAACTTTAACTACAGAATGCTTTGTATCATCACCTGTTTGAACTTGGTGTTTACCTTTTGGTTCCTCAAGATCAGAGAGTAGTGCCACATTACCAGCCACATGATTTGAACACCCTGAATCAATATAAAATAGGTGATCATCATTTGTACCTGACTTTGAAGTCATGTTCATGATCAAGAGAGAGTCATCCTGCTCCTTTGTGTAGTTGTTGTAGTCCTTTCTGTTTCTGAATCCTACTTGGTAGTTGCCATTGTAATTGTTGTTGTAGTTGTTGTTATAACTGTTGTGGCCTTGGTGATGGTTGAACCTTCCTCTAGACTGAGAGTATCCACCTCTTTAGTAGCCTCTTCCTCTCTGATTTTTGTAATTCCTGTAACACTCATCTGTGGTGTGGTTTGAAAAACCACAAATGTTACATGGTGATGAGTTATAGGGTCTCCCCCTACCTTGCTTACCTCATCTGCCCCTACCTCTTGAAGATCTACCTCTCCTTGCATAGTTGGCTTGGGAGGTAGAGCATTCATCTTCCACCTTCTTACTCTTGCCTTTATCCTTAGATTTCTTATCAGTGTATAGGGTAGAAGAGTTGTTACCTTTGGTAGTATCTCCACTCTTGGTAAGCTTTGCTTAATGTGTGAATAGTTGACCCATGAGAGTTGTAAGATCTGGGGTGTGCATGTCCATGTAGAGATCCATTGTAGTGCTGAAGCTTTCCCACTTGTCATCAGCCTTGATTCCATTAATTACCTGCCTTACAATTTGTTCTTCTTCAATTTCTTCTCCTATGCTTGCTAACTGATCTACAACATCTTTGATCTTGGTCACAAATTCTGAAACAGCTTGCTTAGGTTGCTTCCTTAGTGTTGTGAATTCAATCCACAACTGATTTTTCCTAGCCCTTGTATTAGAGGAAAAATATGATGACAGGGTTTCCCAAGTCTCTTGGGAAGTCTTACAATTTTTGATATGAGGTAAAAGAAAGTCAGATATACAGTTGAGTAAATAGGACCTTGCCAATGCATCCCTTGCACACCATGTGTTGAGTTTTTCTTACTCCTCCTTGGTTGGCAAACCTCTTGCTTTGAATGAGGGCAATTTGTCATCTCCTGAGATGTATCCATAGAGACTCCTTCCTTTTAAGTAGGTCTTCATCCTTAGAGACCATGCTTGATAGTTTTTCCTGTCCAATTTGTCAATAAATGAAGGAAAACGATCTCCCATTTTACCTTATTTGCTCTAATACCACTGTTGGGAAAAATGGATGGATGATCTAAGAGATTGAGTAGGTACTGCTAAAACCTGCTTTGTACCAGCCCTCTTTAGCTTCAGACTTGATTAGTAGACTTCCTTAGCTTCCCAATGACACCAAGAAATAGCCTATGTCCTTTGGAAATGATGTGTGCAATGATTGAATCAAAACAGATAACTTTGGAATTCACAAAGTCAAGAAAACCTTCTATTTTGGTCTTGACACCTGCTCAATGTTTTGCTTAGTGTGACCACCACAGTAGCAATTGATAAAATTCCTTCTAGGGGTATTCAATTAGCTTATTAAGCTAAGATTTGCAAGTCAAATGATGTAAAATGACAAACTATACTCAGAGAAATTGATTTAGCAAAATTAGCTATACCCCCGACTTTTTAGAACTGTAGCAGAGATAGACCAGTGAGCACCTCGACGATGATTTCTCTGAATTCGCTGAATGAAATCACTTCAAACTTGGTCAGCATGTAGATGTCTTTGAGCTGAATCCAAAAAGCTTTGAAGCACTGAATTTCGAGTAGTATTGACCGAGATATGCCCTTGACAAGTTAAGAGACTTTGAAGTAGAGAAGCAGTGAATATAGAGATGAATGATATAAATGTATCTATTGATTAACAATTGTGTACAATCCCATTGGCATGTCTAGCATTGCCAAATGGTGTAGAGAGGTGTAGGCTATGGTATAGTCCTTACACACACTCAAGCTCAACAGAATGAGCCTCGGGAATGGAGTGATCTACCCGTGAGTTTTTCACATCCAATTTTATAGGAAATGACTTAGGATTTGAATTCAAATTCAAATCTTTGGCTTCCTATGATCAAGCATCTAAAAGTTTGGAGATATTCTCTCAATCAAGTGATCTACTTTTCCACGAATCACTTAGGTAGGTGATTACAAAAGATTCTAAGTCAAATTAAACTTTTACAATGAGGTAAAGTGGTAATAAACCACTAGCATATGTTCCTATGGTTCTTCATGCATGTGGAGTCTTCATGATGTCTTCCAAGCCAAATGTGTAGGCTTGTGATTTACACCAACAATGATCAGCTAGCCTCTTGTGCCACACTTCAAGCTCACTTAGGGTTTGAGACCCAAAGTTAAATAGAGCTATGTTTTTGGTTTCTCCTGGTTCAAAGGTAAAGAGCCTACCACGCTTCTCACCTTTGGATATCTTCTTCAAGTCGTGACATGGATCTTCCACAAAATCTCTGTGTTGGGTTAACCTAAATTGCAAGCATCTGTCAACTATTTGGCCTACACTTATTAAGTTTTTCGGTTATAGTGGGAACATAGAGTATCTTGCTCAAAATATTTGTCCTATTGAGATATCAAGCTCCACATGTGATGATCGAGGATGACACATAAATGTTTCAATTCTATGACATGTATAGTGGTCACGCTAGTATATGTTACGGACAATTCATTGAGCTTTACTATCTATTGAGAGTGATGGCATGTTTGGTTTCTTTCTCGTTCACGCATTTGTGGACATTAGGATTTTCCTTATATATTGTTCTTAATATATTGCAGTTGTTGTATTGTTGTTTTAGGTCCCTTTTTCTTGTACATTCCTTTTATGTAATAGAAGAAGAAGAAAATGAAGAAGAAGATGATCATTCTCCTTGCCTCAATCTATGTGTGTGCTCCACTTTGATTGTGAGAGTGTGTGTGTGAGGTCTCTTCCTTATATCCTTTCTTGTGACATGGTTTCAGAGCTAGTGTTGTTATAGAGAGCTCCTAGAGAATGCCAATGGTGAAGAGTATAGGAGAACGCATGGAGGAAGCGTGATTCACAAATGACCTCAAATTGCTAAAATAATTGGTATGAAGGTAGAAGGTGTCAAAATATTTTTGTGAGTTATTCCTTCAAGGTCACTTGTTTTTATTGGATTTCTATTTTGGATCCAACTTGACCTCTGTTTTGTGCCCATAATGTGGGGCCCATAGAAAAACGAGGTGAGTTTACAAAACTATAACTTGTATCCTATTTGGCAACATCAAATATTGAAGATCACAAATTTCAAGTGATCCTGTAAACTATTGAAACATGAAAATTGTATTTTTCATAGATCGATCTATCACGTCAAAGTGCAATAGTGTTCAAGTAGAAGTACTACTTGTAGTGTTCTTGCAGTGTTGTGAATTGCTCCAGAAATGGCAAACATGGATGGAGTGAGTTAGCTTATGAGTGATAAGCTGGACAAGAACAACTTCCATGCTTGAAGATTTAGAGACAAATTTCTTGATGGGAGAAGGCTACTAGAAGTACATCAAAGGGGAGAACAAAAATGGTCTAGAGTTAGCAAAGATGAATTGGACTATGGACCAGTTAAGAGTGTATGAAAAATGGAATCAAGGTAATGTATTGTCTATCTATTAGCATACAAGACAACATGATTGCGCACATACAAGATGCCAAGACTCCAAAAGAGGCTTGGAATAGTTTGTTCACATTATATGAGACCAATACAAAGACACAGAAATTGAATCTCAAGAAGGAGCTACATACACTGGAGAAAAAGGGAATGTTGATAAGTGACTACACTATGAAAATTAAAAGCATATGTGAGTCACTTGCATGTATTGGCTTGAATGTAGATGATGATGATAAGGTGGAAGTCTGCCTTCATGGTCTAGGAGCTGGATATAAGTAGTTCATAACTCTATTGACACTAGGGAAAATATTCCCAATTTTGCTGATCTTGTGTCCATGCTAATTATTCAAGAAATTAATCTTGGTGAGGACTCAAATTCACAAGGAAAATGTAGTTATGAGCAAGTATTCTACTTTGGTAGAGGAAGAGGGAGAGATAAAGGCTTCGACAGTGGAAGATGATAGAATAATCAAGACCAAGGTCAGCAACAGAATCATGCAAGAGGTAGAAGATAATTTGGAGGTAGGGGGAGCTAAAGAGGCCGCAAAATTTTCCAAAGAAATGATTTAAGTAATGAAAGTAAAGGATGCTAGAATCATGGTAAACTTGGACACTTTGAACGTGATTGAAGGTTGAAGAATCAAAATAAGAGAGTGCAGATGATTCTAAAAAGTTGTTCATGGTCCAACATCACATTATAAATATGATGTCTATTGATGTTTCAAAATTGAATGGTAATATCTAGTATGTTGACTAGGATGCTTCAAATCATATGACCAGTCATGCAGAATGGTTTAGTAGCTCGCAAAAATTGATGTTCATGGATATGTTGAAACATGTGATGACACATCACACCCTATTTAGCATACAAGAAACATACCACTATCTATGAAGGAAGGAAGGTAAAACATCTTTTTGATGTGCTGCATGGTCCAAATATAACAAAGAATCTAGTTTCTTTTGGACAAATGGTTGACTAGGGTTTAAAAGTTAGGTTCAATGCTGATAGGTTATATGTAGAAGAGTACAAACATGATGGAAGATCGATTGAAAAAGGAAAGAAAGTGGGTAGGATGTTCACCTTAAATGTGAAAAGTCCTAAAATAAATGGAGCCATGTTTGCAAAAGGTGTAAGAGTTATTGCGTGTAAGGGTTATTGCGCATATAGAGATGTTGCACAAACAAATTGGACATGCAAATTTGAAGTGGCTGAAATGGATGTACTCAAAGGAGATTGTCAATGGGCTACCAAATTTCAAGGTTGGAGAGATGTAAAAGCTATGTGCAGCATGTCAATTTGGTAAACACTCAAGAGCATCGTTTTTGCATGAAAAGAATGTTAGTGAGAATGTGCTAGAAATAGTACATACAGACGTTTGGGGTCTTGCAAAGACCATATCTATGGGTGGTTCTAGGTTTTATGTTACTGTCATTGATGACCATACATAGAAAGTATGGGTATATTTCATGGAAGAGAAGAGTGAGGTGCTCACTCACTTCAAGACTTTTAAAGTTATGGTGGAAAAGTAGACATGGACATATATTCAGACATTAAGATCTATGGAGGAGGTGAATACATGTCAAATGAGTTCAACACCTTTCTAAAAATTCATTAAATTTGACATCAATTTTCATGCAGGTACACACTAGAACATAATGGCATTGTTGAATGCAAAAATAGATATATTGGAGAAATCCCAAGAGTGATGGCTAGGAAGAATATGCCTCATTGTTATTGGGCACAAGATGTGCACATTGCTATATACATCATGAATAGAACTTTGACTATTGTTGTACATCAAGTTACACCTAAAGAGAGGTTCATAAGTAAAAAGCCAAACCGATTACATATGAACATTTTTTACTATATTGCATATGTACATATTCAAAATGATTTGAGGACAACGCTTGATCCAAAAGTAGATAAAAGTATCTTCACTGGATACTCCGTTGAGAAAAAGTGATATAAATGTTATAATCCACTCAAGCAATAGGTGAAGGTAAGCACATATGTGGTATTTGATGAAATGTGAAGCTTTTATCTCAATGCCAAAGAAGGACTTTATCTTGAACCAAATGATAAAGAAAATCCTTAGAAATCAAGTGCAAAATCTCAAGTTTTGAGAGGGATGGATGCATCATCAAGCAATAGTTCAAACTCAAATCCATGGAGTGGAAGATTTCATGGAATTTTCAATCTAGAAAAATCATGAGATTCATCCAAGAAAGGTAAAGAAAAGCTTTTTGGTGGCTGTAAAAACATTGATATGTTTTGAAGACATTGGTGGAGATTCAAGCGGTTCATAAGAGAGTCTTGATGAGGATCTTGGATTGGCCTCTATGAAGACTCTAGGAGTAGGCAAGGCACATGTAGATGGTACGTACTGACCTAGGACCAAGAATATCTAGGAGGATATAGAATTCAGTACAATGATTCACGTATGAAATTTACATGCTCATCATTGTGCCTACATGAACAAGATAATACAAGATGTTGAACCTTATTGTTTTGAAGATGCAATTGAAAATGCAAATTGGTAGAAAGCTATCGATGAGGAGATGGTTGTACCTTCATGAAAGTGAAACATGCAAGCTGATTCCATTTCCACAAGGCAACAAACCCATAGGCTACAAGTGGGTTTACAAGGTAAAGCACAATGCTGATGGTAGCATAAGTAGGTACAATCCATGATTGGTAACAAAAGGATATGCACAACCATATGGCATTGATTATGAGGAACCAATCAGCTCTATAGCTAAAATATCTATTGCTAGAACACTTGTTGCATTAGCTACAATAAAAGGATGGAGTTTGCATCAAATGGACGTGAAGAATGTTTTCCTACATGGTGAGTTACACGAAGAAGTATGCATGGAACAACCACAAGGATATGAAGATTCAAAGCACTCAAAATATGTTTTCAAGTTGCAAAAGGCTTTGTATGGGCTTACACAATCCCCTCGTGCTTGGCATGCAAGGATTGCAAACTACTTGATCAACATTGGATTTTCTATGTATGATGCATATCATTCTTTATATGCAAGGAAGGGTGATGATGGCATCACGATTGTGGCTATTTAGGTTAATGACCTGATTGTGGGAGGTGATAATGAAGTAAGAACTAAAGAGGTAAAGCAAATCATTATGCAAGAATTTGACATGAAAATTCTTGGTTTGTTGCACTATTTCTTGGGCATTAAGTTTATACATACAGAAACAAGTATATGGATGTCACAAAGGCAACATGACTTGAGTATGACACCAAACTATGGTATGGTTGATTACAAGCTAATTTCCATGCCATTAGATCAAAATTTGAAGTTGGATACTACATCAAGTGAAGCATTGGAAAAGGCTAGTATGTACAGGAAAATTGTGGGAAGCTTGATATATCTCACTTACAAGGCTTGATCTAAGCTACACTATTGGACTTGAAAGTCAATTTATGTAGGCTCCTAAAAAACCACAGTTAGATTCCTTGAGATGCACTCTACGATATGTGAGTGCTACTTTGGATTATGCATTGTTTTATAAAGCTAGTGCAAAATTGTAGGTTCATGGATAAACTCATACAGATTAGGTTGATAATATTCCGGATAGAATATCTACTAGTGGCTTTCTAGTCTCACTTGGAAGTGAAGCTATTACATGGAGCAGTAAGAAGCAACCCGGTATTGCTTTCTCGAGTACAGAGGATAAGTATAGATGTGTTGCAATGGAATCATGTGAAGCATCATGGTTAAAGATGGTACTTGCAGATTTAGGTGTGGAAGTCCAAAACCCAATCGTCATCTGTCGTGATAATCTTAGGAGCATTCAATTAGCATGAAATCCTATTTTTCATGCTAGAAAAAGGCATATCGAGGTACATTATCACTTCATTAGAGAGAAGGTATTATCAGGTGATATTTATCTTGTTTATGTGAGGATAGATGAGCACATTGCTGATATTCTTACTAAAGCACTTGGAGCATAGAAGTTGAAGAAGTTTTGGAAGATGCTTTGATTAGAGGACCTGACATTGAGCTTCAGGGGGAGTGTTGAGATATCAAGCTCAACATGTGATGATCGAGGATGACACGTATCACTTTCTCATTTCCCTGATATGTATAGTGGTCATGCCAGTATATGTCAAAGACACTTCATTGAGATTTACTAGATTTATATATTGAGAGTGATGTCACATTTATTTTTTTTTCAAGTCACTCATTTGTGGAAATTAGGGCTTTCATTATGTACTGTTCTTAATATAGTGCACTTGGTGTATTGTTGTTTTAGGTCATTTTTTCTTGCAGACTCCTTTTATGTAATAGAAGAAGTATAAGAAGAAGAAGATCATTCTTCCTTGCCTCAATATGTGTGTGCACTCCTGTTTGATTGTGAGTGTGTGTGTGTGTATGAGATCTCTTCTTTATCTCCTTCCTTGTGACATGTCCTACCATTGGAAGCTTTGACATTACCAATTCTCTCCACACTATTCTTTGTATCATCCCCTATTTGTACTTCATGTCTATGCTTTGCACTTTCCAAGTTAGATAAAAGAGTGATGTTGCCTGCAACATGGTTTGAACATCCTGAATCTATGTAGAAAAAGTGATCATCTTCTTTACCTTCTTCATGGCTTAGATTCATAAAAATAATGAGTCTTCATGTTTTTGATCTTCAAAATAATTGTTGTAGCTGTTAGTATATGATCAATGTCTACCCCTCATGACTCTATGCACATTTTGTAAGGCCCCCGTAGTGAGGAGAAGCCAAGCATGCATTACCCAATTGATGGGAATCCCAACTTGCATGTTGGATGAAGGTCATATTGGACCATGTAATGGATTGTAAGGAAAGGGAGTTACTAGGGTCCCCAATGGGGGGGTCCGGGGCAGCGGGGAGCAGCCCTGGGTGGGGGGTCCAAGGGGGCCAATGGGCCCCCTAGTGGGGGTCCGGGGGCAGCGCCCCCGACGCGACGATAAAGGGAATATTCCATAGAATATTCCTTGTCGGAGTCAGAAATCATTTATATTTGTTAGGTCGGTTCAATCGGTCTAAGCCGTGTATGATAATTACGCGGGCGATGGCCGCCCACACTCTACCGCCCATGTATAGCCGTCCACGGAAGGCCACCCATGATCCTATATATACATGACTTCTGCACTACCTAAGACATCAAGTTGAGCCAACATACCTCTACCTTGTATCTCCCTATCTAGAGTTGTCTAGATCCCCATTTAAGCTCTACCTTGAGAGCGCACGGGTGGACAACGCCATCATCTTTGTACTTGCTGTTAGTAGAAAATTGTTGAGATTCTCTTATATCTGTTATCTTCTCTACTATTGCTCTTGTGTTATATTGCGTAACTATTGTCTTACATGGTATCAGAGCCGTAAGGTTCGGATAGCTTGAGAAGTATCACTATTTTAGCCTACTAGTAGACTAGAATATCAATAAATTATTCGAGTGATTACATGATGGCTTCGTTGTCGATCACTGGTCTTGGTGCTTCAGCTAATGTTAATGTTGCACCTATTCGAATTCGTCCACCTGCATTCACTGAAGGGAAGCTGGATGGATCCAACTATACACTCTGGAAGTTCAAAATTTCTGCAATTTTGGACTCCTATGAATTGCTTGACACCGTCATGGGACCGATGGGATTGGATCCAGAGCCTATACCAGTTGAAGATCCAACTAATTCAAGATTGATGATTCAGCCAGATCCAGATCTTCTACGAGCTTGGAAGAGGTGGAATGCTCATGCATTATGTGCAATTGTCACTAGTGTAAGTGATTTTGTGCTTACCTTAGTTCAACATACTACTAAAGCACATGAGGCTTGGGGCATATTGGCTCGACAATATGAGACCAAGAACCACACTAGGATACAGAATTTAGAAAATCAATTGGCAAATGAAAAGCATTCTAATTCTGAAAAGGCTAAAGATTTTATCAAACGGATAAAACATCTTCAAGACCAATTGGCTGTAGTTGGTATTGTTATAACACCAGAAGAGCTGGGTCGAAGATGTGTACATGTTCTTCCAGCAAAGTATGATGGATAAGTAACATCCCTTAACACTCAGGTAAGACCAACTCCCCTCAGATTTGAAGAGTTTTGTGCTATGCTTTTAGAAGAAGAGATGCGGTTGAGGAATCGGCAAAGCACAAGTGATGCTGCTTTTTCAGCAAATGCAAAAGGTAAAGGCTCTTCTGATGTATCAAAGAAGAAGCCAAAGAAGAAAAAGTTCATATGAAGTTGCTTCTATTGTGAAAAGAAAGGCCATGCCATCAAGGATTGCAGAAAGAAGCAAGCTGATGAACGGAATGGGACTGTAAAATCATCATGGAAGAACAAAGAGTCTGCAAACAACACAGAGCTGGAACTTTGGGTAGCTATTGAAGAGGTATGTTCATCTGCTCAAGCTCGTGTTGATGAACCATGGATTTTAGATAGTGGAGCTTCTCGCCATATGACCAGTAAAAAGGATTGGTATAGTTCCCTAGTGCCTCTACGGGAATCCATCAATGAAGTGGTGGGAAATGACTCCAAGTGTCCAACCGAAGGAACTAGAACCATCTCTTTTATCACTTCTCCGCGAGTTGAGAAAAAGTTATCCGATGTTCTCTATGTACCTACACTTAAAATAAATTTGTTGTCAGTTTCTACAATAACAGATCGTGAACTCAAAGTTCAGTTCAATAAGAGTGGTGCAGAAATCATGGATTCATTAGGTAATGTTGTAGGTAAAGGCATAGGACGGGATAACTTGTATGAGTTAAGTGCTTTAACTGCTACAGAAGATAAAGATGTAAGGAGGTTATGGCACCAATGATTTGGGCATCTCAAATTTGCAGTCTTGAAGGAGATGCAAAGAACAGGGATGGTTGCTCATTTGCCTGCATTTTCAGAGTTGCAGGAACATTTTGAAGCTTGTATGATGGGCAAGCAACAACGAAAGGCATTTCCAAGAGAGACCAGCAATCGATCTTAAGCTCCTCTAGAGTTGGTACATGCTGATCTCTACGGTAAAATGTCTACACTTGCTTTAGGAGGATCTTTCTACTTTTTGCTGTTAGTCGACGATTATAGTAGAAAGATGTGGGTTTATTTCATTCGAGAGAAGGCTGATGCTTTTGAAAAATTTAAAATGTGGCATAAGTATGTGGAAAATGAATCAGGAAGGAAACTGAAGAAATTCACAACACATAGAGGAGGTGAATTCTTGTCAACAGAATTCAATAATTACTGTAAGGAGCATGGTGTGAAAAGGCAACTTAGCACAACTCATACACCTCAAAAAAATGGCATTGTTGAGCGCAGGAACAAGATAGTAGTTGAAATGGCTCGTTGTATGTTAAAGGCTCAAGACATGCCTGATTCATTCTGGGCAGAAGCAGTCAATACAGCAGTCTACATCCTCAATCGAAGCTACACAAAAGCACTGAAGGGGATGATTCCTCAAGAAGCATATTTTGGTAAAAAGCCTTCGGTTTTGCATTTCAAAATTTTTGGTTGTTTCTGTTATGCACATATTCCTCATTCAACAAGATCAAAGTTGGATTCAAAAAGCAAAAAGTGTGTCTTCCTAGTATATAGTGAAGAGTCTAAAGCATACAGGTTGTGGGATCCTGAGGCAAGGAAGATTTTTGTGAGCCGAGATGTGGTGTTCGATGAACGACCACACTTAGTAGAAGATAAAGGTAAATCTACTATCTCATCAAACGGAGAAATATCTCACCTTGTGCCTATCAAAAGACAGGTTAAAGTTGAGGAGGAGGAAACATCTGATGGAGAAATTTCCTCAATAAAAAGCCAACCAGTTGTAGCTGCACAACGTAAGCCACTACCAAAGTGGGCACAACAACTCTTTGATAATCACAATCCACATATAGATGTACCAGAATCATCATCGGATGGATTACGAAGATCAAAGAGAACATGGCTCTAATGGAAGATATCATGGGCTCAATAAAGGAACCTACCACCATTGAAGAAGCCCTTGATGATCCAGGTTGGAGAGCGGCAATGCAGTCGGAGTACGATAGTATACTCAAAAATGATACATGGGATCTAGTCGACTTGCCGCCAAAGAAGAAGGTAATAGGTACTAAATGGATTTGGAAAGCTAAGTATAAATCAGATGGAACATTAGAAAATTATAAGGCAAGATTAGTTGCACACGGTTTTTCATAGATCGAAGGATTTGATGTTCAGGAAACTTTTGCGCCAACAGCATGCATGACAACTATTCGGACGGTACTTGCAGTCACTACACAAAAGGCCTGGCCTATTTTCCAAATGGATGTCAAATCTCCATTTTTGAATGGTCACCTCAAGGAGGAGGTATATGTATCTCAATCACCAGGCTTTGAGGTGCCCAATTCAGAAAATAAAGTTTGCAGGTTGAAGAAAGCTTTGTATGGACTTAAGCAAGCTCCACGGGCTTGGTATCAACGAATAGATCATTTTTTAAAAAATATGGGTTTTGAAAGAAGTACTTCTGATGCTAAAGGAACTGATCAATCAAACTCGGATCAGCTTGGGAAGTGAGTTTGAAATGACAGACTTAGGTCTACTCCATTTTTGTCTGGGAATTGAAGTATGGCAAAGGAAGGATGGCATTTTCATCTCACAACAAAAATATGCCAAAGAGATTCTCAAGGCATTTGGAATGATGGACTGCAAGCCAACTAGCACACCTATGGAGGAAAATCATAAGCTATCTATGGATGATAACATGTCTGATGTAGATGCTAAGAAGTATAGGAAGCTCCTTGGAAGTCTTATTTTTCTGTGCAACACTAGACCAGACATTTGCTATGCTGTTGGAGTATTAAGCAGGTTTTCCATCAAACCTAAGGAGAGTCACTGGAATGTTGGAATGTGAATTCTAAGGTACATTGAAGGAACCTTGGATTTTGGTATTTTTTAAACCACAGGTGATACACTCCAAGGATATTGTGATTCACATTGGGCTGGAGATTGTGATTCTAGAAAATCAGTTTCTGGATATTGTTTCTCACTTGGTTCAGGAATATTTTCTTGGGTAAGTAGAAAGAAACCAACTCTCGCACTCTCCTCCATTGAAACAAAGTACAAAGCAGCTTGTTTTGCTTCTTGTGAGGCATTCTAGTTAAGGAGAATTCTTGCAGATCTAGGCTTTTTATCAAATATGGCAATTATACTCAAGTGTGATAATCAAAGTTGTATGGCTATTGCAAAAAACCCAGTATTTCATGCTCGCACCAAGCACATAGAAGTACAGTACCATTACATTCGTGAGCTAATTGAAGATGAAATTGTGGAGCTAGACTATTGCCCAACAGAGGCAAATTGTGCTGACATATTCACTAAAGCACTTGGAAGAGAGCAGCTCAACAAACATCTTCAACCGATGGGCATAGGACCGAAACCTACTTGATTTTTCATCGGCAAAAATTGAGGGGGGGTGTTAGTATATGATCAATGTCTACCCCTCATGATTGTATGCACATTTTGTAAGGCCCCCGTTATGAGGAGAAGCCAAGCATGCATTACGCAATCGATGGGAATCCCAACTTGCATGTTGGATGAAGGTCATATTGGACCATGTAATATATTGTAAGGAAAGGGAGTTACCAGGGTCCTCAATTGGGGGGTCCGGGGTAGCGGGGAGCAGCCCCGGTTGGGGGGTCCAAGGGGGCCAGCGGACCCCCTAGCTGGGGGGTCCTAGGGGGCCAGCGGACTCCTTGGTGGGGATCCTTGGGCAGCACCGCCAGCGCGACGATAAAGGGAATATTCCATAGAATATTCCTTGTCGGAGTTAGAAATCATTTATATTTGTTAGGTTGGTTCAACCGGTCTAAGCCGTGTATGATAATTATGCGGGCGGTGGCCGCCCACGCTCTACCGCCCATGTATACCCGTCCACGGAAGGCCACCCATGATCCTATATATACATGACTTCTGCACTACCTGAGCCATCAAGTTGAGCCAGCATACCTCTACCTTGTATCTCCCTATCTAGAGTTGTCTAGATCGCCATTTAAGCTCTACCTTGAGAGCCCACAGGTGGACAATGCCATCATCTTTGTACTTGCTGTTAGTAGAAAATTGTTGAGATTCTCTTATATCTCTTATCTTCTTTGCTACTGCTCCTGTGTTATATTGCGTATTGTCTTATAGTAGCCCCTTCTATTATGGACTCTATTGTTATTGTTGAACTTGTGTCCACCTCTACATTTATTGCTACCATATCCACATCTTCCATTTCCTTTTTTGGTCTTCCTAGTGAGGCATCAATTTTGAGTGGTGTGGTTTGTCTTATCTTAGATGACACAAGTTTGAACATTCTAACCTTTGTTTTTGTCATGCTTTGGTCCTTTCTTCTTCCCGTTTGACTTGCACTGCCCTGCAAAGCTGGCTTGGGAATTCTCCTCTTCATCTTCTTCCTTCTTCTAGCCTTTTAGCTTATTGTTCTTCTTATCTACATATAGAGAACTTATTGAATTACCATGATAGGAGCTACATTCCTTTATGTTATTCTTGGCCTCTTGATTGAAGAGTTGTCCAAGAAAGATTTTGAAGTCTAGAGTTTGAACATCCATGATGAGATCATAAGCTATGGTGAAAGAGTGCCATTGCTAGTAACCTCTAATCCCATTGAGAATTTGCCTCATGATGGCCTCTTCCTCAATCAGCTCTCCAATGGATGCCAATTGATTAGCAACCTCTTTGAAATTTGTAACAAAATCTTTGATGGTTTTTTTAGATTTCTTCTTAATCTCATTGAACTCGTTCCAAAAGATGGTTTCTCCTTGCCTTTGTGCTAGCAGAAAAGAAAGTCTCTAGGACATCCAAGTCCCTTGAGATGTCTTGCATCCTCTAATATATGGTAATAGAAAATCAAATAAAGTTTAGTATGTATGACCTTGCTTCAACATCCCTTGCACATCAAAGTTTGAGATTATCTATATCCTATTGCATAGGTCCTCCTTGAGATCTTGGAGTAGGCATAGCTTCATCACCTGCCACAATTCCATAAATACTTCTACCTTACAAAAAGGCCTCCATTCTCATTTTCTTAGCCACATAGTTGTGTGTATCGATCTTCTCAATCATTGAGGGAAAGCCATCTCCCATCTTGAAGTTGCTTCGATACCACTGAAAGAAGTTGGAGAAGCTTGGAGAGGCTTCGAAAGTTCAGTTGTCAATGGGTGAAGTTGGCCTAGCAAACCAGCCTAGTACCAACCCTAGCTCTTTGGATATGTAAAGTAGACCTTGTAAGATTGCGGTTGGTGAAATAAAACCCATTAGCTACTTTGGAACATCAACAAGAACAAGTAGATGCAAGATAACTTGCACCTTCATTATCTCACAAAAACCTTCTAAAGATGGATGGATGTTATCACTTCAAACAGTGAGAGAAGCTAGCAGAGCTACAATTGGAATTATTCCTCTTAAGGGGGTGCATACATATGGTTTTCTTGCTAAACTGCATAAAATCCCTAAATTATATCAACCAACCAAGGAGAAATAAACTTAACACTTATTGGATGTCATCCCAATTTTTCACAGATGTGGAGACAATGACCTTGAGACTATAAAACTCTGCTTTCTCCAAATAAAATGAGTTAAATGCCTTGCATGTTTTTACACAAATCTAAAACATTATACCTTTCCAATGATCTCTTACACAATTAATTTGGACGTTTGTAGAGAGTGCACCCACCTCTACAAGTTGGTTGCATCTAGGGAAGAAGGAGCAAAGAATTGAGGTGTCCCTAAGCAATGTTCAAAGAGTATATGGCTCTCTATTCAGAGTTTGAAAATCACGCAAAACTTGGTGAGCATACTCAAGGTGATTAGGAGTTCAAAATTGCTTCACTGTGTGGTGTCAAAATCAGAATCTAAGCTTGTTACGACCTCCGAACGAACTATTGCAGTGCTTGTGCACGCAATTTTGTCTTTTATGCCAAAGATATATACAGGTTTTGGTTCACCAATATAAGAACCTCAAAGTCTGCTACACATTTAGCAAAACTTTTCAAGGTAGTATATTCAACTTTTTGAGATACAATCATTTTTTTGTGTCAAGGTATTTTAGTCAATGGCCATGACTAAAAGTAGTGATCTATTATGTATGTGGGCTATTGATGATAAGTTGGATGGTACAAATTATCCATTATGGGCTTATATGATATGTCATGTATTGGTTCCAAAAGGACTGTGGAATATTGTGTAGGCTATTGAAAAACATCCTATTACACTTGCAAGTACAATTGCTAAAGCTGATGTAGATGGTGTTGAAGATGGTGAAATTCTTCAGATTCCTATTTATGAGCAACTTTGTTGGGATGGAAGAGGTTCTCAAGCACATGCATTGATAGCCTTGTCTATCAAATGTGCCATTATTCCCCACATTTTCTCTTGTAAAATAGCAAAGGATGCTTGAGATACATCAAACACTTTATACTAGGCAGGGAATGAGGCTTTTGTTACTTACCTCCAAAAAAAATTGGAGAGTGAGAACATAAATGAAGGAGATTCCATGGATAGGTTTTTGACAAAATCAACTATTTGAAGGAGCAATTGATTTTTGTTGATGAAGTCTTAGGTGGCAGTTCACTTGTGTAAACTGTTTTAAATGGTCTTCTAGATTCATATCATAGTTTTGCTTCTACTCTTTGATTGATGATGAAAGGCATTCCGAATACCTTAATGTTTGAGGAGTTAGAAACTGTTCTATTGTAGGAAGATCCATTTAGGTAGAATAGGTCCGTTATGTGTGTTGTAGATCAAGCTTTCTTGGTTAGTCAAAAGGGTAGAGGTAAACGGATCTCATCTACTAGTAAGCAAAAATCTGCTAATTTTGCACAATCAAAGGAAAGAATACACTTCTTCATGCAAGTCACCATTCAAAAATGCTGTTTTAATGTCCAACTGATGTACATTCCAACCATGATGAGCTGCAAGTGCACATATGCTCCCAACAGTAGTCATACAGCATGTAGGTTAAGTTCTCATCAAAATCAATGCCTCTTTCTTGTGCATAACCCTTTGCAACAAGCCTAGCCTTATACCTGTCAACTGTACCATCTGGTTTATGCTTCAACTTGTATACCCACTTAGTGCTAATGACCTTCTTGCCAAGAGGTAAGTCACATAAAGACCAAGTACCATTCTTCATTATAGCATCATATTCAGATTGCATAGCAGCCATCTAATTTTTTGAATTTTGTGCTTCATCAAATGAAACAGGCTCATTCTCATCCCAGAGACTAGATGCAGCCATAACATAGCAATCTGATGCAAAAGAGGCACTATGAGAGCCTGAACGAGTACGATGTCACAAAGCTGCATCTAATTTGCTGTCACGCAAGGTCTGCACCATCCATTTTGGCATAGTTCTTGCCTGCTCAATATCAGCTCTCTCATCAATAAGTGCATCATGTACATCTGCATCAGAAATGGAATTATCTGCATCATCACATGAAACCTGCAAAGGCTCAGAAGTTGCCTCATTAGGACCAACACTAGACTATCCACCTTTAAAAAGAGGCAACAAAGTATCATACATGTCTTTGGAGCTAACAAATGTCTCCTTAGAACATGAAAGCAATGGCTGAATAGCATCTTCCACAAAAACATCACGACTAACTAGAATGTGCTTAGTCTGTGGATGATACAGACGATAGCCTTTACTTTGAGAACTGTACCCAACAAAAATACATTTTAGTGATTTATCATCCAATTTTCTGCGATGTTGTTCAAGCATTAATGCTTATGCCAAACAACCAAAAGCACACAAATGAGCAATAGATGGCTTGCGGTCATGCCAAGCCTCATATGGAGTGATATACCATAGCACTTTAGTGGGACACCTGTTGAGTACATATGCTGCACACATGACATCCTCAAGCTAGAAAGTATGTGGTAAAGCCTGAATCTTGACCATACACCTCGCCATCTCCATAAGTGACCTATTCTTTTGTTCAGCAACTCCATTCTATTGAGGTGTATATAGCACTCTACACTGGTGTTTTATCCCATGTTCAGCCAGAAATGCATTAAAATCAGAAGGCATACATTCCCCCCCTCGATTAGAACAGAGGGTGCCCATTTTACACGCTGATAGATTTTCAACCAAAACCAAAATCTGTTTGAAGCACATGAACACTTCGGACTTTGCCTTCAATGGATATACCCATTCATGCCTCGAAAAATCATCGATGAAAGTCATGAAGTAAAGATAATTCCCAAAAGAAGGTGTTTGCATAGGACCATAGACATCACTATGTACAAGCTACAGTTTCTGAGTAGCCCGAACTGAACCATCTTTTGGAAGGGATGAACGCTGCATTTTGCCCAAAATACAGCCTTCACAAACATGTTTTCCAGGTGTCTCAAGTTTGGGCAAAGAGGACACCATTTCAGATTTCTGCAGGCATAGCAAACTAGCAAAATTCAGATGGCCAAAGCGTGCATGCCAAAGCTTTGCATCTGACATAGCCTGAGAATCATTTACTCCATATGCCAAATCATTTACAGATATTTCATAATCTATGAGCTTATACAGCCCACGACATAAGATGCCAGAAGTAATAATTGATGGAGAGTGTTAATCTCCAAAAGAATAACCTACTCTTGCGATTAGAGCACCTCTATACCAAGAGTAAGTCAAAACTTCATAATACAAAAATTCTGCTGCACGGTTTCTTTAAATTAATCTTCACAAGTTACTTTTGTCTAAAACTGTCATTCTGAACAGTCGACTTTACACCTGTAACTTCTAAGACTTGGTTCTCCTTGAATAGAATCCGTTTAAGCAAATGCTTCTGGTTACGAGTAGCTTATCTTCTAACTTAAAGATTAAGCCCTCACTCATGCAGAACTTTAAAGTATGCACTGAGAAATGATCAAAACATTGATCACCGAAAATGCGCCTGTTTCAGTAAACTTTGAACACTCAACACATATGAATGTTCCTACTGACAATTCTCGTTTTCTGTTTACAATTAAACTCTGAAACTTAAGCTATAGATTGATTAACTATAGACTTAGATATCCTCAAAAGGATTTCATAAATCATCTATCACAGATGAAAACACACAGAAATTTCGGCGCAGTATTTTTCGATTACTCAGACAGTTACAGTTGAGTGATGAGAGGAAACTCAACTAACTTTTCATATGTCTAATGACATCTAACTTCTCATTCTCTCTTATTCTATGTCTCTCTTCTCTTGCCTATATGCCTCTCATTCTTCCCATCTCTCTCTCATATTATGCACCTCGACATTTTCAGGTATTTATAGATAAATTTGTACAAGCTTATAACACTGACTATACTACTGTACATGTGTACAATTTTTCCGGTTTTCTTCCATGCTCCAAAATTTGTTCTTTTCTTTCTCCTTTCATCTTTCAACTCTTCATGAACTGAAAACTGTAAAAGTGATCATTTCCGGTAACATTCCGGTGACTTTACTGTGACATTCCGGTACTGTTCCGGTGCCCTTCCGGTGACCTTTTTAAAGAAATTTTTGCTGAAGTTTCTGCGGACTTAAAGACCTTCAATTGTTGATTGTCTTGCACCAACAGCTCCCCCTCAATCATCAATTGAGGTTTTCTCTGTCTTCTTTATTCCTGCCATATCTTTAAACCTTTGTAACTTAGGTCCATCCAAACTTTTTGTAAGCATATCAGCTATCTGATCTTTCGTTGAAGTATGGATTACTTCAATCTCTTTATCCATCACCTTCTCTCTTAGAAAGTGATACTAAATCTCAATATGTTTAGTCCTGGCATGAAAAACAGGATTAGCAGCTAAATATAATGAACTCATATTATCTCCAAATATAATTGGAGTCCTCTGTATAGTGTCAAAATTCTTCATTAAAGTCTTTAGCCAAATCACTTCCTTTGCGGCTTCAACCATGCCTTTGTACTCAGCTTCGGTAGAAGATAAAGCAACTGTATGTTGCTTCTTGGAACACCATGAGATTAGCTTATCTCCCACATAACACATGTATCCATAGGTTGACCTTCTGTCATCTGGATTACCTGCCCAATCTGCATCACTGTATATTTTGATATTTGTATCTGATGTAAAACCATAATACAAACCTTCTTTGAGTGTACCCTTAATGTACCTCAACACCCTTTGTCCTGCAATCCAATGTTCTTTTCTTGGACAGTGCATGAATTGAGACAGTACTCCTACTGCATATGATAAATCAGGTCTGGTTAAAGTAGCATAGATAAGACTACCAACCAAACTCTGATATTGTCTCACATCCTTGAATTCTTCACCTCCAAACTTACTGAGTTTGTGATTCACCTCCATTGGAGTAGGTGCTATCCGGCAATCATTCATTTTAAACTTGATTAACAAGTTCTTCAAATATCTTTCTTGGGTCACGAATACTCCATGCTGAGTATATGTGATCTCCATACCCAAGAAGTAAGACAAGTCTCCCAAGTCACTTATCTTGAACTCCTTTTCCATTTGCTTCTTGAGTCTTTGTATACCTGACTCATCTGTTCCTGTAAGGATTATATCATCAACATATATGCACATGTATATGAAACCATTATCACTTGCTTTTATAAGCAGACTACTATCTGCTTCAGACACCTGAAAACCAAGTTCTTTCAAGAACTTTACAAGTCTATAATTCCACGCTCTTGGCGCTTGCTTCAAGCCATACAAAGCTCTCTTGAGCTTGCACACATAATCTGGATACCTTTTATCTCTGAACCCTTGAGGTTGCTCCATGAACACATCATCTGAAATATATCCATTTAGAAAAGCATTTTTCACATCTAACTGACATAACTTCCAACCTTTGCTCGCAGCAACAGCTATGAGCGTTCTGATAGTTGTCATCTTTGCCACTGGACTATAAGTCTCATCATAATCAACTCCATAAGTCTGAGCAAACCCTTTGACAACAAGTCTAGCTTTGTATCTAGACACACTTCCATCTGCAAATCTTTTGGTCTTGTAGACCCACTTACATCCAATAATCTTCTGGCTATTTGTTTTAGGAACTAAATCCCATGTTTGATTTTCCACCAATGCATCATGTTCTTCTTGCATAGCTTTCTCCCATTTTTCCTTACCTTTTGCCTCTTCATATGTAGAAGGGTCTTCATCTGCTTTCATTATGTAAGCATAATCTTTCGTAGCCAAAAATGAAGTATCATAACTGTACCTTGTAGGTTGCCATCTATTTCTTGATGACCTTCTGAGTTCTCCAGTCCTTGAGGTTTCTGGTTCTTCATACTCAGGATCAAATCTTGGCCTTTCTTCAACTTCTTCCTGCACTTCATAATTTTCTTCTTCATCAATTATTTGAACCTTTGATTTACCTTTCTTTTGACTCACTTCTTCTTCATCACCTGTATTGTTATTAACTGTTCCTGCATACCAAGAACTTTGCTCATCAAACGTAACATCTTTCAAAACCAGAAAATGTTTTGTGGATGGATTCCACAACCTGTATCCCATCTGTCTGTCATCATAAGCAATGAAAACATATTTTTCAGCTTTAGGTTCCAACTTATGTCTTAATTGTGATGGCACATATGCATATGCCACACATCCAAATACTCTGCAATGATCCAGAGTAGGTCTGTTACCCCACCAAGCTTCATATGGTGTCATACCCTGCAGGGCTTTACATGGTAACCTATTGACCAAATAAGTAGCTGTATTTACAGCTTCAGCCCACAAATAATTAGGGCAATTTTTCTCATTCATCATGGACCTTGCAAACTCAACAAGAGTCCTATTCCTCCTTTCTGCTACACCATTTTGTTGAGGAGAATACCTGCAAGTAACTTCTCTTTTTATACCTGCATTCCATAAGTAGTCACTGAATTCGTTGGAGAAATACTCTCCCCCTCCATCTGATCTTAGTCTCTTCAGTCTATGACCTGTAGTTCTTTCTGCATACGCATGATAATGTTTGAATGTATTGAATACTTCTGACTTATCTTTGATCACATAGATAGTGATCCACCTAGTAGCATCATCAACATAAATCACATAATATCTTGATCCATTTATACTGAAATCCTTTGATGGTCCCCACACGTCTGTGTGTACCAACTCAAGCTTCTCTGAATGCATAAAACCATGCTTGGAATAAGAATTCTTATGAGCTTTACCAAATTGACATGCCTCACATTTGTATGTCATATGTTGACCTGCAACATTAGGCAATCCAAGCACTGAACCATTGTTAATCATATCTTTAATACCTCTTTCATTGAAATGTCCAAGCCTTTTGTGCCACAGATCTAACTCAGAAATTTTCTGTCCTTCATATGTAAACATGGCCTGACCAATGTTACCTTGAATCTTCAGTGTAAACAGTCTTCCTTCTTTTTTTCCTGAAACAATCTGTTTATACCCCTGACTGGGATCTTCCATGTATACTCCTTCATTAGTGAATCTTACTTCATATCCCTTTTCAACAATTTGTCCTACACTTATCAAATTCTTAGGAATTGTAGGAACATACAGAACCTTACCCAATAAGGTACTGCCGTCTTTGGCTTTCACTGATCCAATCGACTTCACTTTATGCTTTGTGTTGTCACCTGTTTGAACAACATGATTAGAAACTTTATTCTCCAAATCAGTCATCAATGATATGTTTCCACTCAGGTGATTGCTACATCCTGAGTCAATGTAGAAGACTCTTTGATCTTCACTCTGACTTTCACAAGTAGCATTCAATATCAATGTTGAATCTTCCTTCTGTTCTGAAGCGTAATTGTAGTAGGTATTGTTATATTGTTTACTTTGGAATCCTCTACCTGCATTTCTTCCAAAGTAACTCCTACCACCTCTGCATCTGAAATTTCCTCTTTGATTTCTGCCACCTCTTCCTCTTGCATTGTAACTTTGACTATATCCATTATTACTTGAGTATTGTGCCAACAATCATTAGCTAAATGATTTGTCTTACCACAAATCCAGCAAGCTTTGCCTCCATCTTTGTTGTTTCTGCCTCTTCCTCTACCTTTGCCACCTCCTCTTCCTCTTAGGAAGTTGGCTTGGCTAGTTGTTCCTTCATCTTCATTTGCTTGTTGTTTTCCTTTGCTATTCTTCTTTTTATCTTTTGAGTACATTGCATGACCTGCACTCTTGTCACTATCTCCTTTAACATCATTCTCAAATGTTAGCATATGACCTAGCAACTGATTTAAATCTGGAGTAAAATGATCAAGTGATAACTCTGTAGACAAAATAAACGGCTTCCATTTGTCATCACCTCTTAAGCCTGTAAGAATTTGCCTTACCAATTTATCCTCCTCAATGTCTTCATCAACAGCACCTAATGCATCTGCAATGTCTTTCATTCTTGTCACATAGTCTGAAATGGACTGAGAAGCCTTCTTCTTGAAGGTTGTAAACTCTGCCCATAAGGATGCCTTTCTTGACTTAGTAGTATTCTGGAAATGCTCCTCCAATGCATTCCAAATGTCAGTTGCACTTTCAAGACCTCGAATATGAGGTAACAAGTAATCATTTACTGCCATATAGATAATGCTTCTAGCTTGCGCATCTTTCTTCATCCAGTTTTTCAAATTTGCTAACTCTTCCCTAGTCGGAACACTAGGATCTCTGAACTGTGGCTTTTCTTCTTCTCCTGTGATATAAGCTATCAATTCTTTGCTCATAAGATGAGCTTCCATCCTCATTGACCACGAAGGATAGTTTTCCCTATCCAGTTTCTCTATCTGCAGAGAATCTCCCATCTTGTGTCTTCCTGTGTATTGAAAACTTCAATCTTTATGAATAATATATGTACCTTTGCTTCAACTTAGACTCTGTTTGTCTTTCTTGATATCGTATGATCTCTTCCTCAGGTTTTGCCTTCAAGCTTTCACCTTTTAGTTCTTCGGTTGTTGAATTCTTTGTAACCGCAGCAATCGGGAACCTCCTTTCTTTGATTTTGATGTCTCCTGCTCTGATACCACTGATGGAGAGTGTTAATCTCCAAAAGAATAACCTACTCTTGCGATTAGAGCACCTCTATACCAAGAGTAAGTCAAAACTTCATAATACAAAAATTCTGCTGCACGGTTTCTTTAAATTAATCTTCACAAGTTACTTTTGTCTAAAACTGTCATTCTGAACAGTCGACTTTACACCTGTAACTTCTAAGACTTGGTTCTCCTTGAATAGAACCCGTTTAAGCAAATGCTTCTGGTTACGAGTAGCTTATCTTCTAACTTAAAGATTAAGCCCTCACTCATGCAGAACTTTAAAGTATGCACTGAGAAATGATCAAAACATTGATCACCGAAAATGCGCCTGTTTCAGTAAACTTTGAACACTCAACACATATGAATGTTCCTACTGACAATTCTCATTTTTTGTTTACAATTAAACTCTGAAACTTAAGCTATAGATTGATTAACTATAGACTTAGATATCCTCAAAAGGATTTCATAAATCATCTATCACAGATGAAAACACACAGAAATTTCGGCGCAGTATTTTTCGATTACTCAGACAGTTACAGTTGAGTGATGAGAGGAAACTCAACTAACTTTTCATATGTCTAATGACATCTAACTTCTCATTCTCTCTTATTCTATGTCTCTCTTCTCTTGCCTATATGCCTCTCATTCTTCCCATCTCTCTCTCATATTATGCACCTCGACATTTTCAGGTATTTATAGATAAATTTGTACAAGCTTATAACACTGACTATACTACTGTACATGTGTACAATTTTTCCGGTTTTCTTCCACGCTCCAAAATTTGTTATTTTCTTTCTCCTTTCATCTTTCAACTCTTCATGAACTGAAAACTGTAAAAGTGATCATTTCCGGTAACATTCCGGTGACTTTACTGTGACATTCCGGTACTGTTCCGGTGCCCTTCCGGTGACCTTTTTAAAGAAATTTTTGCTGAAGTTTCTGCGGACTTAAAGACCTTCAATTGTTGATTGTCTTGCACCAACAATAATCACATCGTCATTTGATAGATCATGAACTGTACACCTCTCATCAACAAATTTCACAACCAAACCAATGTTGGCTAATACAGAAACTGGTAACAAGTTCTTCTTGATCCTTGGCATAAATAAAGCATCTGAAAAACTGAAAGAACTACCATCAGTAGTAGTCAAAATGATCTTACCAACTCCCATAACAAGATAAGAGGAGTTGTTGGCGCATGTAACAGTATTCCCTGTAGGGGTAGGCTCGAGTGAAGAGAAGAAATTGCGCTGCGAGGTAATATGTTTGGTCACCCCATTATCAAAATACCAAACATCTGAGTCTACTACAGACATGCACTGCTCATGAGAAGATGGTTCAAAACTGCAAACAGTAGTAAACACCCATTCTTCTTCCTGCACAAGATTAGCAGACTCTGTTTTTGATGTAGATGCCTCTGCAACAACCATTCCAACCTCTTTCTTCTTTGCCTCTTTAACAACCAGTTTTGGACAGTTCTTTATGATATGATCATTCCTTTTGCACTACTTACAAAACCATTTCTGCTTTTTTGATTTCTTCTCATCTTTATCTTCCTTCTTTGAATATGCAGAATTAGCAGATTTCTGCTTACTAGTTGAAGAGCTCCATTTTCCTTTGCCCTTCTGACTATCCAGGAAAGCTTGATCTACAACTCGCATAATGGACCTGTTCTGCCTAGACTAATCTTCCTGCAACAGAAGAGAGACTAACTCCTCAAATGATAAGGCATTTGGATTGCCTTTCATCATCAACCAAAGAGTAGAAGCAAAACTCTGATATGAATCAGGAAGACCATTCAGAACGATCTGCACAGGTGAGCTATCTCGTATAACGTCATCAATAGAAATCAACTGTTCCTTCAAGTCTTTGATCTTCATTAGGAAACTCTCCATAGAATCACCTTCATTCATGTGCTCACTCTCCAACTGTTTTCGAAGGTAAGCAACACGAGCCTCATTCCTAGCTTGGTACAATGTGGTAAGTGTATCCCAAGCATCCTTAGTTGAGCGAATGTGAGGAATAATGGCACGTTTGATAGACAAAGCTATCAATGCATGTGCCTGGGCATCTCTGCCATCCCAACGAATATGCTCTATAGTAGGTGTAGCAAAAACCGTAGCACGAACAGGAATATGTAGAATATCATCATCTTCGACACCTTCTGCATTAGCTTCAGTACCTCAAGTTGTAACAGTTGCAGGTGTGATAGGACGTTTCTCGACACCCTGCACAATGTTCCATAGTCCCTTTGCAACCAATAAATGTCGCATCATATAAGCCCATAACAGGTAGTTGGTACCATCCAACTTATCCTCAATAGCCAAGATACGGAATACATCACTGCTTTCAGCCGTGGCCGATGACTAAAATGCCTTGATATAGAAAAATGAATGTATCTCAAAAAGTTCAACAGAACTGCCCAGACGAATTCCGCTACAACTGTAGCAGACTTCGAGATGCTTACACTAGCAAACAGGAACTGGTATATACCTTTGGCACAAAAAGATGAAAAATCCTGCACAAGTGCTGCGAACGTGCATTCGAAGGCCAAAACAAGCTCAAATCGCGATTTCGGCACCACAGAGCGAAGCAGTTTTGATCTCGAAAACACGCTGAGTATGCTCATCAAAATTCGTGTGATTCTAAGACTACAAAAGGAGGAGTGTTGACGGTGGCCTAGATGAAGCGACGACGTGCTCTGATACCAACTGTTGGAGTTAGACGTCTGTGGAAGCACACGAACAACACAAGGAAGAAGAAAAAGCTTGGAGCACAACACACAATACTCAATGTATTACTAGCGAATGTACAAAGATAAGTAGCCCATTAGGGCAATAGGCATATACCGGAGGAAAAAAACCTCCTAAAGAGGGAAAAAGTACCCCGGCGGTCCTAGAGTGTTCACACACAAATATATCAACATGATGCACCTGGTAAACATGTCTGTGAAGCCTATAATTTAGGCAAAATGCAGTGTTCCTCATTCCCAAAAGATGGTTCCGTTTGAGCTACTAAAAAATTGCAGCTTGTTCATAGTGATGTCTGTGGTTCTAGGCATGCCTTTACCTTTACCTTGTGAATTTCATTGATGATTTCTCTAGGCATGCATGGGTTTATCCAATAAAATCAAAGTTTGAAGTGTTCAAGTGCTTCAAATAATTTTTGGTTTTGGCAAAAAATCTGTCAACATGTAAAATGGACATCTTCAATTTTGATCGAGGGGGCTATATATATGTTCTGATTTTAATGCATTTCTGGTTGAACATGGGATAAAACATCATTGTACAATGTTGAATACACCTCAAAAAGAGTAGTTCACTCATGGAGATGGCAAGGTGTATGGTCAACAATTAGGCTTTACCACATAGTTTGTGGCTTGAGGCTATTGTGTGTGCAGCATATGTACTTAATAGGTTTTTCACCAAATGCAGTCTATCAGTCCATATGAGCCTTGGCATGGTTGCAAATCATCTGTTGCTCATCTGCATGTCTTTGGTTGTCTGGCATATGCATTGGTGCTTGAACAATAAGGTAGGAAATTAGATGATAAAGTAGTGAAATGTATTTTTGTTGGGTACAGTTATGCGTTGCTATAGAGGCTGACCAGTCCACTGACATGCATCGCATTGTTTAACGTATTTATACACCTCTTGCTGCCTTGTAGGCCACCACAAGCCACTTTGAAAAATTTTCCAATGAGTTAAATTGGCTGAAAAATGCCCGCCAGAGGAAATAGTAGGTGCTATATTAATCATAGAGGGTACTTCATGAGGAGGTATATAGCTGAGTAGAGTGCTAGAATGATCCACATAGTATTATTCACCAACAATGCTCCAAAAACTCTGGCTATAAATGGCTAGTTTACGACAGACCATGTTAGACACCGTACGCGATGGACAACCAGTAGTCAAAAAAATCATGAGTGTATCATAGTAAGAATCTATAGTAGGTAAGGCTATTTTGGGCACATTTGAGCACAAGTTGAATAGATAGCATGAGATGAGTCATCTAATCCCTTTGGGGGCTCACCGAAATCGAGTCTCGATAGAAAATCAGCAATGGCATGCGTCGAGCCCGGACTATGCTCTACATCATAGTCAAATTCCTAAAGTAATAACATGCAGCGTGCAAGTCTTCCACCCAAATACTGTTGCCACATGAGGTAAACTAAAACCGCATGGTCTACATGAAAGTTGAATCTTCGACCTAGTAAATAGTGTCTGAACTTCTTTATGGAGTATATTATTCCTAAACATTCTCGTTCGGTTACATAATAGTTATGTTTGACAGAGCTAAGACGTCTACTCCCATAATAGATCAGTCTACACTATTTATCCTATTGTTGCATGAGGAATGGTCAAATGCTCTAGCCATCGGAGATGGCAGCCGCGCCAACAAATCTGCCCCACGAGGCACATAACTTCCTTGAATGTTGTGCAACGTGATGCATCTAAAATTACCTGGAATTTATCAAGATCCACCTGTACTCCTTGTTTGAACATAATGTGCCCCTATAATTTGCCACATGCCATTGAAAAAATAGACTTATTCGGATTTAAGTAGAGACGGTATTCTCTACACTTCAAAAAACAACACTAAAGATGCTGTAAATGTGCTACATCATCGTCAAAAAATGAGAAATCATCCAAGTATACATGCATAAAACTCGTGATGTAAGGTGCAAATATCTATTGCATGTAGCATTGGAACATGCTGGGTGCATTTTGTAAGCCAAACCACATAACAATGCATGCGTAGACTCCCCAGTAAGTAATAAAAGTAGTTTAAGGGATATCTGCCTCAGCCATTCGAACCTCATTGTACCCATTGTAGCCATGCAAAAAGGAGTACATCTCACACCTTGCTACATCATCTAGCATACTATCAAGGAAAGGCAAGGAAAAAGGGTTTGGCACCGTAGCGGCATTCAACTTGCGGTAATCAACACAAATGCATAACTATCCATTCTTTTTTAGGGATGATTACTATAGGCAAAATCTGTTGGAGCAAATGCCATGCCTTCACACTTGGCTAGGCATTGCAAGTACTAACTGCAAACAATGGAAGGATCATATGAACCATTGCTTATGAACTTTTATCATGAACCATTGTAAAAGTCTTTTTTGACTTGAGAGAATATTGTAAGTCCACATATCTCCTAGAGTTTGCAGATCTAAAAGCTACAAATCTTGGTTGTTAAAGTCCCTTGTAACTTAGAGGAGTACTTTTAGGTAAAGCATCCATTTGAATTTCAAAATTCAAACTCGGAAAAGTCATTATAAAAGAAGGTTGTAAACTCGTGCCCATTAGAGCCCCCATTATTGAGCTTATTGCTGATCATTTGTATATGTTAAGTGGCTTACACCATAGCCTACTCTTAGAACTATCATTGGACATCATATGCATGCCAATGATCATGTACAACATTGTTCTATAATATATTATATCATTGATCATCTCCATTCATCTCTCTGCTATGTATACTTAAAACAATGAGCTGTTGATGCTCACATCACAGTGACTTGTTATGCATCTTCAATGATCTATAGATTGTTCGAACAAACACAAAGTCTACTATAAGCTATCAAAGTTTTAAGAAGTTTCATTCAGCCAATTGGGAGAAAATCATTTCGACGTGGTCATTGGTCATTCTCTACAGAGTTCCTAAAATGTCGGGGGTAAGCTTCTACTTGCTAAAGACATTGCTCAATGTGTAGTTTATCATTCTAAGTGATTCCACTTGGAAGCATAAGATCTGTAAGCTAATTAAATGCCCTGAGAAGGAAGTTTTCTATTTGCTACTGTATTCTGAGTATTGAGCAGAACATCCAGCAAGTGTCAAGACCAAAATAACAATTTTTTGGTCACAAACTAGTTGCAAATGTACCTCTTTTGATCTAATTGTTTGAAGCATCATCTCCAAAGTACATAGGCACTTATTTAGTGTCATTGGAAAGCTAAAGGGGCCTACAACACAACTCTGAAGTAAAATAGGGCACGTACAAAGCAAGGATTAGCAGTACGAACTCATTTCTTGGGGTGTCCATCCATCTTTCCCAACAGAGTGAAATCCACTCTACATGCTCCACGGGAACGATAAATCCAACCTTCAATAGATTTTTTTAATTCCTCTTTCACCTGCTAAGTTACAAGTAACTAATTGATCTTTCGACACAAAAAACTATGGGGGAGAGAGAAGTCTTCCGAGGATTGAAACAATTATCTCATATCTCTAGAGCCTAAGAAATTCTTAGTTTCCTTAGCAACATCATCTGTGAGTGGCTACATCATACAAGTCGTCGAAGACCATTTTTCAAGCACTTATTGTAGATCGATTGTTCTCGAAGACAACAAATCTTGATTAGTAGTTAAAAATGCTTCCTCCTCATCATTGGACAGTCCCTATAGCATGTGCACTAGTTTTGTGACATAAGGCCACATGTTAAGCTCAGAAGGCTTCATATCATCAAGGGGAACCACGTATTTTTTATGGTTACACTTAAAAATAAGTTCTTAGGAGAACCAATCTTGTAATACTCTAGCTTGTTTTAGCCAAGGTCTTCCGAATAATAAATTATAATCCAAATTGGATTCCGGCAAGTCCATTACTATGAAGTTCATTTTAAATAATGCTCCCTGTAGGGTAATATGAATATCCCATACTAACCCCACTAGATAGACTCACGACTGATCGGCTATATGCACAAAAAAGTTAATAGGTTTGATATGGGTCCATCCCAACTTTTTACAGATTGCCACCATAGCAATATTCACTCTTAATCTGCCATTAGTTAATACTTGAGAAATCTTATGATTTTTGAACCATAGTGTGATTGAAGGGACAATGTGGTCTACCATAGGGTCAACTTCCGTACTAATTGTAGCTATTGTCGGAGTACGCATTGGATTGGGATCAATATGGTGTTGAAATTGCTATCGTATTCCTAGCCCAACTAATGTTAAGAGTTGTTTCAATGGGATGGTTATCGAAGCTTTGGATAAAATGTCCCAAGTTCAACTTGGACTGGCCAATTCGGCTACTATTTCCAGTGGGATCACAGATCAAACTTCAACTGGATCCGATGTGTATTTATCTTCTTGACCCTCTTTCTGTCGAGTAACTAGTATAGGATAGGGAAAAAATTGGTGGTTCTTCTTTGGGCATCTTGATGCCTTGGCAAATGTGTGCTTCTACCCTCTTACTCCTTGTTCAATGAATTTGCTACTGGATGGAGTGTCTTACCAAAACGCGTCTAAACTGCTGCTGCCTACATGTCTACTAGTGAAATGTGAACCATGTTTTCCATCGGGATTTGTTGCTCTTTTTTCCATTTATCATACTCTTGGGCGTCCTTACAATGCGTTTGGATGTGTCCCACTTCCCCACAAAATTGGTAGCATGGTGGAGGTAAACTCATGCTACTACCCACTTGGTCCTCTTTCCACCAAGTCGGTTAAAATTTCTTGTGCATCTTCCTTTGTAATTGGTATAATTAGCATAATGTGTATTTCTCAAGTGCAATATTACATAAAAAGCCACTGGTTCCTCCTGTTCTTGCAAAACAAGATTCACCCTTAACCGATTCTGCTTCTTTGTGTTATAGGGATAAGTCTCTGTTGCATGACTTGTGTTATCATAGATGGCACAATGAATCTGATTAAGGGAACAATTATTCGCAATGTGTATAGGGTTTTTACATTTGGTGCAGTAGACCTGTTTTAATCTCATGTTTACTTTTACCAACATTTTATCACTCCAGGTCTTTTGTGAATCCACCCACTTTGTGTTTTAATTGGAGTGCCATGAGGAGTACTACATAGAGGGTCACTCCACCCACACAATGAATAATCATAAACTATTTTAGTTGGGGGTTCAATTCATTAATGAAACATTCAGAATCATCTAGTAAATTTGCATGAGTGGATGGCAACTATCATAAGTGGGTGTGGAACAAGGCTGCATATTTTTGTACACTCTGATGTGGTTTTTGCCTATTATTTTGTAAATATTCAAAAATCATTGTAGCATTTTAGTATAATCTAAAGTGCTGTATAAAAGTGTTCTTCACGTCATCATACAGCCTAAAATGGTTAATATCATACTTCTTCAGCCATCGAGCTGACTACATAGCTAATCTCAAAAGTATATATGAGGGTCTCTAGTGACTACCCTACGATTGTTGTTGTTGTTGTTGTTATTCTTGTTGCTACTGTTGTTGATTGTTCTAGTAATCTTCCATATCGTCCGGATTAAGATCTTCTAGTTGTTCAGAATCTCTCTTTGAATCTTGCACCTCAAAGGAGTCTACAGGTTGACCTATTACACAGCTATCTACTGACCCCTCCGGTGGTAGTGATTTAGTGATATTCCCTAATTCTATTGATTTTCTATTGAGGATCAAACTTTCTAGGAATGTACAAATTTAAAAAAATGTGTAGGATCCCACTCTCTTGACAAGTAATCATTGACTGAGATCCTCGTGTTTCTCCCAAAGTTAAAGGATTCATCTTGTACCAGTTGCTCAACAGGAGTTCTTGGTTCAGGATTAAAACTCGTAGTTTTCCCCAGAGTCCTAACAAATCTACTACTTTCCTCACTAATTCATCCAGTCACTTCAGTATCTATTGAAACCGTATCAAACTTGGTAGTTCTACCAAACACTGAGCCACTACCATCGCATACCAAACCTAATTTGGAACAGCTAGCAGATTGTCACTAAGTTCAGTACCGAGGCCATTCATGGAACTGTCACCGAATTGTACTAGGCTCAATTTCGGTATGTTTTGTAACTTAGAAATAATAAAGTGTTGTGGCACGACCCCATTGGTTTTTGTTACACCTTCTCCCTCAGATGTTGAGCATTCGTTATTACCACGTGGTGGTGTCCCGAATGCACTATTTATTTTCCAAGGGTCTTTATCGTTCTCATGTTTTGGGTAACTTTTTTTGGAGTACATTACATACATGTATTACGAGATCTTTAGTACCAAGTATATCCTAGGCTTCTGACAGGTATTATATTCCAAGCCCCATGGCTGGTGCCAATGTTAAATCTTTCTCTTTCCCTCTGCCCTACTCTTACTGTATTCGATGGGAATAACAATGATAGAGGTGACTTCTGGGTACTTGAGCTGGACAGGGGTCTGTGTGAGTAGAGGCCCTTTTATAATTTTTCCCACTACATAGTTAAATATCCATTGTCACTGTCAATACTAATACCAAATAATCTATATGATTAATACTCAGAGTTCCAACAATCCAATGTTCAAACACAATCGTCAGACTAATACACCACTCAACAAGTGATTTTCGCAAAACAATTACTTGCAATAAATACTATCAAATTCACTGATGTTAAACAATACACCACTAATGCTCAATACTTTATCAAGGCAAGAATTCACTATGTACTTGACCACCTTCAAATAGCATCTTTAGTAATTAGTCACTGCTATCAAATAAAGGTACTTATTTGTACACAATTACACCAGAAAGAACTTCTGCAGATACACAGAATTACATAACTGCAAAGTCACTTCACCATAGGAAGTCCGATGAGGCTCTTTTGTGCTCCTTCTTTCAGTGCCAAGCAACACGAATACATCCTCGTTTATATTACTGAGATACTGGTTACATTGCTTTGCCCATTATGGTGTTTCAACTAAGTATGTACAAAACAAAGGCTAAACATTACATAACTTCATCTGGTTGCCTAACAATAGCCAAAGAGTTGTTAGTGCATTTGATAGTATTCCATATAGGGGCATGCTCAAGTGAAGTGAACAAAATGCACTGCTAGTTAATAGGTCTAGTTGTCTCACTAAAAAGGTACTAGACATCTGAGTCTATTATGGACATACATTGCTCGTGACAAAATGGGTCATAGGTCTAGACAATACATTTTGCACAAGATTAGCAGACTCTATTTTAGGTGAAGAGGTCTCTCCAATAACCATTCTAGCCTCTTTCTTATTTGCCTCTTTTGCAGGCAGTTTTGGAGAAATCTTTATGACATGATTATTTCCTTTGTACTATTGGAAAAACTATTTGAATTTTTCTATTTTCTTCTCATCTTTGTCTTTCTTCTTCGATTGTGCCACATTAGCACATTTCTGCTTACTAGTAGATGAGATCCATTTATCTTTGCCCTTCTAACTAGCTAAAATGCTTGATCTCCAACATGCATAATACACATGTTTTGTGTGGATTGATCTTCATGCAATGAAAAAGAGAGTAAATCCTCCAACATTAAGGAACTTTGACTTCCTTTCATCATGAATCAAAGAGTTGAAGCAAAACTCTTATATGAATCTAAAAGACCATTAAGAACAATTTTCAAAAGTGAACTACTTGAAAAGACTTCATCAGCACAAATCAATTGCTCCTTCAAACCTTTGATCTTTGTCAAAAAGCTATCTGCTCACTGTCCAATTGTTTTTAGAGGTAAGCAGCATGAGGCTCATTTCTTTCCTGCTATAAGGTTGTAAGTGTATCACAAGCAACCTTTGATGTTTTGAAAGAGTGAATGTGAGGGATAATGTCACGTTTGAAAGACAACGCCATTAATGCATGTGCTTGAACATCTCTACCATCCAAACAAAGTTGCTCAATAGTAGATTGAGTAGGAACCATAATGCAAACAAGAATTTGAAGATCATCATGTTCAACACCATTTGCATCACCTTAAGTAACTATATTCACACAAGTGGTAGGGCTTTTTCAATACCATGCATAATATTCCATAGCCCTTTTGCTACCAATACATGACGCATCATATATGACCACAATGTGTAATTAGTACCATCTAGTCTATCCTCAAAAGCCAACATGTGGCATACATCATTGCTTTCAGCCATGGCCATTAACTAGAATACCCTGATGGAGAAAAATAAGTGTATCTGGAAAAGTTGAATAGATCCATCAAGTAAGCTCTACTAAAATTGTAGTAGACTTTGAGCTGATTATACTCGCAAACCCAAACCTGTATATATGTTTGGCATAAAAAGATGAAATTGCTGCATAGCTACTGTCATAATGCATTTGGATGTTGAAATGAGCCTAGATCAAAATTTCAATGCCACAAAGTGAGTTTGTTTTGAACTCCTAATCAGCTTGAGTATGCTCAGGAGTTTTTATGAGATTCTAAGAATGTAAGCGAAGGGCTATTGAGGACACCCTAGATAAATCAAGAAACTACTCTAATACCAATTATTGGAGTTTGAGGCATGTGGAAGCACACGAACAACACATAGAAAAAGAATAATCTTGGGGCACAACACAACAACAAATGAACTACCACGTGGATGTACGAAAGATTAGTGACCCGTTAGGGTTATATGCATATCTACAATTCGGGGGAAGAAACCTCTTAAAGACAAAAAGGTGCCCCATTGGTCCTAAGTGTGTTCACACACATCACTACCAAAATATATCAACATTCCTTTGTGTGATGAAATCCATGGTTCTTTCCAGATATCTCCAAAAATCTTCTCTGCTTATGTTGTCTAGCCCATAATGATGTGGTTTATTGGTCTTCCCCTTTCATGGTTAAAAAAAAAAGGCAAATAGCCCTATAGAGATACAATATAAGAAAAGCAAGAGAGGTCATCTACTCCGCACTTATGATGCACAAGTCCTTCTCTATGCCTCCCAAATTAGCTTTTTGCAAAAGCACTATAATTCAAGTTCTAATTGCAAGAGTTTTGGACTCGGATCCTCAGGAGAGAGATTTTTAGGCTAAAGAAGTCTCCTTGGTACACATCATTTCATTTATAGAAAAGCCTCTAAAATAATCCGTAGGGTTGAATGCCATATACCTCCTCTTTGTCCATGGCGGTAGCTGATGGGTTGCACACATGAATTAGTTTGCAAATCGTTTGCGCAAGCTACTCTTGAGAAAGGAGGAGAGAAAAGAGGAGATCGTAAATGTACACGAGTGAATGGAGGACGAGAGAGACTATAGTTTCGGGTACATGTGGTGATGGAAAACAATATAATATATGCATATGACGCTTCCGCCTCTAATTTCCTTCGTCAATACTTGAAGAAGATGCACAAATATTGGTGCAATTACTCTTACATTTCGAAACCATGCCCGCATGAGGTTTTTTGTCGTGAGGATCCTCAAAAATAGAAGATTTGTCTACTTACCATTGAAGCAAGGGACTCGCGCTGATACGTGTAACTCAATTGACTTTGATTCCCATTGTCCATAAGAGAAAGAAAGTTGGAATGTAGACGACAAGTCAGGCATGCACTGTGTACAATATTTACATTTTCATGTGATGCGCCTGAGGGTGGGTACCAAGAAGCGTGAAGAAATTCCACATATGAATGCAAATTTCGGCCTCAAAGCAGTCATATAACACATGCGCATGTTATTTCAACATTCTCAAGGTGAGAGGGCAGCTCCATCCTTTACTTCAAACGTTGCGAGTGCACCTCCCACAGCGGGTTGGGTTCCTCCCCCCATATGCGGGCATCGATGGGGGCTCCCCTTACCATGGATAAGGTTCTCCTTTAAGGAGGCAGTGATGTGGACCCTTCTCATGGCTATGTAGCATGCAGATAGGGGCTCATGGAAAAATGTTTTGTAGAACGAGTATTTCAAGATATCATCTCTGAGGAGACACGATCGCATGACAACCAATCCGAGAAGAATAAATGATAACCACACTTATGAGGATAAAGAACAAAGGAACTTAAAATCTCTTCTAAATTATGGAGACGATGATGAGCCTCCAAATGTCTCCATGGAAGCTTTTCTAGGGTTCTAATACCACAATGATGATCCTAGACTACACACATGAGATATTTGGGCAACTAACTATGGCCAAATGGAGTAACTTGAGTCCACATATGGATGTGCAATCTCTACCACTACTGAGGCACCTTCCATTGAAGTCCACTTATGGTAAATATACATGCCACTAAAGTCTCTCGAAAGTCAAGCTAATTCACATTAACTTGAGTGGAAGGCTTTGGAGAGTCAAATACTCTCCCCATGGCACTTGTGGAGATTGCCCTCAAGAGCTCTTCCTTCCCGTCCATTAGATGTAAGCACTAAGATATTCTTATAACCTGTTTAATACTCCAAAAACACAATGTTAACATTAATTTGATCCTTTTCAAGATACTTTCATAACAATTAGAAAGGATCCGAAGATGACCTTAATAATTGGAGGCCTATCTCTTTTCCGACTTTGATATATAATATCTTCCTTCTACTTTGACTAGACGACTTAACCCTATCATGCACGAGGTCCTTCTCCTTGACCAAAACGGTTTTATTAAAGGCAGGCGCATTTTACATACCACTATGTTTCTTTGAGAGGATATGGATTGTGCTAGAGATGTAAACCATGACTTCTTCTTCTCTGAGGTCGATTGTCTTAAAACTTAAGATGGAATAAAATGGGATTTCATCCTCATCTCTCTTCACGACATTGATCCAAGTAGAAGATAAGTAAAATTTGTCAGCATTATGTTTGCTAATGCTTAGTCTAGAGTCTCCATCAATGGCTCTATTACTAAGCCTTTTAGACATCTCGTACCTTTTAGAGAGGGTTTCGCCCTTGCTCCCTTACTTTTGCCATTTCAAGAAATGCCGTTGGTTGATTGGTATAGGATACGATGTCAAATGATCTCATCAAAGATATTGATATTTTGAATGGCCCTTTCTTTACAAATGCTTTGTGATGACACTACCATGCTCACTAATGCTAGTGATAACTCTACTATCAAGTTTTGGAATTGTTTGAACACTCTTTATTTGACTAGTGGTTCTAAAAGTATTCATAAAGCTACTTGTTTTACGTCTTCTAATAATGGTATTTCTTCTTGTATTATTGACAATGGTTGTGATATTATTAAGGAAGGTGAGTTTTTTTAGACTTCATGGGATACCCATGGGATTTGGGATCTCTTTCAATCAAAGGTGGGACTCTGTCATGAACAAATTCAAGGATAAAGGCTTGAAGTGGTATGCCTTTTAAAGCAATCTTGCACATAGAGTTTTTGTCTCAATCATTACATATTGCCCTCTTGAGTTATTTTTTAGCTTGCTAGATGCCTACTGAAAACATCTTATGGAGCTCATTTCTCTAGTTATAAGATCACTTTAAGGTGATAGTTCTCAAGTTTGCAAAGCTCCATAACTTTCATGGGATATTTGCTATTTACCTAAGAAAGATGGTGATTCTTCTCTATCGCATAAAGATGAAAAAAAAAACATGGCTACAAATTGGATGCTTAGGAATATTAACTATGAGGATATTTCGGATTTTCTACTAAAAATAACATTTCTTTGTTTTGCATTAAAGGCCTTAAATCTTGGAAGGATCATACTTTGTGAGGGAGCACTACACACAATACTGAATGCATTACCACTGGAATGTACAAAGATAAGTAACCCATTGGGGCTATAGGTTTATATACAAACTGGAGGAAAAAAGCCTCTTAAAGAGGAAAACAAATGCCTCGATAGTCCTAGTGTGTTCACACACATCACTACCAAACTATATCAGCAAATCCCCCTTGGGAGCGATGTGGTGAACAAGGAACTCGAACTCATGTATATGGAAGTGCCAAGCTATGTGGAGTCAATCCACAAAAGGAATTAAGCCTAAAGCTTTGCAAAAAGCTTTAAACTTCTCCCTAGGCAAATCCTTTCTGAAAAGGTCTACAATGTTCTCATGCGTGGGCACATATGCCAAGTTGATCTCTCCAATAGAGAACCTCTCCTTGACATAATGATAGTGCACCTCAATGTGCTTAATGCGAGCATGGAACATAGGGTTCCTCGCAACTGCCAATGTGCCCTGACTATCAATGAAGATGGTGGTGACAGAAGACTCAACAACACTCAAATCAGCCATAAGGCATTTGATCCACACACACTCCAGAATCGTTGTGAAAGCTGCTCTATAATCAGCCTCACAATTAAAAGTGGCCACACTAGGCTTCTTCTTGCTCAGCCAAGATATGCATGAGCTACCAAGCATGAAGCAAAACTACTAGTGGACACACGAGTTTCATAGCAAGCAACCTAGTTAGAATAAAAAAAAGCATGTAAATTTGGCGGTAGTGATCCCCCCTTGGGATAAATCACTAAAGTAGAGAAAGATGCGCTTAACTGACTGCCAAGGCTTGACACCTAGGCAATGCATGAACCTGCTCACGTGAGACACAAATCTAAATATCTTATCGATTAATGCATAACTTAATCAAGCATCCAACAACTTGTTGATAGACAACAACATCGAATGCATCTCCAAAATTATGAAGACTCAATTGTACACTTGTCTCCCTAGGAGTGGCAATAGGTTTACAGTCTTCAAGGCCAAAACACTACAATAATGTGTCAATATATTTTGTTTGATACAGAGCTATTCCGACATCAACTTGCATAAACTAAATGCCCAAATAATGATGCAAATGCCTCAAATCAGCCATCTAAAATGAGGCATGGAAATCAGCCTTCAAATCAGCAATATGCTTCTCATGAGGACCACTGAGCAGCATGTCATCAAAATACACAACAATGATTAGAAGCACATCATTTGCACGCTTAACATATAAGGTGCTTTCAGTGGAATTGATCTCAAAAACATGTGCAATCAGATAGGCATGTATCTTATCATACCAAGAACGTGGTGCTTGCTTTAAACCATATAACTCCTTCTTTAATGTGCATACCTGGTTTTCAAGCCCTTTTTGCACAAAGCCATGGAGCTCAAAAACATACACTTCTTCATGCAAGTCACCATTTAGAAATGTATTTTTAATGTCCAAGTTATGTACATTCCAACCATGATGAGCTGCAATAAGTGCACAGGTGCTATGAACAATAGCCATTCAGTAAGTAGGAGAAAAGGTCTCATCAAAATCAATGCCACTTTTCTGAGCATAAGCCTTTGCCACAAGCCTAACCTTATACATGTCAACTATTCCATCAGGCTTATGCTTTAGCTTCTGTAGCTACTTAGTGCCAATGGCCTTCTTGCCAAGAGGCAAGTCACATAAAGGACTAGGAACCATTTTTCATACTAACATCATATTTCGATTGCATAGTAGCCATCCAATCTTCAGGCATTTGTGCGTCATCAAATGAAAGAGGCTCATTCTCATCAGAATCTAACTTGGTGTTATGCAAAGTCTGCACTAGCCATTTTGGCATAGTTTTTGCCTTCTCAATATTAGCTCTCTCATCAACAAAAGCATCATGTAAATCCGCATCACAAATGGAATGATCTGCATCATCACATCAAACCTCTAAAGATTGAAAAGTTGCCTCGTTTGGATGAGCATTAGACTTGCCACTTGTAAAGAGAGGTAGTAAGGTGTCATAAATGTCTTTGGGGCTAAGAAATGTCTCCTTAGTACATGAAAGTAATGGTTGAATAGCATCTTCCACAAGAAAAACATTATAGCTAAGCAAAATGTGTTTAGTCCATGGATGATGCTGACGATAGCCTTTACTTTCAGAACTATATCCAACAAAAATACATTTTACTACTTTATCATCAAATTTTTCGTGTTGTTGTTCAGGCATTAATGCATATGTCCAACAACCAAAAACACAGAGACAAGCAACAGATGGGTTGTGACCATGCCAAGCCTCATATGGAGTGATAGACTACAGTGCTTCAGTGGGACACCTGTTAAGTACATATGTTGCACACATAACAACATCAAGCCATAAACTATGTGGTAAATCCTGACTCTTAACCATACACCTTGCCATCTCCATGAGTGACCTATTCTTCCTTTCAGCAACCGCATTCTATTTAGGTGTATATGGTAGTGTACACTAATGTTTTATCCCACGTTCAGCCAGAAATGTTTTCAATTCAGAAGACATATTCTCCCCCTTGATCACAATGGAGGATGCCCATTTTACATGCTGACATACTCTTAGCCAAAATCAAAACCTATTCGAAGCACATAAAAAATTTCGGCTTTGCCTTCGGCAGATCTAACCATGCATGCCTGGAAAAATCATTGATGAAAGTCATGAAGTAAAGATAGTTCATGAAAGAAGGTGTCTACATAGGACCACAAAGATCACTATGAACAAGCTGCAATTTCTAAGCAGCTCAAATTGAACCATCTTTTAGGAAGGAGGAGCATTGAATTCTTGCCAAAATATAGCTTTCACATACATGTTTACTCAAGTGCCTCAAGTTTGAGAAAATAGGACACCATTTCAAATTTATGCATGCATTGTAAACTACAAAAATTGAGATGACCAAAGTGTGCATGCCAAAGCTTTGCATCTGATAGAGCCTAAGAATCATGTACTACACATGCTGAATCATTCATAGATTTTTCATAGTCTATGAGCTTATAGAGCCCACCACATAAAATGTGAGGGGCAATAATCTTGTCGCCATTTGATAAATCATGAACTCTACATCTATCATTAACAAATTTCACAACCCAGCTAATCTTGGCTAATGCAAAAGCTTGTAAAATTTATCTTGATCCCTCGCACAAATAAAGCATCTAGCAACATAAAAGTTACTCCCATAACAGAATAAGAGGATTTATTACCACATGCAGTAGTATTGCTTGTAGAGGTACACTCACATGAAATGAAGAAACTACATTGCAAGGTAATATGTTTGGTTGCCCACTATCAAAGTACCAAACATGTGGATCTATTATAGAAATACACTACTCATGAGAAGATGGGTCAAAACTGCAAACAATATCAAACACTCATTCTTCATCCTACAGAAGATTAGAAAACTCTCTTGTTGGTGAGGTATGTGCAACAACCATTCCAGCCTCTTTTTTCTTTGCCTCTTTTGCAGCCAATTTTGGATAGTTCTTTATGACATGATCGTTTCCTTTACAGTACTTACAATTTCTACTTTTTTTATTTCTTTTCATCTTTGTCTTTCTTCTTAGAATGTGAAGCATTTGCTAATTTCTGCTTACTAGTAGATGAGCTTCATTTACCTTTGCCCTTCTAACTAGCAAGGAAAGCTTGATAGTATTCCCTGTAGAGATACACTCATGTGAAATGAAGAAACTACATTGCGAGGTAATATGTTTGGTTGCCCACTATCAAAGTACCAAACATATGGATCTATTATAGAAATACAGTACTCATGAGAAGATGGGTCAAAACTGCAAACAATAGTAAACACTCATTCTTCATCCTACAGAAGATTCGAAAACTCTCTTTTTGGTATAGAGGCTTGTGCAACAACTTTTTTCTTTGCCTCTTTTTTCTTTGCCTCTTTTGCAACCAATTTTGGATAGTTCTTTATGACATGATCCTTTCCTTTATAGTACTTACAAAAGAATTTCTACTTTTTTGATTTCTTCTAATCTTTGTCTTTCTTCTTAGAATTTGAAGCATTTGCTGATTTTTGCTTACTACTAGATGAGCTTTATTTACCTTTGCCCTTCTAACTAGCCAGGAAACCTTGATCTACAACATGCATAATAAACCTATTCTGCCTAGACTGATATACCTACAACGCAAGCCTTATTCTTTGCCTGGTATAAAGTGGTAAGTCTATCCGAAGCATCCTTAGCTCTTTTGCAAGAGAAACTTTGAGGACTAATGGCATGTTTGTTAGAAAAGGCTATCAATGCATGTGTCTGAGCATCTCTACCATCCCAACAAATTATCTCTACAGTAGGTGTACTAGAAACCACAACACGAATAGGAATCTCTAGAATGTCACCATCTGTGACACCATCTGCATCAGCTTCAGTACCTATATATGTAGGTAAAATAGAATTTTTTTCAACACCCTACACAATATTCCACAGTCCTTTTGTGAACAATGCATGACACATCATATAAGCCCATAATGGGTAATTCGTACCATTCAAATTATCTTCAACAACTGACACATGGAATACATCACTACTTTCAACCATGGCCACTCACTAAAATACCATGATGCAGAGAATTGACTCTATCTAAGAAAGTTGAACATAACTACCCTCTCGAGTTATGGTAAACCTATAGAAGACTTCAACACACTTATAGTGGCAAACGAAAACCTATATATATATATATCTTTGGTACAAAAAGACAAAATAACCTGCACAAGTGTGATGATAATGTGTTCTGAGATCGAAATGAGTTCAGATTGCGATTCAGGCACCACATAGCAAAGCTGTTTTGGTCTCCTAATGACCCTGAGTATGCTCACCAAATGAAGTGCGATTCTAAGACTCTGATCGGAGGGGTTTCAACAATGCATAGATGAGGCAACGACCTTCTCTGATACCAATTGTTGGAGTTTGAGATCTGCAAAAGCATGCAAACAACGCAAGGAAGAAGAAGAATCTTGGAGCACAACAAACAGTACTAAATTTATTAATGCTGGAATGTACAAAGATAAGTAACCTATTAGGGCTATAGGCATATATACAAGACGGGAGAAGAAAACCTCCTAAAGAGGGAAAAAAGTGCCCCGATATTCCTAGTGTGTTGACACGTATCATTACGTAAATATATCAACACATTTCTCCTATTGGAAGTTCCATTACTCGGAGGATGTGTGTTCCATGGACGGATGTCAAACGTCATTATAAACCTTATCATCCTTTCACTAATAATTTGGAATTTCAGTTGAAAGATTCTATGTGGACAAGCTGGTTATCTCTTTGGAGTAATTGTAACCTTGGTATTAAAGAGCATAAATGCACGATGGAAACATTTAATGATTAAAGCTTCTTCTACCAAAATTATGAGCTAGTTGACGATGATTATATTCTTTCTTTCACCACTTTGTCTTATGCTTGCAAGCAAGTTTGTTTGAATCATAAGGCTTTTCTCAAGGATAAGTTGATGCTCTACAATTAACAGTAAAAGGATGAGACTAGCTAAAGTTGCTGCTAATATGTTTACCCAATACAAGTCCTAGAGGAGCACTAACAATAAGAGGTGTCTAATTTTAGAGAGGAAAGGCACTTCTGTTGATAGCTTCTCAATAAAAAGAGTGGTTCTCTTAGTCTGGGTGGCCAAATTGAGTGATTTATGGTGAGTTGTGAAGCCTACAACTTGTACTATGTAAGTATATAAGTGTTTGAACAAAAATAATGAAAAAATGCTACGCAAGTAGGCGGTTTTGTAATGATAGTTTCTTGTATGTATCTAGTGTTTCATCAGAGACATACCTCTCTTCAAACTTCCATATCGTAGTTGTTATGAGGTCCTTTTGAGTGATTTCACTTGGAGGAGTTTTCTTAGGTCTCATACCTTTTATCTATATCAAAGTCTTTCATAGATCTTTGAATTTCCATATTCTTGTACATCCGTTTTCAATTCACACAGTTAGTCATACCTTGCTGTTGTAGGCCTCCGCATAGCTTGACTTCAAGCTATTCTTTTGGGAGCTATACGCCCCTTTGTTTGACGTTTTTGGTTTCTAAAGCATGCTACTCAACGTCTACTTTCGGAATATATGATTAGTTTTGATAAAATCTGCTCACAGAGTTTCTAGTGGTTATTTTTCTATAATCACCCATTTCTATTTTCTTGAAAGTTCGGAGGAAAGTTTGATTTCTAAAGTTTGGAAATATTTGTTTGATCTTTTGAAGATCTTGGGAGGTCTCATCATGTTTCCTTGTGTACTTTGATGTTTACAAGTTTGTAAACATAACATTATGGTATCAGAGCTTTTGTTTTGAACACTATGTTTGGACATATAAGAGGTTTGAATACTAGTAGAAAGGCTTGGGATTCTCTAGAAAGATTATTTGCGACTACCAACAGAGCGAGGCAAACACAATTTATTGGTGAGCTGACAAGAGTGAAAAAGAAGCCATGATAATCAGTTAATGATTATGTTCTTGAGGTAAAATATCTTATTGAAGCATTAGCCTCTATTGATGCATCTCTTAGTGAGGATATAGAGTTTAATAGCATGTTAAAGGGCTTGAGAGAAGATGAAAGATGGAAGTCTTTCATTACGTCTATCATGACTCGAGAGAATCTACCATCCTTTGAAGATTTACAAACGCTCATGATGTCTGAAGAAATCAACATAGAAGGTGGCATGTTTTATCATTCACAAAGAGGTAGTCAAGGACAAGCTCTTTATACTTCATCAAATAGATCAAGAGGTAGAGGAAATTGGGGAGGAGGAGGAAGATTCAACAACAATGTAAGAGGAAGAGGAAGCTTTAATGCTACTAGAGGAGGAAGAACAACAAAACAAAGTCAACAGACTCAACCAAATGAGCAATGTAACTTTACATGCCATTATTATGGTAAAGTTGTTCATTATGCTAAGGATTCCTTCTCCAACCCAAATAGAAGAGGTGGATTTAGAGGACGACAAAGATGAAGAGGCCAAGATCACATGCATCAAAACAACAACATCGTGAAAGAGGAGGCTCAGACACATAATGAAAACATTCTTATGGCTATGCATACAGAGACACATAAGAGAAGGTAAACAACAAAACTTGGTATATAGATAGTTTTTTCCGGGAGATAGTACTGAGCATGAAGTAGTTTACATTGGTGATTGTCCACTTAATGAACATGTAACTCTTAGAGATGTTTTGTTTGTTCCTACTATTACAAGAAATTTGATTTCAGTTGGACAGATAGAGCACAATGGAGTGAAGGTCAATTTTGACACTAATCAGTGGTAGGCTTATCAGAAGAAGGATGGGAATTTTGTTATAAAAGGACAAAATGTAAAGAGATTATATACTTATGAAGTTGAAGTTCTAGATTATGTAGGTTATACAATGGTTAATGGGACTCAAGTAAGTCAATTGGATTTATGGCACAAAAGATTAGGACACATCAGTGTTGGCAGTTTAAAGGATATTGTAAAGAAATCATTGGTTGAAGATTTACCACAACTACCTAAGGAAGAATTGGATTTTGTTTGTGAGGCATGTCAGTTTGGAAAATAGGTACGAAGTCCGTTTTTAAAAGCAGGATTGCAAAGCAGAGGTATTTGGGACTTGATTCATACTGATGTGTGGGGTCCATCTCAAGAAGAGTCTATGGTAGGTAGCAAGTACTTTGTAACATTTATTGATGACTTCTCAAAGATTACATGCATTTATTTTATGAAATACAAATCCAAAGTTTTTATATGTTCAAAATCAATTTTTTGCATTTTTGGAAGAAGAAGGAATAAAAAAGGAGACTAGAAATAGATACACACCTCAACAAAATGGTGTGGCCGAAAGAAGAAACATGTCTATCTTGGAGATGGGTAGGTGCATATTAAATGAAAAGGACTTACCACTTACTTTTTGGGCTGAATCATGCAATATGGCAGTTTATGTGATGAACAAGTTACCACCTACTCAAATTCATGTACAAAAAGCACCTTATGAGTTGTTTTAAGGATCAAAACCAGATATTTCTAATTGTAGATATTTTGGAAACATATGTTTTGTTCATGCTCCACAATAGTTAAGGTCAAAGTTGGATCCAAGGTCATAAAAGATGATTTTTTTTGGTATGGTAGAAGGGCAACCAAGATGTAGATGTATGAACTCAGATACAGGAGAGGTAATTGTTTCGAGAGATGTTATTTTTCATGAAGATAGATCTTGCTATAAACATGAAGTGTGAGTAGATGAAGAAGAAACTACTAGAAGTCATGAAGAAGAGCAAAGTTCTCCAAGCTCACCAGAAAGTCAAGTTACACATGAAGAGATAACTCCCCCCAATTAAAAGTTGAAGAAAATTCTCGATTTGATTTCAAAGGAAACTGAGACACAGGAAGAAGAAAGTGAAGGTTCTACATCAAGAAGACCTCAGACTCGAAGGCAAGAAAAGCATGGTAGGATAAGAAGTCAATCAAGGTATCCAGTAAGAGAAAGAAGGCAATCACAAAGATTTTCTCATGAAGTATATGTCAAAACTTCTTAAGGAGTAGGAACCAACAACTTTTAAAGAAGCATCAAAGGTAAAGAAATGGGTTAAAGCAATGTAATGAAGAAATGACAGCTTTGTACGTGAACAATATATGGAGTTTAGTTCCAAGGCAACCTACCATGAAGGTTATCGGTAACAAATGGGTGTAGAGGATAAAGAGAAAAAGTGATAGTTCAATAAGGAGATATAAAGCAAGGCTTGTTTGTAAAGGTTATGCACAGAGTTATGGCATCAATTATGAGGAGAAGGTTTCTCCTACTACCAAGATAACAACAATAAGGACATTAATAAGTATTGCTGCAAGCAAGGTATGGAATCTTTATCAATTGGATGTAAAAAATGCATTTCTCAATGGTGATTTAAAAGAAGATGTGTACATGGAGCAACTAGCAGGTTATGAAGATCCCAAGAAGCCTACGCATGTATGTAAACTCTTGAAAGCATTGTATGGTCTTAAGAAGGCTCCAAGGGCTTGGAATTTTAGATTGGTAAAGGTCTTAAAAAGCAGGGATACAGGTATTCAAATGCACATACTTCTTTGAATGTTAAGGTTGAAGGATCATTGATTGTTTATATCTCAATTTATATGGATTACATATATATATATATATATATATATATATATATATATATATATATATATATATATATATAACAGGAAACAATGAAGGTGACATAGCTAGGATCAAAGCAGAGCTTGGATCTTAATTGAAAATTTCAGATTTAGGAGAACTGATATATACATTCTTGGAATCGATGTTATGAAGAAGGACGATTGTGTATATCTTCTACAAAGGAAGTATTTTTCAGATTTGTTAAAGAAATATGGCATGGAACATTGCAAGAATATCAGTAATCCAATGGAACCGAATGTGAAGTACAATGCTGAAGATGGTGAACCTTTAGAAGATCCACTTATCTATAGGCTTTGATTGGCTCTCTTATATATGCAACTTTAACAAGGTCGGATATTACATTTAGCGTAAGTGCATTGTCTCAATTCATGAACAAACCCACTGATGTACATATGCAAGCAACTAAATGGATCTTAATATATTTCAAGGGTACATTAAATGAAGGTTTGGGCTATAAGTATCATGAAGGTGTGGATTTGAAAGCATATAGTGATGCAGATTGGGCTAGAAATAGGATGGCAAAAGGAGCACAGGTGGATATCTAATATTTATGGATATTAATTTGGTTTCATGGAGTTCTAAAAAACAGCCTACAGTAGCACTTTCAAGCAAAGAAGCTAAATATAGAAGCCTTACAAATGCAACATGTGAGATTATGTGGTATTTGAAGCTTTATGAAGATATGAATCTATCTACAACACGCACTACTCTTTGGAGATAATGTAAGTTCATTACAACTCGCATCTAATCCAGTGTACCATGCAAGAACAAAACACATTGAAGTGCACTATCACTATATCCAAGAGAAGGTGGTGAATGAAGATATTGATATTCAACATGTTGGAACTAAAGATCAATTAGCAGACATACTCACAAAAGCAATGGATGCTCAGAGTTCTACTTGCTCAAAGCTTTGGTTTTAGAGCTTGAGGGGAGCAATGTTACATAAGAACAAGCTCTAAAGTATTATTTTCTAGGCTTATAGAGTTTATAATTTATGATAAATAACATGTGGAGTGCCAAATTTAGATTAAAAGTAGATAAAAGTAGATAAAATTAAGAAGGAAAGGAGAGGTCTCTATTTTTAGACAAGGAAGGCGCTTCTGTTGACGGCCTCTCAGTAAAAAGAGTGGTTCTCATCATATAGGCGGCCAAATTGAGTGATTCGTCTTGCGTTGCGTAGCTTACAACTTGTGCTATATATGTAGATCAATTTTTGTACAAATCTAAATGAAAAACTGCTGCACAAGTAGGCATTTTGGTAGTGATAGTTTCTTGTGTGTATCCGGTGTCTCATCAGAGACATACCTCTCTTCAAAATCCACCTTTTTTAAGGTTTTTTGTTTTTAAAGCATGATAATTAGAGTATAATTTTAGAACATATGAATAGTTTTGACAAATTCTGCTCAAAGAGCTTCTGGTGGTTATGTTTCTAGAGTCATCCATTTCTGTTTTCTTCAAAGTTCGGAGGAAAGTTTGATTTCTGAAGTTTGGAAATATTTGTTTGATCTTTTTAAGATCTTGGAAGGTCTCATCATGTTTCATTGTGTACGTTGATTTTTACAAGTCTGTAAAAATAACACTTAGTTTCTTTTTTGTCTCAACTGAAGCAAGCCATTTTCTGAAAGTAGGGAATACCTCATCCTTCGATTTGATAGAATATACCCAGACTTTTCTAGTAGCATCATCTATGAACATGACAAAGTAAAGAGAACCACCTAAGGACCTAGTCGGCATAGGACCACACACATCTGTATGAACAAGATCTAAAGGCTGAATTGAAGAGTCAATGTGCATTCTATGCACATTTCTAGTTCTCTTTCCATATTGATAATGCTCACAAAATGAAAAATCGGAGAAAGATAACACAAGTAAGTAGCAAGAATAAGAAAGATTTTCCATTGCACTAAGAGATATATGGCCCAAACGACCATGCACAATACAAGCCATAGGATGTTTAGTAACAGTCAACAAGTTTTCTTTCTGTGATATAAATAAAGGATAAAGTGAGCCAACTTTGCTTCCTTTTGCAATAACCATATTGCCATTTGATATGCGAAAGGACTGAGCATAGAAGACCACCTTGTAACCAAGGTCATCAAGTTGACCAAGTGACATCAAGCTACGTGATAATTGAGGTACATGGCATACATTATGCATAGTAAATTTTGAACCATCGATGAATTGCACAACCACATCTCCAATCCCCACAACTTCACACCGGTAAGAGTCACCAAGTCTCACGGTACCAAGAGACTTTGTGAATAATTAGAGAACCATTCTTTGTGTGGTTTCACAAAGAAGCACCAGAATCTAGCATTCATATGTGGGAAAGAGAATCAGCCATAAGAGTCTTAGTTGGCACAGTACTATCAAGTGTCAAAACATCAGCATCATCAGAAATAACATTAATTTCTTCAATCCTCATAGTCGAAGTAGATAGTGGAGGTAACTGTTTCACATGCCTATGAACTTTCTGTCCTTTAAATTTAGCATTCTTTAATGCATAACAATCTTTTTTCATGTGTCCTTTCTTATGATAATAATGGCATTCCATATCCCTCTTCCTTGATTTTATTTCTACTCTTATTCCATTGACCATTCTTTTCCTTGTTCTTGCTCCTACCAAGCTGTTGATTCTTTCCTAGGTAAGAATCACGAACATTATATGCATCTCCAATCTAAGTGCCAACCATAGATTTTCTACGAATTTCCTCACTCAAGAGTGCTCCACATATATCATCATAGACGAGTTTACCACCAGGTGCACTATTGCTAATACATGTGAAAAATGTATCCCATGATGATGGCAAGGTGCATAACAACAATACTGCTTTCATTTCATTATCCATATCCGATTTCTGGGCCTGTAGCTGAGAGAATATAGCATAAAAAGCATTTAGATGAGAAGCAACACTATTTGTGTCCTTCATACGAAGGTCATATTATTTTCTCATCAGATAGACTTTATTTGATGGCGTCTCTATTTCATTTGTATTGCATAACTTCTTCCAAAGCTCCTCTACACTTTCACAGTATAATACTATAAAGTAAACATTATCTGCCCGGTGCAAGCGAATGGTAGACCTGGCCATTTCATCTAACTCATCCCAATCATCTTCATCCATGTCATTAGGCTTCTTTGAAATTCCATTTACTGGCTTCCATTGCCTCCTTCGAATCAGCACTTCTTTAATCTGATTCTTCCATAGAGCAAAGTTTGTGCCATCAAATTTTCAAATCTCAAAATAGTCATTGCCGTGCAAGTTATAGCTCCTCCTTGGAACACTGGGACTAGACCCTGATCCACCAGATGTGCCTAAGACCTCTGATGCCATGATGGTAGAGAAGTGGATAGAATGATAATAAAGCTAGAAGAGTCCAAACACCAACAAATAAGTGTATGAACGAGTAAATCGACCACTGTATAGTTGGCTAAACCAAAAATCTAGGAAAATTTTTCCAAAGTATCCTCTAGAAAATGAGCATATGACCAGTGTCAAAATATCATAAAACTGCAAGTACTGAAATGTTTTCTTGCATAGTGAATCATTGACTCCACTACATATAATGAGTTACCCAACAGAAGCCAACTAGGCTTATCGAGCACCTATGAACAACTATTATACATCTCCTCTGGCGAGGTTGGGTAAGTCTTCCACCTACATCCCCGAAGAGACCCCGAGATATGGGTGTATCCCAGTTAAGAAAACCTCACCACCACCCTCTTTTCAAACATAAAAGGCTTTATGCAATGAACGTAACCACTATATCAATGACCACATGGATGTGGACCTTCCCTTCAGGTGTGCTTCTTATCCAATTCTATTCATTTTCTTGCTTATACTTTAAAGTAGTGCATTTAGAGAGAGAGAGGACTCACAAAGGACGTAAGTGGCCGTCATAGCGAGGCAAGCTCATCTCGGGTATTCACTGTTTCTTGCTTATACTTTAAAGTAGTGCATTTAGAGAGAGAGAGAGGACTCACAAAGGACGTAAGTGGCCGTCATAGCGAGGCAAGCTGATCTCGGGTATTCAAACATAAAAGGCTTTATGCAATGAACGTAACCACTATATCAATGACCACATGGATGTGGACCTTCCCTTCAGGTGTGCTTCTTATCCAATTCTATTCATTTTCTTGCTTATACTTTAAAGTAGTGCATTTAGAGAGAGAGAGAGATAAAGATGAGTGCTAACGATGCGCCATAGAGATGGTGATGCATGCATTGCATAGAAGGAAGGAATTGAGAGAGAGAGAGAGAGAGAGAGAGAGAGAGAGAGAGAGAGACCCATGAGGTTGGCGCAACAGTTCACTATGAGAATGCTCTATAGATGCTTCGATGGAGAGGCTCTGCATAAGACTCTTGGTCTATTGCAGAAGAAGGCTCAAGATGCGGATCCAGAACATTGTATTGCTCAAGATAATGATGTAGAAAATTGTATTGAATGTTGTATCGGCATGAAAATACCTTATTCCAAGGAAAATAAGCCAAGAGAATGAGACAATTTGAGAACGAATGGCGATCACGTTATCATCGAGCGCCACATAACAGTTGATTTATATATGAAATTGTTTAAAAAACACAACGAATCAAAACATACTTTAAATGTCAAACTTGTCTTTTCAGGAAAGATACGTAAGAGGCGAGTGCCAAGAGTTTCGCTTGGAAGTTAATAGACGGTTGGCACAATATTCTAACACAATATGGTGTCCCTAGGGAACCAATATTATAAGAGAAGGTCCGAACTCTTGGAATAGAGGAACGGTGATCTTTATCTATCAAAGGAAACGGGACCGCCAAGTCAACAGCTCTCTTGCCTTCTTCTAATAGGCGTAACAAAGCAAGCACTAGTTGAATTGCATGGTAATCGATCAAGCAAGGGTTGGAAATCAATAATTCCTATCGTCAACAAAGCTTAATTATCAACAAGGAATGCCGATTCAAGGAGAAATATTAGGAGAAAACCAGTATAAAGATAGTTTTGTTCATCCTTGTTATATGAAATCTTAAGGCTCTCAAATGGATCTTCTATGTCACGAAGATTTTTTAATAGAGAAGGAAATTTTGATCACTACCAATAAAAGTGGAGAGTCCAAAAGAAGAAATCAGGGCAAACACATGTTTATATATATTTCATGCTTGACTTTTATGGCGTGCTTCATTCAAGCCAAGGGTTATCTTGCATTACCTTCAATCATAATAATTTATTGACCATTTTAATAAGAAAAGATATAGAAAGAAGTTAGTAAATAGAAAGAAACTATTTAAATAAAAAAAGAGAGGATGATTTTTTTTAAGTGTGTTCTATTCTTTTCACATGTACTAATGTTTTTTTTTTCTTACCCCTCGTGGATTCTCTTCTGCATCCACTCTTTAGGTTGGACCGATTGATGATTTTGGAGATTATATGAAGTGAAGAAAGTGATTGAAGATGAAAGTAAAGAGTATTACCCCTCGGTGGATCTTCTTTTTAGGTTGGGCCGGTTGATGATTTTGGAGATTATATGAAGTGAAGAAAGTGATTGAAGCCGAAGTAAAGAGTACTCCCCATAAAGAGAAGCAAAGAAGTGATTGAAGAAAGAGAGAAGCAAAGAAGTAAAGCTTGGACCGCAAAGATCGAAGCCCAAAAGCTTGGGTGCCTTCTCGCACTATAGGGGGAAGTCTGCACTGTATTACCTCATATGCACTGTAGCAGCCTATTGTATTTACTTGATCCGCACTGTAGCAGCCTATATTATCTGCACTATAGCGGTGTATTATATCACCCACCTGCATTATAACGGTATATTATATTACGTGATCTGCGTTGTAGCAGCCTATTGTAACACTGATCTGCATTATTGATATTTATTCGAGGACACTAGTTGTATCGCCGAGCATTGCCGTTTCATTCCGCATTGTATTTGGAATTTTCATCCTAGGATGCTTATGAGCACACACGCACGTTCGCTTGTCCATTTCCTTCTCGAGTGCGTGAAGTCCAGACTTATGGACGTCTTCTTGCACTGTAGCAAGATGTCTACTTTATATTTGGCCGATCCGCACTGTAGCGGCTTTGTGTATCATGGACCGCACTATAGCGGGAGTCATTGTATTACTGAGATTTTATTGGACGACTTGACCTATATTTACATTGTATTATTGAGCTTTGTTTCCACATCGATCCAGTGTCTTCTCTGTTTTAGCATGGTATTTGGATTTTTTTGTTCCTGATGCCTACGGTCATACGCATACCCACATTCGCTCATCTCTTTTGAGGGGTAGGACCCTACGATGATCACCATACCAGAGAGGGGGCGAGGCGCCTGGCGCAGAGATGCCGCTCGTCAAACATGGGAACAACGCACACAGGGGCCTGATCCAACCCCGTGCCAACTCTTCCCATCACTAGATCTTCTTCAATCTTCCTGACACCTATACCCAATGTGAAGCGAGGCGGTTGCGTGGTGATCCTTGATGTGCCACCCACTCCTTAGGAAGAGAAAATAGGAACCTCGGGATCGGACATATACTCCAGGTACCAGCATTTTAAATTCTTTGAATTTTTTGCATTGCTCCATATACATGTTAAACACAAAGTCTTATTTGGTTTCCTGAGCTTAACATTCACGTCTTGCACTTGATTAGATCATATGCGTGTACATTTTTTTTCCTTGCTTGGATTAGAAGTCTGTCATTTTCATAGCGTAGATTGTATAAAGAAGAAAACTAAAATGAATAAAATGATTGAAGAACAGTTTAGGAAATATGAAGAGCGATTTAGATAAATGGAAATTAATGCACGTGAATCTATAAAATTAAAGTTTGGTATCATCATGACCCTAATGCAAACAATAAAAGCAATATCTGACACTATCCAGCTAATGGGCATAAGTATTAAATACATGAAAAATAAAATGGATTATGAGATTTCTGAATTGAAACATAAGATTGACCTGTTGTCTAACCAAGTTACAGACTTACAAACATTGAAATGTGATAATGAGCATGAGCTAAAAGCTCAAATCATATCTGCACATAAACAATCATTAGGTCTTAGAAGATCCATGGCTAGAGTGATGCCTAGGAAATCAAGTTAGACTGAGAAGAGACCTATACGATGTTTTTGGTGCGATGAGTTTGGACATATGTTTTGGGACTATATAGCATATGAAAGTGCATGCAGGCATACACTAGTAAGTGAATATGAAAATAAAATTTGTAAATACCAAGATAGATCATCTTTGCATTTGAATGTAGGAAAAGGTAGGATGAAGGAATATTTTGAAGAGACCAAACCTAGATCAAATTCAATTCAAAAGATGTGGAAACCAAAAAGACTTGAGAATAGTAAATCTAATGAGCAAACAAGAATACTAACTATTATGAGTCAAGAGAAATCTACTAAAGAAACCAAAAGTACGCAGTTAAAGGTTGAAAAACAAAATATTGAGTAGATATTAAGATAACCAATGGAAATTGATCATAAAAGAGAATCTGATAGAGAAATTCAAGAGAAATCAAAGAAAGAGCCAGATGTATATGTTTCATTTGATCCAAAACTTTTGACTAATGAGAATCTATTTGACCAAGAGAAAGCTACAAATTACAATCTCAAATAAACTTTGACAAACAAATTAAACAAGAAAAGAGTAAATAAGATACTCAAGGAGATATAAAATCTGGCCAAGAAGTGAAAGTAGATAAACATTTGCTTGATGATATTATAAAGAAAATTGAGAGGGGTTTAAAGACGACTTCAAAGACTTCTAAGAGTTTGAAAAAGAATAAGAGAAGTAGAAATCTAACTTTTCAAGACATATTTGCAAATATTGAAGGATGATTAAAGAAGAATCATAATGAAACATACAAGAATGATCAAGAACTATTGAATGAAGATGATTGATGATTGATGATGATGACTAATTATGATGATGATGATCATTGATTGATGATGATTTATGATTAATAATTGATGATAATGATGATGATGATGATGATGATGATTAAAGATGATGATGATAATAATGATTGAAGGTTGATGATTGATGATGATGATGATTAATGATTAGTGATTGATGATGATAATGGTTTATGATGATGGATGATGATGAATAGTGATGATTGATGATGATGATAATGATTATGATGATAATGATTATGATGATGATGAATGATGATGACGGTTGATGATCAATAATAATGATTGATGATTAATGAATGATGATGATTGATGATTAATGAATGATGATGAATGATAAAATATGATAATTAATGATTGATGAATGATGAATAATGAATGATGAATGATGGATAATGATTGATGAATGATGATGATTGATGATGATAAATAATGATGACTCATGATTGAAGATGATGATGATGATAATGATTGATGGTTCATGATGATGATTGATGATGGTGATGATGCTAGAGGATGCTGATGATACTGAGGTTGATGCTGTTGAAGAATAATAAATCAAGGAAATTGAAGGAAAGTTGGATCGATCAACAATGAAGATGGACCAAAATGATTAGGTGAAGTGTTTCGGATTTGAAATCCGTTTTCTTTCTGAGAGAGCATTTGCATTGCATTTGTGTGTGTGATCAAGATATGTAAGAATTTAAGAAAATCAAATAGGGATTAAGATAGCAAATATTTATTATGGTTTTGCATGAAGCATGGACGACTAGAGTTATATGAATGGAATGAGTTAGCATACTAGAGACTTTTGGGAGTGAAAGCTTGGGAATGTGATGGCATGCTTAAACTAAGTGTGTGTATATGCTAATTGATTTGAATGCTTAGTGAGTGGGATTCTTTGGGTCCTGCTATTTATTTCTTATGAGATATTATCTCCATATGGATCATGATTTAGAGAAAACCTTCATACTGAAGGCAATTGTATATGTGTGTGCATGTTGTATATGTTGCTAGTAGGTGGGTGGAACCACCTTGGTCGAGTGACCAAGGCCATGAATTGATGCTAGTCTCATCGTAGACCTGACCTATCTGTTGTCATATGGCTGCATGGGTCGATAGGCAGGTGAAGTCACTCTGGCCAGGTGGTCAGAGCCATGAGCTGACATCGATTTTATATAGGGCTGATATTGTATGTCATGTGCTATATCGGTTCACCAGACAGATGGGGTAAACTTGGCCAAATTAATTTATGAAATAAAAATAAAAAGAAAAATATTGAGCTGAGATGAACCGAAAAATAAAAGAAAAGAAAAAGAAAGAGAAAAAGCAAAATCAAAAAGTAAAAGAAAATAAAAAAGATCTTATGGAGAGTTAGAGAGCAGGAGATAAGTAGGAGAACTAGGGCATATTCTACAAACCGAGTTAGTGAAAGCTTCGTATATACTAGTAATTAGGATAAGTTGCTGGATCTCAATGAGTTGAACAAACAAAAGATCGAGAAAGCAAATGGTTTATTCATATGATTACTTGTCGGATTGCAGAAGCAAAAACATAGTATGACGTTTGTGAAGCTTGCAGCTACTTAATTTTCTAAAATTTTATACTAATCTTTATAAAGTTGCATGGAGTGCATGAAATCATGTTTCAAATTTTGAAAAGAAAAACCTAAAAAGTAAAAAGAGTTTCAAAAGAATCCTGATATGCTTCTGTTGGATTTTGCACGTCGGCCCATCGGAACGACGTGTAGGTTTAGTGGGGGCGAATGTCAGGACGAAATCCTTCAGGGAAGTGTACTCTGATTTCAATATGATGTTTTGACCAAGAAAGAGTTATAAACTATGCATGTTTCTGTTGATTTAATTGATTATGAGATGCGAAATATATTTGATCTTTGAAACCTTTTGAAACCACTTGAAAATTTGAGTTTTATCCCATAGATACCCTAGGTAAAACCCTTAAAAATAATTAATTTATGAATATCCGATGTGAAACCAAAAACTTTAATTCAGGAAAAATAAAAAAGGCCATAAAAAAATAGAAAGTTTGAGAGGAGATTAGAAGAATCTAGAAGAATGTCTTAGGGGGAATACGTGGCCAATCCTCATTTATTCCTCCTCGTGGATCTTCGTTGTGGACCTTTTTCAGAAAGGACATAAGTGTCTGCCATAGCTAAGCAAGCTCATCCCGGGTATTCGTTAGTTTTTATGATGTGACAAAGACAAGGAGCATAAGATTTTGTATGCTTGTTTATCTCTGTGTACTGCTTTTTATTATCATCATAGTTCGATTAAAATACTTCAAAGGCTATGGTAGAACTTATGTACATAGAGCACGAAAGGATGCGCTGTGTGAGAGGGAGATAAAGGCAAACACGCAACGCACAAGTAACTTCGGATGAGGAGAGAGAGATGATTTTCTACTCCTCACACACCAGACTGATATGGCGCACCAACGACGCGAAGAGAGAGATTGAAGTTCGTACACAGAGAGAAGTGAGGGAGGTATGATGCTCGCGTGGGTAGAGAGAGAGAGAGCCACGTGGAGATCTCTGGCGGTGGTGCATCGCAGAAGATAGAGTGGATATGACGCTGGAGAGACGTCAGCTTGCGCACGGATAGATACGACGGTTATAACGGCCAGAGAGAGAGAGGGGGGTGGGGAGAGAGAGATGCAGGGAGCTGGGCAGCACGTTGAGCACCTCTGTAGGGGGCGTGATATCGCAAGAGAGAACTTCGTGGAGAGAGATTCATGGATAGAGGAGATCAGCGCTGTCGGCTGCTACGCATCACGCATGTTGGGAGAGAGAAAGAGGCGGTTGTATACGGCAAGAGAGAGAGAGAGAAATAGAGAGAGAGAGAACAGGGGCACTACTCTGGTATGAAGCTGCAGAAGGTAGACGATGCAGAAGAAGAAGAAGAGAGAGAGAGAAGAAGAAAACCATGGCGGTGAAGAGAGAAAAACGGAGATGGTAGATCGGGTCGATGCGCACTGATGAGAGAGACAGAGAGTGAGAGAGAGAAGGAAGAGAGAAAGATGACTGCTAACGATTCGCCACAGAGATGATGATGCAAGCGAGGCGTAGAAGGAAGGAATAGAGAGAGAGAGAGAGAGAGAGAGAGAGAGAGAGAGAGAGAGAGAGAGAGAGAGAGGCGCAATAGTTCACTATGAGAAAGCTCTATGGATGCTTCGATGGAGAGGGTCTGCATAAGACTCTTGGTCCATGGCAGAAGAAGGCTCAAGATGAGGATGCAAAACATTGTATTGCTCAAGATAATGATGTAGAACATTATATTGAATGTTGTAGCATGAACATACCTTATATTGAGGAAAATAAGGTAAGAGAATGAGACAATGCGAGAAAGAGGGGCAATCACATTGTCATCGGGGGCCACGTAATAGTTGATTTATATATGAAATTGTTTAAAAAACACAATGAATCAAAACATACTTGAAATGTCAAACTTTTCTTTTCAGGAAAGATCCGTAAGAGGCGAGTGCCAAGAGTTTAGCTTGGAAGTTAATAGACGGTTGGCACAAAATTCTAACATGATGTGGTGTCCCTAGGGAACCAATATTATAAGAGAAGGTCCGAACTCTTGGAATTGAGAAACGATGATCTTTATCTATCAAAGGAAAAGGGACCGCCAAGTCAATAGCTCTCTTGCCTTCTTCTATAATAGTAGTAACAAAGCAAGCACTAGTTGAATTGCATGGTGATCGATCAAGCAAGGGTTGGAAATCAATAATTCCTATCATCAACAAAGCTTAATTATCAACAAGGAATGCCGATTAAAGGAGAAATATTAGGAGAACACGAGTAAAAAAATAGTTTTGCTCATCCTTGCTATAAGCAATCTTCAGTCTCTCAAATGGATCTTCTATGTCACGAAGATATTTTAATAGAGAAGGAAATTTTGATCACTACCAATAAAAGTTGGGATTCTAAGAGAAGAAATCAGGGCAAACTCATGTTTATATATATATTTCATGCTTGAGTTTTATGACGTGCTTCATTCAAGCCAAGGGTTATCTTGCGTTACCTTAAGTCAGAATAATTTATTGACCATTTTAATATGAAAAGATATAAAAAGAAGTCAGTAAATAGAAATAAACTATGTAAATAAAAAAAGAGAGGATGATTTTTTTTAAGTGTGTTCTATTCTTTTCACATGTACTATTTTTTTTTTCTTACCCCTCATGGATCTTCCTTTTGCATCTACTCTCCAGGTTGGGCCGATTGATGATTTTGGAGATTATATGAAGTGAAGAAAGTGATTGAAGATCAAAGTAAAGAGTATTACCCCCCGGTGGATCTCCTGTATGGATCTTCTTTCCATGTTGGGCCGGTTCATGATTTTGGAGATTATATGAAGTGAAGAAAGTGATTCAAGACCGAAGTAAAGAGTACTTCCCATAGAGAGAAGCCAAGAAGTGATTGAAGAAAGAGAGAAGCAAAGAAGTATAGCTTGGATCGCAAAGACCGAAGCCGAAAATCCGTGGGCGCCTTCTTGCATTGTAGTGGGAAGTCTACACTATATTACCTCATCCGCACTATAGCGGCCTACTGTATGCACTTGATCTGCAATATAGCGTCTTATATTTGTATTCAACGATTCGCACTATAGCGGCGTATTGTATCATCGATCCGCACTATAGCGGTATACTGTATTACCTGATCTGCACTGTAGGGAGCCTATTGTAACACTAATCTATATTATTGATATTTATTGGAGGAATCCAGGTGTATCGCTGAGCATTGTAGTTTCCTTCTGCAGTGTATTTGGAATTTTCATCCTACGACACTTATGAGCACACACGCACTCCCAGTGCCCAGATGCCGCTCGCCGGATGTGGGGACGAGGTACACAAGGGTCTGATCCAACTCCACGCCAACTTCCCCATCACTAGACCTCCTTATCTTCCGGACAACGCGAACAAGCACAAGGAAGAAGAAGAAGCTTGGAGCACAATGCGCAATACTAAATGTATTACCACTAGGATGTACAAAGATAAGTAACCCGTTAGGGCAATAGGTGTATATACAAGACAAGGGAAAACCTCCTAAAGTGGGAAAAAAGTGTCCCAATGGTCCTATTGTGTTCAGACACTTCACAACCTAAATATATCAATAAATCCCCCCGAGGACTGATGCGGTGAACAAGGAGCTTGCACTCATGTATAAGGAAATGCCAAGCTATGTGGAATCAATTTGCTAAAGGAAGTAAGCCCAAACCTTTGTGCAAAGCTTCACACTTGTCCTAGGTAGAGCTTTTGTGAAAAGGTCTGCAATGTTCTTTTGCATAAGTATATATACCAAGTTGATCTCTCCTGCAAGGAACCTCTTCCCAGCATAATGATAATGCACCTCAATTTTCTTATTGCGAGCATGGAAGATAGGGTTCCTCGCAATTCAGAATGCACTCTGACTGTTAGTGAAGATGCCGGTGATAGAAAACTGACCAACACCCAAATCAACCATAAGGCATTCGAGCCACACACTCAATAGTGGCTTTGAAAGCTTCCCTATACTCAATCTCACAACTAGACGTGGCCACAAAAGGTTGCCTCTTGCTAAACCAAGATATACATGAGCTACCAAGAATGAAGCAAAAGCCACTTGTGGACACACGACTGTCATAGCAACCAATCTAGTCAGAGTCAGAAAAAAGCATGTAAATCTAGCGGTAGTGATCCCTTCTTGGGATAAAACAATCCAAGTAGTTGGGTACCACTCAAGTACTAAAGACACGCTTAAGCGTTTGCCAATGATTGACACCTGGGCAATGCATAAACTTGATCATCTGTGAGATAGCAAATTGAATATGTGGCCGAGTAATGCATACGTAAATCAAGCATCCAACAACTTGCTAATAGAGATCAGCATCAAATGCATCCCTAGCATCATGAAGACTCAATCATAAACTTGTGTCCATAGGACTGGCAATAGGTTTGTAGTCTTCAAGGCCAAAACGTTGCAACTTGCATAAATCGAATGCCCAAATAATGATGCAAATGTCGCAAATCAAACATCTCAAATGAGGCATGCAAATCAACCTTAAAATTAGAAATATGCTTCTTATGAGGACTAGTGAGAAACATGTCATCAGCATACATAACAATGATCAGAAGCACATCATTAGCATGCTTAACATAAAAGGTGCTCTCTATTGGAGTGTTCTCAAAACCATATGCAATCAGGCAGTGATGTATTTTTTCATACCAAGCACATGGTGCTTATTTCATCTCATATAATGCCTTTTTCAACCTGCACACCTGGTTTTCATGGCCTATCTACACAAATCCACGGGGATGAAAAACATTCACTTCTTCATGCAATTCACCATTCAGAAATGTAGACTTAATGTCCAACTAATGTACATTCCAATCATGATGAGTTGCAAGTGCACAGATGCTATGAAGAGTAGTCATTTGCCATGTAGGTGCAAAGGTGTCATCAAAATCAATGCCTATTTTCTATGCATAATTCTTTGCAGCAAGCCTAGCCTTACACCCGTTAACTATCCATTTGGCTTACGCTTCAGCTTGTATACACACTTGGTGCCCATGGCCTTCTTGCAAGGGGCAAGTCATAAACACGAGATACCATTTTTCATGATAGCATCATAAACTTATGGAACCAATAATCACATTGTCGGAATGATTTCATCCTTCGAATTGACATACAAAGAAAAGTAAAAATTTTTACTTCTAGAGTGGATATCTCTAAAACTCTCTCAAACATTTTCTATAAGATTTTTTATTTAACTAATGTTTCTCTTGTACCTGTAGGCAAAAAATCTATGAAGATGTAAGTTGATCAAGGACCTCATCATTAAATTCTTTATGTTTATGATATTGTATATGATTGAATGGATACAAGTTATAAGCTTCAAAATATTTAACCTTGCCTATGTATGCTTATCATGGGTATGATTAAGTATGTGGCCATGTGTATGTAAGTGCATTAATGTTGGATGCATGGTTAAGAAGGTATTGTAATGTATATGAGGCTATACATTTGTATTTATGAGATTGCATGTGTTTTTGTTTATGAGATTGCATCTATAGATTGAAATATTTATGAATCTATGTATGTCCAAACATGCTCTTAACCTTATATGCCTATGATTGTCTGCTATGGAAAGCATACGTGTGCATGTGAGCTTCTATATATATCGATATTATGAGTGATTTTCTAATATGTTTCTTTACAGGTATTCTTCTCCCTCCCCTCAGTTACTGTTACGCAGAGAGAGAGGAGAGAGAAAGAGGGAGAGAGAGAGAGATAGAGAGATGAGAAGAGACAACTCCTTGCTATAGATGATCGTGTAGGACAGAGGCTATTGTAGATAGGACATCGCATGATGCACAAAGATAGAGCATCTATTGTGATAGAAAGGGAGCGCATTTCTTATCCTTCTTGGATGTTATGAACAAATGTACAGCACTTCGTAGAGCTAGAGAGAGAGATATTCTTTGCTCCCCCTCCCTCGCCTGCCTATTGATGAGGTTGCACACAAAGAGAGAGAGTCCTGACAACGTTCCTTGTCAAGGCCAGACACGATTTGCTTTGCCGCCTAGTGTTCAACTTCTGTAAAATACATGAAGCGGGAGCACCCTACAGACCAATAGTTCAAATAGTGAGACCTTCTCATTAATCCTCATCATCGCGTTTATGAAACTCCTTCTTTTTTCTTTCCACTTTCATCGTCCGTGACAGAAGAAGTCGAGTCAAGGGAGTGGGGGCTAAGGATGTCCGGGTGATGGAGAGTGTTAATTTCCAAAAGAACAAGTTATTCTTGAAGTTAGAGCACCTCTATATCCAGAATAACTTAAAACCTTCACCAATTTGGAGGATCAATACTCAACTATCCAAATCTAGAACAAACTGTGAAGAAGATGACTACACAGAAAGTCTGTTGTACATAACTCATTCATTGACTTATCAAATGTGTAAGGTTTTTTATAAAACATTGTACAAGGTGTTTCCTATAGTTTGCACACCTCATCCAAGTTAAATCATTCCAAAAGACTCAATAGATCTTGAGAAATGATCTCAACAAGTCACCTATGTCTAAAACTGTAGTTCTTTACAGTCGACTTTGACACCTGCAACTTCTAAAGCTTGGTTCTCCCAAACTAGAACCCATTTATGCAAATGCTTTTATCCATAGATGGCTTACCTCCCAAATTAGATTTTGACTCCTCGTTTGTGCAAAACTTTATACTATGCACTCAGAACTGACCATTTCTTTGACCATCGAGATTGCGTCTGTTTCAAAAGACACTCAACACTTCCTCACATATGAATGTTCCTACTCATAATTCTCACAGCCTTTTTACACTTAGGCTCTCAAAATTTAACCATAGACTCATCAAATATGGAATTAGATACCTACAAAAGGATTCTTGAATTAATCAAGCACAGAAGGAGAACACATAGAAAAATCAGACGTAATTTTTCTTCATTATTAATTAGAAAAGTTTACAACTAGATGAGAGAGCTATTTTACTCACTTCACAAGTGTCTAATGAATTCTAATTCTCTTCAATTCTTGTTCTCTCACACTCTCTCATATTTGCCCCGACATTTTTCCTTGTATATATAGGCAAATATGTACAAGCTCATAACCATACAAAAGTATAAGTGAGCTAACTCTAAGTTAATGTACATATGTATACACATCTTCATTCTCTGAACATGTACTTTCTTGATGCTTCATATCTTGACCTTCGCTTCAATCCTTGACTTCAAAACTTCATCAAAACTTCAACTGTTGATTGCCTTGCACCAACAACTCCCCCCAATCATCAATTGAGGTTTTCTCTATCTTCTTTATACCAGCCATGTCTTTGAATCTCTGTAGCTTTGATCCATCCAAGCTTTTGGTTAACATATCAGCTATCTTATCTTTTGTTGAAGTATGTATGACTTTAATCTCCTTATCCATCACCTTCTCTCTTAGAAAATGATACTGAATCTCAATGTGTTTAGTCATGGCATGAAAAACAGGATTAGCAACTAAATACAATGAACTCATGTTATCTCCATGAATAGTGGGTGTACTGTGAACGATGTCAAAACTCTTCATAAGAGTCTTAAGCCATATCACTTCCTTTGCAGCTTCAACCATACCTTTGCACTCAGCCTCTGTAGATGATAAAGCAACTGTGTGTTTCTTCTTTGAACACCATGAAACTAACTTATCTCCCACATAACACAAATATCCATAAGTTGATCTCCTATCATTAGGACTACCTGCCCAATCTGTATCACTGTATATCTTGATGTTTGTATCTGATGTAAAACCATAATAAAAACCTTCTTTGAGTGTACCTTGAATGTACCTCAACACCCTTTGTCGTGCAACCCAATGTTCTTTTCTAGGACAATGCATGAATTGAGGCAACACTCCTACTGCATATGACAAGTCCGGCCTAGTTAATGTAGCATAGATTAGACTACCAACCAAACTTTGATATAGCTTCATGTCCTTGAATTCTTCTTCTCCATATCTGCTCAATTTGTGATTCACTTCCATTGGAGTAGGTGCTACCCTGCAATCATCCATTTTAAACTTGATCAACAAGTTTTTCAAATACCTTACTTGAGTTACATATACTCCATGTTGAGTGTATGAGATCTCCATGCCCAAGAAATATGACAAATCTTCCAAGCACTAATCTTGAACTCTTTCTCCATTTGCTTCTTTAGGCTTTGAATTCCTTTCTCATCTGTACCTGTAAGAATTATATCATAAACATATATACACATGTAAATGAACCCATCATCACTTGCTTTAACAAGCAAGATACCAAGACAATTAAACTTCACCTACAAGAAACTTAAAGGTAACGGTTATTAAGTTTCATTTACATTTGCACAAAAATTTTACATACGTCACTTGCCCTTGCTGAACATAAAAGGATTGTTTTCATTTCACATTGCATTAGGACAGAGTCATTACATTTGCATTTGCAAATAATTAAAACAACATAAAAAGACTATTTTTTAGCATTGCATTCAGAATGATACTAATTGCATGGTAGATTATAGGTCTCTTTTTTATTTTTGAAAAACAAAGAAAAACTTTAGAACATGCATTAGAATTTACTTTTATACTGCAAGAAAGGATTTCTATTCTAGAAAGTTAGTGTTAGTTTCTCTATTTAGTTATTTACCATTATTTCCAATTTTTTTCCTATTTTTTAGTACTACATAAAATTATAAAAACAAATTAAGAAAAAAGTTATAAAAATATATAAAAATACAATTTTCATTAAAGTAAATTTTAGGGTAAAAAACTCAAAGGTTAGAAAGAAAAACACAAAAACAAAACATCAATTTAGACTAGAGTAATTACAATCTGGAGACTAAAGTCAAAAAGATTTTAAATATATTGATAAACGAAAATATAAGTAGAAAAGCCTAGGTTTAAGTTAAGTAAAAACTGTTGGCTTTCTCTTCTAGAGATAGTTTAAGACAAATTAGAGAGCTATTAGAGTCCGCTATTATAGACTTACTACTCCATTCTAGGTGATATCAAGAATTCAAGATGAAGTGTCAAAAAATATAATGAAAGAAAAACAAGGGCCACAGACTGTGCAAGCAACCCTATGAGAAAAGGATAAATTCACTAGGTTGAATATCACTAAATACCTGGATGTGTTTGAAGAGCAAGCACATATCCAAGAATTGCCTGACCATGTACTAGTAAAGTACTTTGGCCGTGTTGTCTTTGGATCCATACTTGAAAGCATCCATGTGCATGCTAGTAAACCTTGGGCTGAATTCAGGAGAGAACTTCATAAAATGTTTTTTCTTGAGAATTTTAATTAGCAGAGTCGAGAAGGATTTTCGAGATGGGTGAATTTCCCTAAGAGTAATGAGTCTCTAACTCATCTTCATGGTGAGTTTATGAGAGGATTTGCTTAGCTTCCTGAGGAAGATAATAATGCATTAAATCCTGACCTTATTATTCACTTCCTCAAGATATTGAGTCCAAAGGATAGAGATGAAGTAGAGTGAAGAATAGAAGACCCTGGTGAAAGGTATGGGTTGAGTGATGATTGGGAAAATGTAAAATGTGAAATAGAGACCGTGGGCCAAATGAAATGACAATCTGTTCATTATGCAAAACCTATTTCTACTCAGCCTAGGGATTTACCTACAACAGGGAATCTAATATGACAATGACTGCAATTGTGGCTACCACTAATGTTGCAGTTGATCCTAAGACACCAATCGAATTTTAATTAGATATTTTGTGTAAGAAAATGGAAAATGTAATGAATATGCAGACATGTCTTTGCAAAGAGGTTGCTCAATTAAACAATAAAGAGTTTTCCATGAGTTTGAATGAGCGTGGAGCTGGCAATAGTGGCTTGGCCAAGCAACTATGATCACACCCATATAGCCTACTATGCCACAATTTACTTCTCCTCAGCCAGATTATCAGTTGGTTCCTCCTATTGAGTCCACTGCTCAAAGAAATATTGATAACAGAGGGACTCACAATAAAACGTGTGTTTGCTTCGATAGTCAAGATTATGCGGTCTATGCCTGTGATGGGTTAAAGAATGCAAAAGATAATCAGTTAGTAGTTGAAATGGATAGACAATTATGTGACTTTAGAACACGACTTCCTTTAGTTGTTAACTAGGGCAAAGGAGGCCTGAAGAAATTATATGAAAGCTAAACTATTTCCAATGCATCTGCTTGTACCTCAGTTGCTAGATTAGAGCCATTAGAAGAGAGGACTCTTTCTACTACAAGCCAAAATCCTTATTATACTTGTGGGAAAGTATTTCTCTACCATACAAACAGCCTCGAAAGCATTGAGTTTTGCACTCTCTATGCTATCTCTATTTATCTCTTTAAAAGATATCCACCATTACGATATTGTTGCATAGGGCTATTGGTAACGATACTGCTCTGTTGTGGGAGCTATTGGTAATGATACTGTTCCATTGGGCTTAGTAATTGCCCACAACACTCGCATATGACCTCGCTCTTCTAAGTCCTCCCTTTGTGCTTTGCTTTCTTTCTTTCTGACCAAAGTTTTCCAAAGAATCTCTCCCACATTCTTAAAAATATGCATCGGGTCTACCAAATGATTGATCAAAAATTCACTCCAATAAGAGAGTTCATGAAAAGTGGACAACCATTTCATGCTAGCAACTAGATTTTTTGAATCCCATAGTTGTTTCCAGTCGCTAGCTTTCATTTGTTGTTGCGCTTGTGGACCAATTTGTCCTTCACGTAAAACATGTCCATCAGGCAAATATCTATGATGTCCTTCATAGACAGTTTTACGTAGTGCTTTGGAATAGCGTGCTTCGAGTCATGGTCCGCATAAAGGACAAGCATGGTAATCCAAAATCGATAAACCTGAACATTCACCATAACCAGGCCAATCATGCATTGTCCACATAATTATGCCTTGCACTCACACGTCTCCTCTTCTTATAGGTTGAGACATGTCACACACAATAATCCCATCCCATAAAATGCGTAGTTCTTCCACAAGTGGTGCAAGATATACATCCATGTTTTTTAGTTTATACTTACCTGGTACAATAAGAGCTAATAATAAATGACCTTTCTTTGTGGCCAACCATCGTGGGATATTATAATTGACCAAACATACAGGCCATGTGCTCCATGAAGAACTATGTAATCCAAATGGATTCAGTCCATCCATAGCTAGGCCTCGACGTATGGACCGAGGCTCATTAGCAAACTCTGGCCACTTACTATCTATGTGCTTCCAAGCATCAGAGTCTGCAGGCACTCCCATTATATTATCTGTAGACCTGCCCTTTGTATGCCACGACATTAACTCAGCTATAGATTTGCATCTAAACATGTTCTTAATTCGTGGAATGATAGGAAAGTGGCAAAGAACCTTAGTGGGGAGTGCTTCGCCTACAACGTCTTCTCTAAATCTATTTACTCCACACTTTGGACATACGTGGAGATGCTCATACTCATTACGAAAGAGAATGCAATCATTCGGACAAGCATGAATTTTAGTATAATCCATTCCAATGGACTGTAAAAGTTTTTTTGCATCTCCACGTGTTGGAGGCATGTCATTACCCTCTAGCAAAAATTGGTCTTTAAGAAGCCTGCAATAAGCAATTAAAACGATATTGGTAAATAAAGTTATTGTGATACAACAATTAAAGCCAATTTGTTCTCCACTTACCTGAACAATTTAATGACACTACTATCTGACCATCCATAAATGGATTGCAGATTGAGCATCACAAGTGACGCACGTAGTACAAATATCTTTGCTCCATTGTAAAGTGGTGAAGGAGCTAGGCTTCGCATGTTTTCATATTCTTCATCGACTCTTGATCATGGAATTTTTGTTGTGTCCATGAAACTCTCTACACCTTCTCCATCATGATCTTCGTCCATCTCATAAAATGCTTCAACCATCTCTTCCATATGTTCATTATGTGTAATATTATTAGTACTTGCTTGTACATCTAAGTCCTTTTTTTCTCTCTTTTGTCCACGAGAGGTTACAAGTGCAATGTCGTTTGGGTCCATCTGCTCACCTGGGGGACCATGCGAATGATAGTGTAGGTTCTCCAGTCGACTCCTATCAAAGGATCCATATTCTCTTACATGTGCATTACAAATTCCTCGTTTTCGATAAATTTGATACTTGCACTATGTGCAAGGACATGCCATTCTCTCTTCAGGATCCAAAAAAGCCATTTTCTACAATATGGAACTTTTAGAACATTTGTTTTTTTTATTAAACCTAAAAATCATACTCTTAAAGACTTAAACCTAAAATACTAAACCTAAATACTTAAATACCGAAAAAAACTTAAAACCCTAATTTTAAAACCCTGTGTATGCCTAATTGAGTTATATGTATGCCTAAACCCTAAAACCCTAATTTTAAAGATCTATACCTAAATTATGTATATTTCTATACACATGTGTATATACATGTATATATGTATTATATGTGTATGTATATATGTGTATATATATTATGTGTATGTGTATATATATGTGTATATGTATATATATATGTGAATTTAGATAGGTGTATGTGTATGTGTATATATATTCACTCTATCTAAAATGATTAAAATTAATCCTATTTTTATATATTTAATTAAACTATTTAAGACACTAGTTCTTGTTATATTTATTTATGTATCTAATTATCTTATTTTATATATATATATTTGTGTATATATTCAGATTTTCTCCTTACTTAATCCTATTTTTATATATTTAATTATAAATATTTAATTATATATATTTAATTATAAATAAACAATTAATTTTCTTAAAATACTAGTTCTTTTTATATTTATTTATCTATATAATTATCCTATTTTTTATATATATTTATTTATATATTCAGATTTTCTTCTTACTTAATCCTATTTTATATATTTAATTATATATATATATATTATTAAATTATTTAAAACACTAGTTGTTTTTATATTTATTTATCTATATAATTATCCTATTTTATACGTATATTTATTTATATATTCAGATTTTTTCCTTACTTAATCCTATTTTTATATATTTAATTTTATATATTTAATTAAATTATTTAAAACCCTAGTTCTTTTTTTATTTATTTATGTATATAATTATCTTATTTTATATATATATTGATTTATATATTCAGACTTTTATATATTTAATTATATATATTTTTATATATTTAATTAAAACCCTAATCTTAAAGATGTAGACCTAAAATATGTATATTTTTGTATGCATGTGTATCTACATGTATATATGTATTATATGTGTATATGTATGTGTGTATATATGTTATGTAGGTGTTAAAACCCTAAAACCCTAATCTTAAAGATTTAGACCTAAAATATGTATATTTCTGTATGCATATGTATCTACATGTATGTATGTATTATTTGTATATGTGTGTTTGTGTATATATGTTATGTAGGTAAGAAAACCCTAAAACCCTAATAAAAAAAATTTAGACTTAAATCTGAACTACTAAAACTTAAATACTTAAACACCTATAAAAATCTAAACCCCAAATCCTAAAACCCTAATCATATTTTATATATATTTTTATTTATATATTCAGATATTTTTTCTTATTTTTCTCTATATTTTTTCTTAATATAAATATAATTGAGTTATATGTATGCCTAAACCCTAAAACCCTAATCTTAAAGATATAGACCTAAAATATGTATAATGTGTATCTACATGTATATATGTATTATATGTGTATGTGTATGTGTGTATATATGTTATGTAGGTGTTAAAACCCTAAAACCCTAATCTTAAAGATTTAAACCTAAAATATGTATGTTTTTGTATGCATGTATATCTACATGTATGTATGTATTATATGTATATGTGTGTTTGTGTATATATGTTATGTAGGTATTAAAACCCTAAAACCCTAATCAGAAAGACTTATACTTAAATCTGAAATACTAAAACCTTAATACTTAAACAGCTATAAAAATCTAAACCCCAAATCCTAAAACCCTAATCATATTTTATATATATATTTATTTATATATTCAGATTTTTTTTTATTTTTCTCTATATTTTTTCTTAATGTAATTGAGTTATATGTATGCCTAAACCATAAAACCCTAATCTTAAATATCTAGACCTAAAATATGTATAATTTTGTATACATGTGTATATACATGTATATATATTATATGTGTATGTGTATGTATGTGTAAATAGCCTAAAAACCCTAATCCTATTTTTATATATTGGATGTAAAAAAAACTTTTAAATAAAAAAATTATATATTTAATTATATATATTTAATTAAAACACTAGCTTATGTGCGTGTATATATGTGCATGTGTGTATGTATGTGTGTGTGAATGTATGCATGTGTGTATATGTGTATGTGTATCTATGCATGCATGTGTGAGTATATGAGTATGTATGTACATATGTGTGTGTATGTATGCATGTGTGTACATGTGTGTGTGTATATATACATGCATGTGTGTATATGTGTGTATGTATGCATGTGTGTATATATGTGTGTGTATGTGTGCATGTGTACATGTGTGTGTGTATGTATGTGTGTGTACGTATGCATGTGTGTACATGTGTGTGATGTGTATGTGTGTGTATGTATGTATGCATGCATGTGTGTGTATGTGTATGTGTGTGTATGTATGCATGCATGTGTGTATATGTGTGTATGTATGTGTATATACATCTGTGTATATGTGTGTGTGTATGTATGTGTGTATGCATGTGTGTGTGTATGTATGCATGTGTGTATATGTGTATATGTGTATTCATGCATGTGTGTATATGTGTATATGTGTATTCATGCATGTGTGTATATGTGTGTGTATGTATGCATGCATGTGTGTCTATATGTGTGTGTATGTATGTGTGTATATGTGTGTGTGTATGTGTATATATGCATATGTGTATATATGTGTATGTATGTGTGTATGCATGTGTGTGTATGTATGCATGTGTTTAAATTTGTATGTGTGTGTATGCATGCATGTGTGTATATGTGTGTGTATGTAAGCAAACATGTGTGTATGTGTGTGTGTATGTATGCTCTATTTTCCTATCTCTATCTTCCTTTCTTTCATTATTCCTTATCTCTCACTTTCTCTCTCTCTCTCCTCTCTGTCTTTCTCTCTCTCTCTCTTTCTCTTCTCTCTCTCTATTTCTATCAATAGAGAATAAAACAATCACTTACAAGTATGTCCCTCTTTTGGATCTTTGTCGTCAAAGGGTAATGTATATCACCTATCGTCCAATTCCAAACAATCGACGCCAAAGAACTTCTGCAAAATCAAAGAAAAGAGACCTAAACCCTAAACCTAAAACATAGAGAAACACAAATGCTAACAGTACGTGCAGCACTTACCAAGATGTGAGATCTAAGTGGAGAGAGAGAGAGAGAGTGTGTGTGTAGAGAGAGAGATGTGTGTGTGTGTGTGCCCAAGAAAATGCAGGTCGCAATTCAGTTCGCGCGTGCAAATTCGACAGAAGACCTCTTACCACTTCATGGTTGCTCATGTCCTTGAGCTTGGGAATGTTGATATGTCCAAACCTTTTGTGCCACAAATGGATTTCAGCAATCCTCTTGTTTCCAAGCTGAATATACATCACCTTTCCATGTGTTTGTTGAATGTCAAAAGTGAACATCCTTCCTTCTTTCCTTCCTTGAGCAATGACCTTGAATCCTTCTTTTGGATTCTTTATAAAGCAGCCTTTTTCATTGAAGATAACATGATATCCTTTCTCTACCATTTGTCCTACTGAAATCAAATTCTTTGCAATAGTAGGAACATGAAGAACATCAGCCAATACCTTTTTATCTCCAAGCTTGATATCTCCAACATGCTCAATTGCATGTTGAGTTTCATCGCCGGTCTCCACACATTCTTTTCCACTTGGAGCTTGTAGCTTTGTGAATATATCTCCTTGGAATGTCATATGGTTGCTGCAACCTGAATCTATGAACCATTTTTTGTCATCACTTCTTGAGTTGTTGTAGTCATGCTTCATGGCAAGCATGGTTTGCTTGTCTCCTTCCCATTAACCATTGTATAACCTGCATAATCTAAAACTTCAACTTCACAAGTATATAATCTGTTTACATTTTTTCCTTTTATACCAAAATTCCCATCCTTCTTCTGATAAGCGTGCCACTGATTATTGTCAAAATTGACCTTCACTCCATTGTCCTCTATCTCTCCAACTGAAATCAAATTTCTTGTAATAGTAGGAACAAACAAAACATCTCTAAGAGTTACATGTTCATTAAGTGGACAATCACCATTGTAAACTACTTCATGCTCAGTACTATCTCCCGTAGCAACTGTGACTCTTGAATCTAGCTTGTGTAGGTTCACAAACATGTTCATGTTATGACTCATGTGGTTTGAGCAACCACTATCTATATACTAAGCTTTTTTGTTTACCTCCTCTTATGTGTCTTTGTATGCATAGCCATAAGAATGTTTTCATTATGTGTCCGAGCCTCCTCTTTCACTATGTTGTTGTTTTGATGCATGTGATCTTGGCATCTTCCTCTTTGTCGTCCTCTAAATCCACCTCTTCTATTTGGGTTTGTGAAGCAATCCCTAGCATAATCAACAACTTTACCACAATAATGGCATGTAAAGTTACGTTGCTGATTTAGTTGAGTCTATTGAATTTGTTTTGTTGTTCTTCCTCCTCTAGTAGCATTAAAGCTTCCTCTTACTCTTACATTGTTGTTGAATCTTCCTCCTCCTCTCCAATTTCCTCTACATCTTGATCTATTTGATGAAGTATAAAGAGCTTGTCCTTGACTACCTCTTTGTGAATGATAAAACTTGCCACCTTCTATGTTGATTTCTTCAGTCATCATGAGCATTTGTAAATATTCAAAGGATGATAGATTCTCTGAAGTCATGATAGACATAATGAAAGACTTCCATCTTTCATCTTCTCTCAAGCCATTTAACATGCTATTAAACTCTATATCCTCACTAAGAGATGCATCAATAGAGGCTAATGCTTCAATAAGATATTTTAGCTCAAGAACATAATCATTAACTGATTCGCGTGGCTTCTTTTTCACTCTTGTCAGCTCACCAATAAGTTGTGTTTGCCTCGCTCTGTTGGTAGTTGAAAATAATCTTTCTAGAGACTCCCAAGCCTCTCTACTAGTATTCAAACCTCTTATATGTCCAAGCATAGTATTCGAAACTGTTTGTGATATAATAAACAAAATTGCTTTGTCTCTTTCGATCCATTCTTGCTCTCTTGCTCGATGTGCTTGTGTAGGAGCTTCTGGTAATATCGGCTTCACCTCTGCACCTTTTATCAATCACCAAAGACCTTTAGACATGAGATAAGACTCCATTCTAAATTGCCACATGGAATAATTTCTCCCATCTAATGACTTCTCAATCGATGCACTCATATCTGCCATGTTCAATATTGTTGTAAACAAAGAAGATAATTCAATAGGCTTTATGAAAGACCTCATAAAAAACAAAAGCTCTGATACCACAATGTTATGTTTAAAAACTTGTAAACATCAAAGTACACAAGGAAACGTGATGAGACCTCCCAAGATCTTCAAAAGATCAAACAAATATATCCAAACTTTAGAAATCAAACTTTCCTCCGAACTTTCAAGAAAATAGAAATGGGTGACTGTAGAAAAATAACCATAAAAAACTCTCTGAGAAAATTTTATCAAAACTAATCATATATTCTGAGATAGACGCTGAGTAGCATGCTTTAGAAACAAAAAACATCAAACAAAGTGGCATATAGCTCCCAAACCAATAGTTTGAAGTCAAGCTATGCAGAGGCCTACAACAGCAAGGTATGACTAGCTGTCTGAATTGAAAACTGATGTTTAACAAGATGGAAATTCAAAGATCTATGAAAGACTTTGATATAGATAAAAATTATGAGACCTAAGGAAACTCCTCCAAGTCAAATCACTCAAAAGGACCTCATAACAACTGCGATATGGTAGTTTGAAGAGAGGTATGTCTCTCATGAGACACTAGATACATACAAGAAACTATCATTACAAAAACGCCTACTTGCGCAACGTTTTTTCATTATTTTTGTACAAAAACGTATATACTTATATAGTACAAGTTGTAAGCTTGGAGGTGCGCAAACTATAGGCAACACCTTGTACAAAGTTTTATAAAAAACTTTAGACATTTGATAATTCAATGAATGAGTTATGTACAACAGACTTTCTGTGTAGTCATCTTCATAGTTTGTTCAAGATTTTGGTAGTTGAATATTGATCCTCCAAATTGGTGAAGGTTTAAAGTAATTCTTGATATAGAGGTGCTCTAACTTCAAGAGTAACTTGTTCGTTTAGAGATTGACACTCTCCATCAGTGGTATCAGAGCAAGAAGCATCCAAATTGAACAAAGGAGGACCTTGACTGCTGCAGATATAAAGAATTTAACATTTGAAGATACATACAAAACCTTACTCAAGAGAGTACTTCCATCCTTGGCCTTCAGTGATCCAATTGACTTCACATTGTGCTTTGTATTATCACTTGTTTGAACTACATGATTAGTTACCTTATTTTCCAAGTAAGTCATCAATGCTATGTTGCCACTCACGTGATTGCTACACCCTGAGTCAATGTATTCTTTGGTATTCACTTTGCCTTTTACAAGTTGCATTCATAATCAAGGTTAAATCCTCCTTCTGATCTGAAGCATAATTGTAGTAGGTATTGTTGTATTGTTGGCTTTGGAATCCTCTACCTCCATTTCTTCCAAAAGGGAAATTACTTGCAAGTAGTCTCCTCAACAAAATGGTGTAGCAGAAAGGAGGAATAGAACTCTTGTTGTGTTTGCAAGATCCATGATGAAGGAGAAAAAATGTCCCAATTATTTGTGGGCTGAGGCTCTAAATACAGCTACATATTTGGTCAATAGATTACCATGTAAAGCTTTGTAGGGTATGACACCATATGAGGCATGATGGGGTAAGAGACCTACTCTAGATCATTGCAAAGTATTTGGATGTTTGGCATATGCATATGTACCATCTCAATTGAGGCAGAAATTGGAACCTAAAGCTGAAAAGTCTGTTTTCATTGGATATGATGATAAGCAGATGGGATATAGGTTGTGGAGTCCATCCACAAAACAATTCCTTGTGTCAAAAGATGTTACATTTGGTGAGAAAGGTACTTGGTATGCACGTACAATCAATATTTATGCAGATGATGAAGAAATTGTGAATCAAAAGAAAGATAAATCAAAGGTTCAGATATTTGATGAAGAGGAGAACAATGAAGTACAAGTTGAAGTTGAAGAAGTGCCAAGATTTGATCCAGAATGTGATGAACCAGAAACATCAAGAAGTGGAGAACTTAGAAGGTCATCAAGACACAAATGGAAACCTACAAGGTATAGCTATGACACTTCTTTTTTGGCTACTAAAGATTATGCTTATATGGTAAAGGCAAATGAAGACCCTTCTACATATCAAGAGGCAAAAGGCAAGGAAAATTGGGAGAAAGCCATGCAGGAAGAGTATGATGCATTGATGGAGAATAACACATGGGATTTGGTTCCTAAACCAAATAGTCAAAAGATCATTGGATGCAAATGGGTCTACAAGACAAAGAGGTTTGCAGATGGAAGTGTGTCTAGGTATAAAGCTAGACTTGTTGTGAAAGGGTTTGCTCAAACATATGGTATAGATTATGATGAGAGCTATAGTCCTGTGGCAAAGATGACAACCATCAGGACACTCATAGCTATTGCTGCATGTAAAGGTTGGAAATTATATCAATTAGATGTGAAGAATGCCTTTCTAAATGGTTATATTTCATATGATGTTTTCATGGAGCAACCACAAGGATTCAGAGATGAAAGGTATCCAGAACATGTATGCAAGCTCAAGAGAGCTTTGTATGGTTTGAAGCAGGCCTCAAGGGCATGGAATTATAGACTTGTGAAGTTTCTTGAAGGAACTTGGTTTTCATGTATCTAAAGCAGATAGTATCTTGCTTGTTAAAGCAAGTGATGATGGGTTCATTTACATGTGTATATATGTTGATGATATAATTCTTATAGGTACAGATGAGAAAGAATTCAAAGCCTAAAGAAGCAAATGGAGAAAGAGTTCAAGATTAGTGACTCGGGAGATTTGTCATATTTCTTGGGCATGGAGATCTCATACACTCAACATGGAGTATATGTAAGTCAAGAAAGGTATTTGAAAAACTTGTTGATCAAGTTTAAAATGGATGATTGCAGGGTAGCACCTACTCCAATGGAAGTGAATCACAAATTGAGCAGATATGGAGGAGAAGAATCAAGGACATGAAGTTATATCAAAGTTTGGTTGGTAGTCTGATCTATGCTACATTAACAAGGCCTGACTTGTCATATGTAGTAGGAGTGTTTCCTCAATTTATGCATTGTCCTAGAAAAGAACATTGGGTTGCAGGAAAAAGGGTATTGAGGTACATTAAAGGTACTCTCAAAGAACATTTGTATTATGGTTTTACATCAGATACAAACATCAAGATATATAGTGATACAAATTGGGCAGGTAGTCCTGATGATAGGAGATCAACTTATGGATACTTGTGTTATGTGGGAGATAAGTTAATTTCATGGTGTTATTCAAAAGAATAAAGAAAACATAACCATTTCCAAATTCAAGCTAAAAAAAATAGAGAATCTTTTCATAATATTCAAATTAAAATACATATACATACAGGTTACGTAAACAAAAGGAGAAAAGACTTGACATCGAATAAGGAGTTAAGTGAATTGTTTGAGACCTTATTTATGCAACATTTAGAAAATTGCACATCCAAAGTAAGTATAACTAGGGCTATTATACAAAGCCATGTATACACTAGGCACGATTGCTTTGAACGCACGCACTCAAAAAAATTGTTTCAGCATGCGGCAAGAGCTAGGAGGAGGAGAAAGCCATGGTATAGGGCACAATGCAAGGCATAGGATGGGTGTGTGAGTTCATTGGAGTATTACTTTATTTTCAAGACTTTTTTTTATTCATTTGTTTGTGAAAGAAAATTTATTAATTTATGTTCCAATTGAAAAATCGAAGAAACATTGAGTGGAGTGATGAAAGTATGTGATGGGAATAGTGATTCTCTTTTTATGATGAATTTCTTTTATATAAATTCTTACAGACTTGAGTGGATTATATTTTATATTATGTGAGAGAGGAAGATGACTCAAGGATTACCTATTGTTAAGATTAAAGTATACGTTGTTTCATTATCTCAGGGACATTGGTTCCTAAATAGTGAAGTAACTTAAGAAGTAGTGGACGCGGAGTTAGATGAAGTAAATGAGCTGCCTAAAAAAGATAAGATAGAGAAGGAGCTCAAGGATTGCATCGAGATTAAAGGGAAGCATATTTTTATAGTAAGGAAAGGAAAATACAAGTACACCATGCTTTCCCAACAAGTTTATAATTTCCAATGGTCCAAGGTGATATACAAGAGATGAAGCCTAGTACGTCTGCATAGTGTGATAGAGGAACACATTTATTTATTGATTTCAATAGGTGTGAACAGGTTATAAACACTCTCTAGGAAGTTAAAAGGAATACCTTTCAAGTACACTTCATATGCAAAGTGAAGAATTGGGAGAATGAGATGTGCAAAATGACAATTAAGGGAGAGAAGCTTAAAGCTACTCTCTAATTGTATCCAATGAAAAAGTAGTGGATGTTAGGTTTCTGAAGAAAAAATGCTTCATCATATGTAGGTTATACACCAAATGAATAGCTAGAAATTAAAATACCTTTATAGTTATTATGTAAGCCAAAATTGTGAAGATACACAATGCCTCATAAGCTAGTTACATTGGTAATGCTGAACAAAAAAGATAACACCAAACCATTTGGATTTGTTGACATATCTCTTTTTGTCCATGAACAGCTGAAGAAAGTAGCAAAGCACTCAAAAAAAAAAAGAAATTCTTAAATGCAGCATAAGTATTCACAAAAATCATATACCATATCTTGGGTGTAAAGGACAAACTATAATTGGCACCACCTGCTTAGGTTTTGGGAGAGGCGTTGGTGGGAGTTGAGATTGATACAATGAAGGTTGTAGATAAAGAGGGATGAAAGGAAATAAAAGAAATTGTATTTCAAATTGAGGCTCCCTTGAAGAAATGAAAAATTGATCCCACAAAGAAGAGATTGTGATAGAGTAAGAACTGAAAGGAGAACAGAAAAGGGTGTACGTTGATTGAAATCCACATCCTTCTCTAAAGAAAAATTGTACAACTATCTTACATAGGAGAATGACAAAAGAGCATTCTATGAGGCTTAGTACCAAAAGATGCTTGAGGATTTCTCTTAAAGAGATGCAGATTGGGCACAAGCTGAAAAAGAGCATTATAAAGGCCCCCATGGGCGAAAGACGGATGCCAAGACATAGGTACTATTCATACAAAAAGAAGTTGCATTATGAGCTTATTTAGAGGAGTTGCAAGGACCTCAAGGTAATAGACAAAGGATAGAAGGACAACAATGGTAGTTGCACTAAAGAGAAAAAAATTAAGAGCCTAAGCGGAAGCAAAAGATGAAGGAACCAAAGTCAAAAGTAAAAAAGAATCACACAAAATAAAAAGAGGATAATCAAATGGTGGAAGATAAAGGTGCCAAGGATCGAGATTAGTTGTTGGAAGAGATAGAGAAAGAAGATGAAAATCTAGAAGTGATCCATAAGCAAGACAAGGTGGAAATACAAAAGTTTCCAAAGGACATAAAAAATATCTCTGAATATGTAATGAGACATGTAGACCAATTCAGGCCTAGTGGAAATATGATCATATAAGGCATTGCTAAAGAGATACAAGTGGAGTTGAGAGAGCAAAGGAATTCTATAGAGATATGCCAAAACAAAGTCATAAATCTAGAAGAAAAAATGATGAAACATAAAAGTAAAGCTGATTTCTTGGAAGACAAATGTTAGAAATAGATAGTTATGATTCAGACAATGGAAGAGTACATAAAACATCTAGAATCAAGGTACTAGATAAATCTTATCATGTGTTAGGAAGTCCAATGATGAAAGCAATTAGATTCTAATGGAGGAGGAAAACTACAAACTAGAAGGAAGCAAAGCAGAGACAACCAATGAGGAGATCAAAGCCATTAAAGAACAATTAAACAAAAAAAAGAAGATATTGAAGATGCAAAATAGTTGGAACTACAAGTTCATAAACATGATAGCACAACCCCAATATAGAGATTGGATACTCCAATATACAATAATGGCATCAACCCTATACAACATCACTTGGCAATAGATGGTTTGGGCATACCATTCTTCATGGTCTTAGAAAGCATAAAAAAACATCAACAGTACTAGAGTAGGCATAAACCCAAATAAACTTCGAGATTATCATGGAAAGATTCAATTCACCAAAGATCCCTTAAAAATGGTTGTACCTTCCAAGGCTCGTAGGATAGAAGAAAGGAGAATGACCAAAAAGGAATTATATGCTTAGTACTAGCAAAGGATCAATTAGAGATTCAGTGGAAGCTAATGACTTAGCATGTATATTACTTGTTAGAAATATACCTAAATTGTTGGAGTTAGATGTCTGCGGAAGCACGTCAACAACGCAAGGAAGAAGAAGAAGCATGGAGCACAATACACAATACTGAATGTATTACCACTAGAATGTACGAAGATAAGTAGCCCGTTAGGGCAATAGGCATATATACAAGCCGCGGGAAAAAAACCTCCTAAAGAGGGGAAAAAGTGCATCGGTGCTCCTAGAGTGTTCACACACATCACTACCTAGATTTATTAACGAGCCCCCCTTGGGAGTCATGTGGTGAATAAGGAGCTAGAACTCATGTATAAGGAAGTGTGAAACTATTTGGAATCAATGCACAAAAGGAAGTAAGCCCAAAGCTTTGCGAAAGCTTCAAACTTCTCCCTAAGCAGAGCCTTCATAAAAAGGTCTGCAATGTTCTCCTGCATGGGCACATATGCCAAACAGATGTCCCCAGCAGAGAACCTCTCCTTGACATAATGATAATGCACCTCAATGTGCTTAGTGCGAGCATGGAACACAGGGTTCCTTTCAACTGCCAATGCGCTCTGACTGCCTATGAAGATGGTGGTGGAAAAAGACTGACCAACACCCAAATCAGCCATAAGGCATCTGAGCCACACACACTGAACAATCTCTATGAAAGATGCTCTATACTCAACCTCATAACTGCAAGTGGCCACAGTAGATTGCTTCTTGCTCAACCAAGATATACATGAGCCACCAAGCATGAAGCAAAAACCACTGGTGGACACATGAATGTCATAGCAACTAGCCCAATCACTATTAGATAAAGCATGCAAATCTAGTGGTAGTGATCCCCCCTTGGGATAGAACAATCCAAGTAGCCGGGTACCACTCAAGTAGCGAAAGATGCACTTAACTGCCTGCCAAGGCTTGACACCTAGGCAATGCATAATCGTGCTCATTTGTGAGACAACAAACTGAATATCTAGCCGAGTAATTCATAAGTAAATCAAGCATCCAATAGCGTTGTGGAGGTGATCGCAATCCGGGTGGATCGGGTCCGGTCGTGGCACACACAGGGTGTATGAAGCTAATGAATGTTGGAAGGTTTAAAGATGTGAAGGTGAAATTAATGTTGAGTATGGAGAAGAGAGAGATGTTGAAATAATTATGGGAATGGGAATGTAGGTGTGCAAGTTAGATTGATGACATGAATGATAAGAATGAAAGAGAACCATACACACGAATCAAATTTGGAAGGAAGAATGGTCCATTGGAGGAGCTTCTTAAACACTTCCTAATTCTAATCCATATGTATAGACTTCTTTGGATGATATGTATGCATGACGAGAATAGATGGAATCCTTACACATAAATCAGTTTCGAAAGGAAGAATGGTCCAATATTGGAGCTTCTTATACACTTTCAGAAACTAATAAATATGTATGGATTTGTATGGATTATATGCATGCAAGTGAATTATGATGATGGATTTTACTCACAAGCTCAAAGAAACATCCTCACTGGTTCAACGCAATACTGCGGAGCCTTCTCACACATAGAAGAAATAGAAGACATGTAAAAATACTTAAGAGACTGAGAGAGGTGACAAGAGACAAGTGACAAGTGACATGAATTAAAAGAATTTGAATTAAGTTACATGTAAAAGATCGTAGTGGTACGTCATGCTAAGCAGTCTACTGATCAAAGGTGGTTCCGACCCTCAAACCATGACAGTTCAACCGAATGTCACACGTAAGAAGGTGAGTTCCACTCCAGTGACCCTATGTCTGTCTAGGCTCGTAACGTCTAACTAAAGAAGTCTAAGACTCATTAAAATCAGCTCTAACTCACTCACACGCTCCACCGAGGGTGAGTCAAGATAGAGATGCTGGTTTCAAGAGCCTATCCTAAATTGGAGTTCTAACTTAAATTTGAAACTAGGTTCTTTACTCATACTAGCTCACCTTGGATCCTCACTCGCTCAACCGAGGGTGATCGTCTCAAGGAAACCGTAAGCTAGCATGAGCCCTATGGATGCCTAACAATGATGCTCTAGGATTTTGGAGGGGGGTTTATATAGTTTTTTGAATGAATTTGGGCCCTTGGATCTAGAGAAATCAACTCTCAACTCTAGGATCACTACTTTCGATTACAACCATTTGATTAATCAAATCAATGGCTTGGAATTGTTCTTTCTATCAAATCTAGTGTAAAGGAGTGAAATTTAGGCGCCCTCATTCTCCACCATTGGATCTGGGGATGATCTGGACCGTCGGATCAGTGCTGACATCAATTCGGATAAGATAAGCCACTATTTTTGGAGAAACACTGCATTATTGATCTTTGATTGTAAAAAAAGTTTTCTTTTATGGAAAAAATTCGTGGATCCTCCTTCCTTTATGCTTTAGTGCATCTCCACCCTTGAATAGGAGCTCATCTTGACCGTACACCATGGTTCAATCATATTTTGACATGTGGCAGCCCTTCAAACCTTCAATTTTCTTATTCTAGAAAACTGCGGTGACCTTGAAAACTGGACTTTGTGCTCTTTGACCCTCCAAAAAAACTTTGATGAAGATGAAACTTTGTAGGACTATGTTTCCAAAGATCTCCTTCAGGAATATGCAGGAAAAACTCCCATCTGAATCTCCCTTGTACAAGTTTGACTACATTTGGAAGCTTGCAAGGTGGCATTAAGGTGTCTAGGAAGCTCTGATAGCCTTCAAAATTTGTACAAATATGTAGCCACATATGATCTTTATACATGCCAAACCATATGGCTAACATAATTTTCTATACAAGAATTTGTAGGGTCAAACTAGAAAAATTACATTTTTACAAAATGAACATAGCATATCAATGTGCTACAAAATCCATTTTCTGCTGAAATTTGGGCTATAGACTGCCTTTGACAATCTTTACAAGTATATGGATTTTCATCTAATTTGGTGACAATAAAATTTTTGCCCTAATTTCCCAACTTTGACCAGCTTTGACCAGCTTTGACCGCTACCATGGACTTTCTTGATTTCTTTGAAACTTTGTATGTGACCTTCCTTTGACATCCTTGATGCATCCTGGACTTCTCAGGGAATTCTGGCTACCTTCGCCAAATATGTTTTTTGTAGGCCTTCACAAGTGAGAGAGGAGAGCAAATCTCGACGACAGCGTGCTGATAGAGAATAGCATCAAATGCATCTCCAACATCATGAAGACTCAATCGTAAACCTCTCTCCATAGGAGTGGCAATAGGCTTACAATCTTCAAGGCCAAAATGTTGCAATAATGTGTCAATATATTTTGTTTGACACAAATCCATTCCACCATCAAGTTGTATAGGCTGAATGCCCAAATAGTGATGCAAATGCCCCAAGCCAGACATCTCAAGTGAGGCATGAAATCAGCCTTAAAATTAGCAATATTCATGTCATGAGGACCAGTGAACAGCATGTGATCAACATACACCACAATGATTAGAAGCACATCATTAGCATGCTTAACATATAAGGTGCTTTTAGTTGGAATGTTCTCAAAACCATGTGCAATCAGATAGGCATGTATCTTTTCATACCAAGCAGGTGGTGCTTGCTTTAAACCATATAATGCCTTCTTTAACCTGCACTCCTCGTTCTCATGTCCTTTCTGCACAAAGCCACATGGCTGAAAAACATACACTTCTTCATGCAAGTCACCATTCAAAAATGTTGTTTTAATATCTAACTAATGTAAACTCCAACCATGATGAGCTGCAAGTGCACAAATGCTATGAATATTAGTCATTTGGCAAATAGGAGCAAAGGTTTCATCAAAATCAATGCCTCTTTCTTTCTCATAACCCTTTGCAACAAGCCTAGCCTTATACCTGTCAAGTGTTCCATCAGGTTTATGCTTAAGCTTGTATACCCACTTAGTGCCAATGGCCTTCTTGCCAGGAGGCGTCACATAAAGACCAGGTACCATTTTTCATGATAGCATCATATTCAGATGCATTGACAGCCATCCAATGTTTAGAATTTTGTGCTTCATCAAACGAAACACGTTTAATCTCATCACAGAGACTAGAGGCAGGCTTAGTATAGCAATCTAATGCAAAAGAGGCACTATGACAGCCTGATCGAGTATGATGTGACAAAGGTGCATGTAATTTGATGTCACACAAAGTCTACACAAGCCATTTTGGAATAGTTTTTGCTTGCTCAATATCAGGTCTCTCATCAACAAGTGCATCATGTAAATCTGCATTAGAAATGGAATGGTCAACATCATCACATGAAACCTACAAAGGCTGAGAAGTTGCCTCATTAGGAGCAGCACTAGATTCTCCACTTATAAAACGAGGCAGCAAAGTATCATACATGTCTTTGGAGCTAACAGATGTCTCCTTAGTACATGAAAGCAATAGCTTAATAGAATCTTCCACAAAAACAATATCAAGGCTAACCAAAATGTGTTTAGTCTATGGATGATACAGAGGATAGCCTTTACTTTATGAACTATACCCAACAAAAATACATTTTTCTACTTTAGCATCCAATTTTCTTCGATGTTGTTCAGGCAAGAATGCGTATGCCAAACAACCAAAAACACGGTGTCACGGGGATGTATGGAAAGGAGGGAGTACACATAGGGATATTGAAATGTAAGCATCTCCATCAAATCGGCTACACATGGCTACCCAGTGTGCACTTTAAAGGGAAGATAAATGAAAAACTACTTGGAAGGCAAACTCTTATGAATAGAAATCTTAATTACATCTTGTGCTTGGGGCATCAACCAATCTCTCTTGAGTCATATTTGGGAGCAATTTATAGGTAAACGTCGAATTCATATCTAGTTCTTAGGTTTGAAGTAAAGCAAGGTCATACTAGGTTGACTCAAAATGATCACATTCAAACCAATTCGACTACAAAAGGGATAAACAAATGTAGATAATCCATGCAAACTTTAACTTCGAAAGAGCATTCTTGGAAGGTCACAATTACAACCTTTAAATAATGTTTTTAACAACCTTTAGAACATTTACCTTGATTTCTTCTTCAAAAAAAAAAACTTAAAACACATTTGGTCTTTTATGATGTTATTTGGAGGAAAAGTTATTCTTCCACATTAAATTAATTCCAAATTATTTGTATGCATATAGATCATTCTTACAAGTATTTACAAGGTAAGCAATATCACATACATATGAACATGTGATTTGAAATATGAAACCTTCCATAATGCTAGCCCTAAAGGTAAGGATTTGTTCTCATTCTAAGCCAAATAACTCTATTGATTATGCTACGGTGATCATATTACCTACCCTTATCACTATTTATTAGAAGCTTTCTGTGTTTCACGGCTTTCAATCAGTCAAGTAGTGCCACAGACAAGAACTTCTGAATTTCCCAAACAAAAAAAAAAAATTCAGATGATGAGTTGTGATTCTCTATATGCAAACTCAAAAGAACTTTTATGAATGCAATAAAAAATCTTTCATCAGTTTCATTAAAGCAATACCATTATGAACACTTTCAAGTTCAGTATGGGTAGCATTAATAGCACTTTGTGCCTCTTCCATAGCAGTGTCAAAACCAAATGACCTGTCAATGATAGCTATGTCATTGTCAATCGTCTTGGGAATCCCAACAATAGAAACTTTCAACCTTCTTCTTTTGACTTCCTCAACAATACCTGCTACTCCTTCCTGTGCGTCATCACCTCCTATGATATAGACTTGATTAATCCCACGATCCTACAACACTGTACACTAATGTTTTATGCCACATTCAGCCAAAAATGCATTAAAGTTATAAGACATATATTCCCCTCGTCGATCAGAACGCAGCTTGCCCATTTTACATGTTGATAGATTTTCAGCCAAAACCAAAAACTGTTTGAAGCACATAAACACTTTGGACTTTGCTTTGAGTGGATATACCCATGCATGGCTAGCAAAATCCTCAATGAAAGTCATGAAGGAAAGATAGTTTCCAAAAGAAGGTGTCTGCATAGGACCACAGACATTACTATGTACAAGCTACAATTTCTGAGTAGCCCGAACTAAACCATCTTTTGGGAAGGACAAATGCTGCATTTTTCCCAAAATACAGTCTCACAAACATGTTTTCCAGGTGCCTCAATTTTGGGCAAAGAGGACACCATTTTATAGTTCTACAAGCGTAGCAAACTAACAAAATTCAAATGACCAAAGCATGCATGTCAAAGCTTTGCATATGAGATAGCCTAAGAATCATGTACTACACATGCTGAATCATTCACTCATTTTTCATAATTTATGAGCTTATACAACCCACAAGATAAAATGCCAGAAGCAATAATCACATTGTCATTTGACAGATCATGAATTGTACATTTGTCATCAACAAATTTTACAAATAAACCAATCTTGGCTAAGGTCGAAACTGATAATAGATTCTTCTTGATCTCTAGCACAAATAAAGCCTCTCACAATGTAAAAGAACTACCATCAATAGTAGTGAGAAGGATCTTACCAACTCCCATAACAGGATAAGACGAGTTGTCGACGCATGTAACAATAATCCCTGTAAGATCTTGAGTGAAGAGAAGAAACTTTGCTGTGAGGTAATATGGTTGGTCGACGCACTATCAAAGTACCAAACATCTAAGACTACTGCAAACATGCATTGCTCATGAGAAGATGGGTTGAAATTGCAAACAGTAGTAAACGCCCATTCTTCATCATCCACAAGATTAGTAGACTCTATTTTGGGTGTAGAGGCCTCTACAACAACCATTCTGGCCTCTTTCTTCTTTGCCTCTCTAGCAGCCAATTTTGGATAGCTCTTAGTGACATGATCAGTTGCTTTACAGTACTTGCGAAACAGTTTCTGCTTTTCTGATTTCTTCTCATCTTTCTCTTCCTTCTTCAAATGTGCAACATTTGTAGATTTCTAGTTACTAGTAGAAGATCTCCATTTACCTTTGCCCTTCTAACTAGCCAAGAAAGCTTGAACTACAAAATGCATAATAGAACTGTTCTGCCCAGACTTGTCTTCCTGCAACAAAATAAAAACTAACTCTTCAAATGTTAAGGCATTTGGATTGCCTTTCATCATCAAACGAAGAGTAGAAGCAGAACTCTGATATGAGTAAGGAAGATCGTTCAGAATAGTTTGCACAAGTGAACTATCAAGAAGGAATTCATCTAGAGAAATCAGTTGTTCCTTCAAATCCTTGATCTTTGTTAGAAAATTGTCCATAGAATTACCTCCATTCATGTCCTCACTGTCCAACTATTTTCGGAGGTAAGCAACATGAGTCTCATTCCTAGCCTGGTACAATGTGGTAAGTGTATCCCAAGCATCCTTCGCTATTTTGTAAGAGCAAATGTGAGGAATAATGGCACGTTTGACAGAAAAAGCTATCAATGCGTGTGCTTGAGCATCTCTGCCATCCCAACCAATTTTGTATGCAATAGGTGGAATAGAAACAATAGCATGAACAGGAATCTACAGAATATCACCATCCTTAACACCATCTGCATCAGGTTGAGTACCTGTTTTTGTAGTACCTATATTCACAGGTGTAATAGGATGTCTTTCAACACCCTACACAATATTCCATAGTCCTTTTGTGACCAATACATGACGCATCATTTAAACCCACAATGGGTAATTTGTACCATCCAAATTATCCTCAATAGCCAACATACAAAATACATCACTACTTTCAGCCATGGCCACTGACTAAGATACCCTGATGGAGAAAAATGAATGTATTTGAAAAATTTGAATAGAACTACCCAAATGAGTTCTACTAGACGTGTGGCAGACTTCAAGATGCTTATACTGGCGAAATGAAACCTGTATATATCTTTGGCAAAAAAAGACAAAATAGCCTGCACAAGTTCTATGATAATGCGTTTAGAGGCTGAAACAAGCTTAAATCGCGATTTCATCACTAAACAGCAAAGTTGTTTTGATCTATGAAACAACCTGAGCATGCTCACCAAATTTTGTGTGATTCTAAGACTGCAACCGTAAAGGTGTAGACGACACCCTAGATGAAGTGGTGACCTGCTCTGATACCAATTCTTGGAGTCAGAGGTCTGTGGAAGCACGTGAATAGCACAAGGAAAAAGAAGAAGGTTGGAACTCAACACACAATAGTGAATGTATTACCACTAGACTGTACAAAGATAAGTAGCCCTTTAGGGCAATAGCCGTATACACAAGCCGGGTTAAAAAAACCTCCTAAAGAGGGAAAAAAGTGCCTCGGCAGTCCTAGAGTGTTCACATACATCACTACAAAGATAAGTAGCCCTTTAGGGCAATAGGCGTATACACAAGCCGGGTTAAAAGAACCTCCTAAAGAGGGAAAAAAGTGCTTCGGGAGTCCTAGAGTGTTCACATACATATGATGGCATACTACAATAGAGTTGTATTCATGGGTGGTCATTATGTACAAACATTCGAGGATGCATTCAACTATGGATTTTTTGACAGAGACTTATAATTTTTTGTAGAATATCCTTATTGGTGAAAGCTTGATTTATAGACTATGAAGCAACATTCATAGAATACATTCATAGATATTTTATTAATAGACCAACTATAGTTGTAGAGTGGAGGAAAGAACTTTTTGAAATGCTCAATGACTTAAATGTGAGAGAAAGAAAAATTCATGATTTTATCTCCCAGTTCTACCAAAGGAAGAAAAGATATTAGAAGACATAACAGTTTTCTTAAGGATGATAAAAGATTAGGAGGTGGCGAATGTTTGAATGAATTTCAATTTAGCTACAAAGAGTAAGTTTTTGCAAAGTAGAAAATAATTGTCTTTTTGATAGGACAAAGTATCCCAAACTTTGTAAACATGAGGAGGAGTCTTCCTCATGATGATATATATCACATACACTTTTTTTAGTGCTCTCTAGAGTGTAGATTACTAGTCTAGAAACATATTAGGACCAATTTGAAGTGTGAACATGGACACTTAAAATAGTATAAAAGAAAAATGAAGACATTTTTCAAAGAGATTAATTCTTGAAGAATAATGGGATCTACAGAGCTCTTGGCAAAGTCTATTCTCGTCATCTTGTTGTTTAGTACTTTGAACTAGATTTTATGAGACTTTTTATGGATTTATGTTAGTTTTGAGTGGTTTTATGTGTATATAATAATTTCACTGTTCTATCTTCATCTAAATGGCTAACGAAAGCAAAGTGTAATATGTTTTCTTTAGACTGTGTTGACTTGCAAGATTCACAATTCTCTCATCAAGGTGTTACAATAATAGAAACTTGAAATTAATCCTACCTATGTTGTTTTTATGAAATAGAGCACACTTTAGGCACTAAAAATCACATGAAATGCTTATCCGTATCCGTATCTACACTCAAATGAAGATTCGTATCCAAAAACGATGAATTCTTTAAATGATGGGATGGAGTCGATTGACGAATATTTTATCTTTGTGTGTAAATCGTGGATCCATTGGTAAAGCAGGGGCTAGGATCTTAGTATAATTCGTAGATCGACAATTTAGTGTTTGAGGTTGTTAGTCTATTATGCTATGATGATTAAAGAGGACAAATCCAAAGTACAACAAACACAAAGACTCTAAATTATTCTATTGAATTGAGTGTCATTTGCCTCTTCTTTGGTCATGGTGGTGGCCGATGGGTTGCGCACATGAATAGTGTGTAAATTTGTTGTGGATCCTATTAATATAAAGAAAATAGGAGAGAGGATAAAGCTTCATGAGTGAATGGAGAAGGACAGAAACTAGAGTTTTGGGTACATTTGGTGGCAAAAAGCAAGATAATAAATGAATATAGGGATAGTGAACCTAATTTTCTTTGCAAATACATGAAGAAGAGGCAAAAGTATTGTTAGAGAACTGTTAAATTTGGAAATGACACCTCTCTGAGGATTTTTGTCATGAGGACCTTGAACTTTTCTTGCCTAGTATTTAAGCAAGGGGCTAGAGCTTATGTCTATAACTCAACATCTTCTATATATAGCTTCTTTTTATTTGGAAATGACACATGTGTAAGGACTTTTGTCATGACGATCTTCAACAATGGAAATCTTTCTTGCTAAGGATTGAAGCAACGGGCTAGAGCTGATGTCTATAACTCGGCATCTTTTGTTAATAGCTTCTTGGGTTTGATTCCCAATGCCCATAAGACAAAGAGAGCTAGAATATAGATGGCAAGTCACGCATGCATGTACAATATATTTCTTTTTTGATGTGGTTAGCTAGAGGGGGCACACCTATATTCACGATGAAGAGTGAAAAAATCCCACATATGAATTGCAAATCGGAGACTGAAAGCACTCAAACAATGTAGAAGCATGTTATTCTAGCATCTCAAATATGAGAGAACAGCTCCGTCCTATAAAATATATAAAGGGCCCAAAGAACATCTTAATAATTGAAGGTATATCTCTTGTGTGAACTCTATATATAAGAACTTTGTTTTACTTTTGCTAGAAGAGTTAGCCGTATCATGGATGAGATCCTTCGCCTTCACCAAAAGGGTTTTATTAAAGAGAGGTGCATTTCACATACCAATATGTCTCTATTGCAGGGTATGAATTGTGGTAGAAAGCTAAAAAATATCTTCTTCTTCTTCTTTAATGGTGACTTTGATAAAGCTTATGATAGAGTAGAGGGGATTTCATCCTCAACTCTATTCATGATGTAGTGTAGGTAGAAGTTTCATAACATTTTTTAGCATTCTTTTTGCTAGTTCTTACTCTAGAGTCTCCATCAATGGTTCTATTTCCAAGCCATGTCAATGGATCTATTCAAAGTTATCCATATTCCTAATCCCCCTTGATTTAGAAATGGGTTTTGATGACAGTGGTATGTTCACTAATGCTGATGATACCTCTACTATCACTTTATCGGATTGTTTGAACAACCTTTTAGCTAGTGGTTCTAAAGTTAATGATACAGAGAACGTATTTTAAATCTCCTAATAATGTTCTCCCCTCTTGTATTATTGACAATCATTGTGATATTATTAAGGAACATGACATTTTTCAGACTTTTGGGGATACACATGGGATTTATATATAACTTTCAAACAAATGTGGGAATTGGTCGTGAACATCAAGCACTCTGGCACATAGAGCTTTTGTTATCAATCATAACATCTTGTCCTTCTTGATGTTTTTTTACCTTACTAGATGCTTACTAAAAATTGTCTTTTGCACGACATTGCTCTCCCTAGAAAATCCCTTTGGGATGGTAGTCCTCAAGTTAGGAGAGTTCTTGAAGTTTCATGGGTTATGTTTTTCTACCTAAGAGAGCATGGATATTAAATGGATACTTAGGGCTATTAAAACTGAGGATTTTTGGGTTTTCCTAGTAGAAACAAATATTTCTTTGTTTTACATTAAAGGCTAAAAAGCTTGCAAGAATCATGCTTTATGGGACATCATCCTCTCCCCCGAAACCCTGTCTCCTCGGCAGTTCCATTACTTGCATGATGTGGCTTTCATTGATGCATGTCAAAAAATCATCATAAACCTATGCATCCTTTCGCTAATAATTTGAACTTTTATTTGCAAGAGTCTATGTGGACAAGCTAGTTATCCCTTTGGAATAGTTGTAACCTTGGAATTAGAGATCGTAAATGCAAGAAAGAAGGATTTAATGAGTGGAGCCACTTGTACCAAAATGGTGAGCTAGTTAGAAGGTGATCATATTCTTTCTTTGAGCACTCTTGCAAAGAGATTCTCTTGAATTGTAAGGCTATTCCCAAGGATAAGCTATTAGTCTAAAATAACAGTAATAGAATGAGACTAACCGAAGTGTTCACCCAATACAAATAGCAGCGGGCACTCTTGACAAGATCCTCCTTAAACTAAATAGCAGATGGAGGATTTAGTGGTGTGCTGCGCGATGAAGGCATAGATTGTTATGTGTTTGGTCCTTTCACATCAGCATCAAACACGACATACTTTGGTGGCTGATCACACAATGGTTTGTGGAATGATAGTAGAGCAAAGAAGTTTAAAGTTGATGAAGGGTTGTGTGTATTCTAATACAAAGAGGAAGATTTACCCCTATTATAAGAGTATCAAAAACGTATCTTGAGACAATGCGACAAGATGGATATTGCCTTATTGTGTGTGGATAGCTCACATTCCATGTTTTCTTTCATGCATGGGATTAGCAACATCGGACTCAAGGGTATTCAGTCCATCAAAGAAGCTCTTCATGGAGAAGTACAAGTTTCTTCTATGCCTAGACATCATCCGCCAAACCAATGGAGAGAGTCTCTTCTTTCTAATCTATTCAATAAAAACATTGGCCATGGTTTTTTCCTTAAGTTAGTCATGGTTTTTGTTAGATTGAGATCTTGTTGTAATCATTCTATCTAGAGATTCTCATTCTCCCATAGTCATTCCTTTGACATGAGTATTTTAGGTAATATTTGGTGTTTCCCTTAGTTGTTTTTCATTTATGAATACCAAAGTAATGTGGGATCTTGCCTACGTACATGCGTAACTTACCTTCATTAATTTAAACATCTTTCTTTGTTTGACTACAAAAACCTTTATCCATACACTAGTCATTGAATAGCCACTAGCATTAACTTTTCCCTAACAAATTTGTCCATTGAGGCCTCTTTAATCATGGAAGCATTGATACAAGAAGTCATAGAACTTATGAATGAGTTTTTGAAGTACCTTAAATTTTTTTCTTGCATCAAAACCAACACAAGAAGGTCATACACCTCTCCGAAAACACACAATATGAAAGCCAATGGGATTGTAGGCATCTAATTTTGAGCCTTCTTAAAACATCAGTACCTCATTGGGAATGTTGATACATATCAATGCACCATTTGTTGCACTTCTTTGGGACATGCCCATGGCCCACATCAGTAGTTCAAAATTGACATGATCATGAGGAGATTACGCGATACAATTTCCAAACATAGAATATTATAATATATGTAGAACCAAAATAGAGAACCTAAAAAGCTAATGCTTCCAAGTTGCAATAGGGTGAACTTGAAATGGCCAAAATTAAATCTTTTCGAATGTTGTGTCTTATATGCATGCTTCGAAAATTAAATATGGCACTAGGGATACACATGGTGAATCAATGATATGAGAGTTATAGACGGGGCTTAGCCTTAAAACATAAGAATCCTCAGGGTCTAAATTTCGTAGGAAGTATAACTTTTCATATGAAAGGTAAATAAAATGGCTAGATGTCATGTGACAAATTTTGGATAAAAATTTTATGTCAATAGACAATTTAAATTCACAGAAGACAAGTAATAGGTGGTCGTTGCAAAATTTTAGATTTATAGTACATTGGACCAAATTTCAAATTATTTGATACATTGAACCTAAGTCAACCTCTCTCTCTCTCTCTCGTACACACACTTTTTGTCACAAATGGTAAGGATCTAGCATTTTTTTAGATTGCCATGGGCAATCCAACTCCAACAAATTAAACTTCTCATTTTTGTTTGTCTATTGAATTATAGGAACCTTGATAGAACAAGCATCACACAAATGTATCAACCTCTAACGGTCATGCTTTTTCTTATTCTTGTTGCATGTGCCAAGCTTGATGACCTGAATTGGATAGGGACAACAAACCTATATCCTTTTGCTTTGAATGCAATAGGATATCAATAAGATTCATGTATAGGATATCAATAGGAAAACATACCTATATCCGTCTACTTTCTAGATTCATGTATCCTAAAGTTTAGGCCGGAGCCTGCTTTATCTTTTGACCTTGCGAGATATGTGTTTTGTGTGAGACTAAGATTCTTACTTGAGCATATAGTGAGCAAAGAAAGTATTACGATTGAACCTATGAAGATTGAGTAGATTCTATAAGTAGAACCACCCAAAACGTTTAAACAATTAATGGGGTCCATCAACGAAGTAAATTCGCTTAGTAGGTTTTCAAAGTACCTTGCACATGTGTGTGCACCATTGACACACATAAAAAAGAAGAATGTCTTATTTGTATGGACTAAAGATCATGATAAGGTTTCAATCTCCTTAAAAAGTATGATGATAGTGGCACCTATATTAGTACATCATGATTGTTCATTGACCTTTCATTTATTTGTAGATGATTCTCACATTGTTGTGGTAGGTGTCAATGCAAGAAGTTAAAAAATGTTGATGCAAACTTATCTATTATGCAAGAAGAGTGCTTAGTATCGCTGAGCGGACTATAAAGTAACAAAAAGAAACTTTCCTGGCATTGTGTCTAGCTAGTAAAAATTTAGGCACTACTTACTAGCAAACAAGCTATTTATTCATGTTGACCATCAAAATCTTATTTATTTGGTGAAAAAGGTACAAATCTCTAGAATATTAGCAAGATGGGTCTCTCTTATGCTAGACTTTGATTACACAAAAATTCGTAGGCCACATAGTGATCATGTCATTCTAGAATATCTAATTCAAGTGGAAATAGCTGCCCAGTAGTTTGATTATTTACTTGATGCATTATTGTTCAAGGCACAAAAAAAAAATGTATACAAGATGCATGCTATGATGATATGGTGTAGTTTCTTACTACATGTATCTCTCCTGAGTATGAGAGGCCGAGAAGAGGAAGCACTTGGCATTCTAGTACAAAGAGTTTATGATTATTGTTGATGTAATTTACATGAGAGGTATTGATAAAGTTTTAAAGAAATGTATACTACGCTATGAAAGAAAAAGAGTGCTAGTTGAAGCCTATGAAGGACGTAAAATTGATACTTTTTAGAAGAAGTTATTACATGAAAGGTACTCGAAGTTGGGTTATGGTGGCCTATGTTGATTAACAATGCTATTAAGTTTGGTAGAAGCTATAGCATATGTCAAGGAGATGGAACACCAGTAGAAAGAGATCAGATGCCACCTCAGACAGTGTTACCACTTGGTCCATTTATGGAATGGGGCTTGGATTTTGTTCGATCTATAAAACCAACAACAAGGAATACTAAACTTCATTGGATGTTTCAAAAAAAATTCAATCACTTATTTTCCCTAGGCCAATGGGCGAGCCAAATCAACCAAAACAATTTTGATAAATACTTTTGAAAGATATTAGGGAAAAGCATAAGGAGGACTAGGATTGGAAGTTGGATTCAAGTTTATGGGCCTTTAGGAAAACTTACAAAAATGGAACAAGTATGACACCTTTTAAAAGGACTGATGGTCTTGAAGTTGTAGTTCTTATGTAATTCTCAATGTTAATCTTGGATATAGCTTTTCAATATGGATTTGGAGAAATATCGATAGATGAGAAGAGGCACATGCAGTTACTACAACTATAAGGGGAAAGGTTATATACCTATATAGTAGAGGAAGTTCAAAAAAGAAGAGACGCATGGATATCAAGAAATATACACCAAACCGTTTTCCAAGGAAAAGAAAGGTTGTTGTTGTACGATTCAGAACGGGTAAAAGAGCAAGAAAATTTAAGTTAAGGTATATACCGCCATTTAGATTGTTGAACAGGTGCAGCCTTCAACATGTTTGCTTTAGGGTAATGAAGGAAGAAAATTTCCAAAACTTCTAAATGATGTTAGCTGAAAGGTTACATGCTAAAACTATGATTCAATCTTGAAAGCTATTGCAAAGCACTTGTTTACCACAAATCAGTTATTTACTTCTTTGAAGTTGATTATTGCATGCTTCCTAGTTCCGTAAAGTGGCTTTTTTATGCAAAGCAATTTGGTACAATAATAGAGGTGGGATTTTTGGAGGAGTATCTTATTTCTAAGAAATTTGCTACTAACTTAAGCACAAATACTTACTACTAACGTGTTTAATGGAGTGCAGTGAGATCATGTAAATTAAGAGCCTATTCATTCCTTAGATTTTCGTAATCATCAATCATCATTCACATGACTTGGAGTCGTCAGATCATAGTAAGAGTTTGCAATGAAGTGACTCATATCCATTATAGCATAAAACCCAAATCAAAGTAATCAATTCACTTGGAGATCCTTTTCTTATTTGTATTCAGATACCCAAGAGTTTCCTTCATGGTTTTCTCTATAGTTGCGACTCGTATCAATTAATAGTGAATACATTAATTTTATTAGATGATGGCTTGCCACTAGAATTTTTATGATAATCCATTACTTGAGAATGATTCACCACCATTTTAACTATGGGGAAGCTCTAGCAAGAAGCCGTATAGCATTCCTCTAGGAAGTCAATAACACTAGTGATGGAAAAATTTCATAGTACTAGTCCTAAAAGCGTTGAACATGAAGTGGCGACTATTCCATACTAGATACATTTGTTTACTTATCATTTCAGCAAGATATTGCAATAGATAATATACAAATAGGGAAATGGTAGCCATATATCAAATTACTCAAGTTTATGTGTTTGACATGGGATCATTGGAAAGATGGGAGAGGGTTGGGGTCAATAATCCATAAGGTCTAAGTAAATGAAGGAAAGTTATATGGTACAACAATAATCTCACAAGTGTTTAACTACCTATTGATGATGATTCTATGTTTGGAAGATCCTCTAAGGTAGTTATGTTTCATGATTTTGGTACATCAATCCGAGAAAGAGGGTATTACATGTTGTCTCATATGAATGATACAATTTGGGCTACTCAAAATACATGGATCCTTTAAAGCCTTAGTAAATTAATAAAAATAGAAAAATTAATAAAAACGGAATATCTGTGAAGGGAAAAATATTCAATATTTCCTGAAATAGACTCGTGTTTAAAAGTTAATATAAATTCAACATTGTTCATATGGATGAAATCAAAATTATATGGGAGGCATAGGAAAGAGAAGGCTACAAAAATGGGTCCTCATATCTATGCATTGTATTAGCACGATGTCAATAGATCTTTCTTAAAATAGTTATCAATAACATTAGAAGATTTTTATCAATTAGGGTTCTTTCAAACTTGTAGACCATACACCTCCATCAAAAGTCAAGGTGACATGATCTGAGGAAGTGGCTATTGAGAGACACATCTGGTGTATCTATGTGAATTTCAACCACCTAGTTTGGGGTGCACCTAACACCTGTGATTTTGTTCATGAAGAAACTAATCATCGTTAAGCAAAAAAGAGGAGTCCATTGATGTTTTAACAGCAAAATCAATCAGCATTTTAGATGGCACTAACACAATACTAAGCACTTTACTAAGACAATTACAAGCAGTCTTTGTTAAGGAGGATAGTATTAATAAGGACTTAATGAAAAATATTGAAATTTTAAATTGAGAAATTTCTTACGTGAAGGAAAAATGTTTGTGTGGTAAATTTTCGAGTAAAAGACACCTGAGGGAATGACTAACATATTATTGGAAGATAATAAAGCTTTAGTGGATTGGGTAACTTTATTGAAAGGCAATGCTGATTATAAGACAAAACTCGTAAAATCATTGTAGAGATTTAATAAAGGAGGCTAACTCTTTGACTACCAAAATCCAAATATTTCTACATAAATATGCATAGACTTGAGTAGATAGTAGCTTGTTGCAGAGAAAAGTAAATGATTGCAAAGACTTGGAAGAGAAAGTTGTTCACTTATTATTTACTCTAGAGTTGGAAATGTCTTTGATGCTAGAAAGAAATATAGAAAAAAATGAGAAGTGCTTTGGTTGAGGAACAAGAGAAATTTTGAGATCAAGTAATAGAGAAGATAGGAGCTATGATATCTCACACTAATACATTTTTTGACAACAAGGAAATGGAGAACCAATATCCGAGCAAAAGGAAGTATACACTAACAAAGTACATCTTTGTTGGAAGATCAAACAATAATG